>CM019156.1:29309086-29568680 GCA_009733165.1 Naja naja | reverse complement strand
TTTTCCCTTTCCTTTCTTCTTCCTTTCTTTCCCCCTTCCTTCCTTCCAACTCCTGGGTTCCGGATAATTTTGTGAAAAGAGCTTTTCCTTCCTAAACTTTGCCATAGCCTGGGTTTCCTCATATCACAACCGTCTACCATAGTGTTTCCCAACTGCAGCCATTTTTAAGACGGATGGACCTCAACTCTCAGCATACCCCAGCTACGGAAAGCTACCTCCTGATCTGCCACGTTGCCTTCAGAAACATTCTGGAAATCCCGCAGTGAAGTTCTAGGATCGAAGCAGCAGGGATCCTGGGGCCCGTAACCAGCTGCCAGAAACCCCTTCTCTCCGTACACAGAACCTTCCCCAGATGCTAAACTAAAGGAAAACTTTCATTAATCTCGCCCCTCGTGGCTGTGAAATGTTAAGCCTGTTCAGGTCAGCGGGAGACGTCTCCCTTCCTGTCACGAATCCATATTCTAAGATATATTCGGCAAAGGTGGAAGTCGGCCAGCGTCTGGTTGCTGGAATGTGTTTGGGGTCTCTTTTATTATTTTTAAGAGGGAGGGTTACATTTCATAACTCTCTCCCTTAAAGAACGACTCGAGTGCAACTATGGGCAACTCACTCGGGTACAAGAACGAATTTCTATCTGAAGTGTATGAATAATGAATCGGGAGGGATTAATGGACCAAGAAGAAGATCCTCAAACGCCTCCCCTGGGTGCATCTTGCGCCTTTCTTTCCCCACCTTTGTCCATTTTGAATCAATTTTACTGCTAATGTTTATGGTTCTGACGCTTTATTTTGCTGTTACGGATTGTAAGCCATGTAATGCCTCTCAAGGTGAGGCGAGTGGCACCTAAATTTAATAAATAAAACAATAAAAATTCTCCAAAGAGTCTGTGCACGTGCCTAGATGCTCATGGATTTATCCGTGGTAGATAATCCGATGTCCTTCTGAAGATTTGCAATTGTCTGCCAAGGTTTTTGACCCTTGGTCAGGACGGCCGAGCTTATGGGAAACAGAGTCTAACAGATGTAGAAGACATCAGTTTCTAACCCCAGGAGCCAAATCCAAAATCCCTTACTATCATGTCACTTTAACATTTTTGCTTAAGCTCTAGGAAAATGTAATGTTCTTGGAAGTCTCACCCTGAGTAACCATTGGAAACAGGAAGTGTTTTTTTTTTTTTAAATTATTATTCACATTTATATGCCGCCCTTCTCCGGAGACTCAGGGGCTTACAATTTTTTTGGGATACAACCCAGTGTGCTCAGCAATAGCCTTCATTCCATTGTATATGCCTGCTTATTATTACTAAGCGGCATTTTTACAAAGTCAGCTTATTGCCCCCAATGATCTTGGGTCCTCAATTTACCTACCCCGAGAGGATGGAAGGCTGAGTCAACCTTGAGCCTGGTGGGATTCGAGCCTACAGCAATTGTAGGCAGCTGGAACTTAAGTGCAGGCAATTAACAGCCTGAGCCACCAAGGCTCTTTCCCACCCCCCTAAAAGGCAACCAGACTTTCTTGGTCTTTTTCTTCTAAAACATTTCACTTCTCACCCAAGAAGCTTCTTCAGTTCTTCTTGGATGATGTCTTAACAGAAGAAGGCGTCTCAGTTTCCTTTTTTTGGGCAGGGGGGAAATCTTAGGGGCAACCATGACCTGGACGATTGCGAATCTCCACAGTCATCTAACCACTGGAGACTTTCTTGATGCCTGCTGAGGATCCGAAATGATGTTTTAGCAGACCTGCTGTGGCCTGTCCCCCATTCTGTTGTGGCCTGACAGCGGCCAATGGAACTGGTGGCAGACTCGGGCAGTGAGGAGGTTGGGGAGGAACCTGGGCCAGTCCTGGAGTCTGGGGAAGGCTCTGATGAGGTCTCTGTGTCGGAGGCAGAGATGGGGCCAGGGCCGTCCAACAGTTATCAGCTGCCTTCAGAATCGGAGATCAGTGGGGAAGAAGAACAGCTGGAGCCTGTTGCACAGAGCTGCCAGAAGAAGGGAACAGCTGAGGAACAAGGGTCGACGTGGGAGTAAAGCCACGGGTGGACAATGAATGGCTCCCTCCCGTAGAGTATAAATGAGGAGCAAAAGGGGAGTGGGGCTTTGCAGGAGACAATTGGTTCATTCCAGCATGCTTGCCAAGTATTGCAGCGTCTGAAAGATATAGGCCTGGCCTCTCTCCCAGCCTGATAAAAGGTTATTTATTTATTTATTTATTTATTTATTTATTTATTTATTTATTTGGATTTATGTGCCGCCCCACCTCCGAGGGGACTCGGGGCGGCTTACACAGAAATATATAAACAATAAATACACCTTTATCAAATTTTCTAACCCAATTATAAAGTCAATTAAAATACCCTTAAATGAAAATTCCCAACCCTGCTCAGTGCAGGCCGGCCTGTGCAAACAGCCAAGTCTTGAGATCACGGCGGAAGGAGCGCAGGTCCGGGGCCAAATGCAGCTCTAGAGGTAGCTGATTCCAAAGGGTGGGCGCCCCCACAGAGAAGGCCCTCCCTCGAGGGACCGCCAACCGACACTGTCTGGCCGACGGCACCCCCAGGAGGGCCTGCCTGTGGGACTGTACCGGGAGATTGGACCTCAATGCTGGTAGGAGGCGCTCCTGCAAGTACCCGGACCCAAGCTATGCAGGGTAATTGGAAACTATCATGAAAGACTGTTGGCTGGGACTTTGTTGGGGAGGAAATCCATTGCAAATCAAATAAAAGGGGTTTATTGGGACCAGGACTCAGCTTCGTGCTGTTGGGGAAACCTAGGTCAAAACATGCTCACCATCTCACCCTCCCCACCCCACCTTTGGTTACTTGATTCAAAAAGCTAAGCCGAGCCCAGTTGGCACTTCAAAAGGATGCAACCCATGGTGGCCTAGATGGGGAAGTTGAAAAAAAAACCCACCATCTTCCACCGTTGCTAAGAAACTGCGTGGGACACCTGAGGAAATCACCTGGCCTCAGGCTGGGCTTGATCACCTCCTCCTGCTTCGCATTCTTCCCTGCCTTGGTTCGACCTCTCCAAATTTGAAAGGGCCAACATGGAAGCTGTTCATTGGCCGGCCGAGTGGAGCGTTTTCCGGTCACAAATACATGCTGCTGCTGCCAATCCACAGCCCCACCCCCCGTTTCCAAGGAATACAAACGTTCCCATAATAAGCCAGAAGTCCCCAACTCCTGAAGGGCCTGAGCATTGCAAATAAATATGTATGTATGTATGTATGTATGTATATATATATATAAAATTGGCAGTTCAAAAGGGAAGAACGTCTGAGCAAAGAAGGAGCCAACTGTGAAGGGAAGAGGTGACAATGGAGGAACCAGAAAGGCCGGTTTGTCCACGTCTCACGTGTTAACGTCACCTGCACAGCCAGCCTCCGGGAACAAGGCAGCTGGAGGGGTGGGAGGGAGGGGTGTGGTTCGAACTAGCGCAGCACTGCCCTTGGTGGGGAAGCCTCCAGGAGACGCGGAGGAAGCAAAGCGTGCATTTCATTTGTCTCAGCAGTCTGTTCCTTCGCACACTGCTGTCAAAAAGAGTCGCCCGCCTTGCTGGCAGGGCAAGAACTTGGGCGGCCTTGAGTGGCGCTCAGCTTGTGAGCCGAGAGTCTTTCTTTCTCAAGAGCCTGCCCTGATTTCTGTGTCACGAAAAGTACAGAGGAGGCACAAATACTTTCTCCCTGGCGGCTTTTGCAAACCAACCCCTCCTCGGGGCCAAATGCCTTTGGTGGGTGGGTGGCGGGTGGGTGGTATCTGGATGAATGGCCACCTGATCCCTGGTGAATTTCAGGACAAGCCAATGGGTACATTTCACAGAGCTCTGGGGTCCTTGGTGCTCTCTGAGATGTTTCACTACCTGATATGATAACAGAATCAGCAGTAAAAGGCCCTTGTAATATAAGCACCCCCCCCTTCCAGCACTGATTTCCTAGTTGGGTCATGAAATGTCTGCAAGAAAACCACCAAGCTCAGAGAGCACCAAAAACCCCATAGTTCTTTCTTCTGCCTCCTCTTCCTCCTCTCTTCTTTCTCCTTCTTCATTTCCCCCCTCCCCCAATTCCTTCTAGCACTGATGATGTTCCCTAGTTGGGTCATGAAACATCTGCAAGAAAACCACCAAGCTTAGACAGCACCAAGGACTCCATCATTATTATTATTATTATTATTATTATTATTATTATTATTATTATTATTATTCCTCTTCTTCTTCTTCTTCTTCTTCTTCTTCTTCTTCTTCTTCTTCTTCTTCTTCTGGAAGGAAGAGTCAAGCGAGGGCCTGGCTTGGAGTCCTTGTACAGCTGCAAGCAGCATAAGTTTGACCTCTCCCAAGATTCATGAAGCCTTACCTGGTCGTTCCCAGGAGAAGGCAAACAGTCTGGGTAGGTTCTTGTAAGGTAGGTGGTAGAAAATAAAGTTATTGACTTCATCTGTTGTGCTTGACACATTTTTTTCTCCCAGGTAGAAACCTGGAGATGGAGGGAGGGCAGCTTCCTGCTAAGTCTGACCTCAAATTTAGGCTCCTGAGAACATTGTCGTGTGGAACTGGGATTAAAGATGCCTTGTCTTTTTTCCTAGGTTGATATTTTTTGGGAAGAGCTAGCAGCTTCTTTGCAAGGACTTATCTTCCATGCTCAAAATCTCTGTGCCTTGGAGACCCAAGTCCCCCAGCTGGTATACATGGTAAAGACAAATGGTAAGGACCAAAGAAGGTCCATATTTATCTGCTTCAGATTTTTCCTCTGGTTTCGTTGCCAACTCTGGACCTCCAAACCTTCAGTGCAAACAGCTTTCAAACCCCTTTGAAAAAGATTCTTCTTTCTTTCTTTCTTTCTTTCTTTCTCTTTCTTTCTTACTTTCTTTCTTTCTCCTCTATCCTCTCCTTCTTCTTCTTCTCCTTCTTCTTTTCCTCCTCCTCCTCTTCCTTTTTCTTCCTTCTCCTCCTCCCCCCTCCCCCCTAGCACTGAAGATGTTCCCTACTTGGCTAATGAAATATCTGCAAGAAAGCCACCAAGCTCAGTTTAAGGCTTCCCAGTTCCACTGACTACACATTTCTCTTCTATGGGTTTCACAGAGCTGCTTGCTCGGGTTTAAACTCAACAGTGCAAATGCCACGTGACGTTATCAGCAGACGACGGGATGATAATTATACAGCCATTACAAGACATCTTGCAGGCATCATCAAGACTTCACTTCGCATTAACGCTGGGTGGAAAAGGCAAGGAAGAATTTATCTCGATTAGGCAGCAAAAATGCCCAATGGATTTGGTTGTCCTTGATACAAGGAAGTAGATTCTTTTTTTCCCCTTTGTTGATATCTAAGACTAAGCCACGTTTTAACAACTGCTGGGCACCTTGATTTCAATCTCCACCTACAGCATGCACTTGCCTAAATCTTTGCCCTAAATTATCTTCAATCTCTGCTAGGATCAGCAACAAGAAACCAGCTTCATAAATGATAGCCTGAAGTCCTGATCAGGAAGTTAAAACAAGCTGCTATCGATCCAAAAACAGAAGTACAATTTCCGGTCCTTCTTCTTCAAGCTGTGGCAAAACAAGGATGTCACTAAAATCCAAGCCTTACCCCAAGCTATGACAATGATTTCCCTGACTAGCTTTTTTAAAAAAAAAGCCTTCCAGGATGTACCTGCCATTCCTTATTTCTGTTTTGGGAGTTGAATTAAGTGCCTGCCAAAAGTTGCAAAAATATCAATCCTTTTAACAGCATAAGATGGTCCTTTGTAGTAGAAGTGACAATATTTTATCCAAACCCAACTGGGAACTGAGGCTGTTTCCCACATCCTGGTTGTCTCTCCATTCAACCTACCCATGATGCAAAATTAAACTACAATAACGTATGACCTCTGTTACTAAAACCAGCTGCTTTTAAGTCATTTTAGCATCCATTCCCGCTTCCCTATTGCTATCAATCCCTCTGGAACTCAATGCCCACAGTTCTGAGTTCCTCCTTCTGGAACCAAACACTCTCGGCCAAAGTTGCGAGGCATCATTTCTTCCAAGAACTTGACAGCGTTACAAAACTCTCGAGAAGCTCAAAACTCTCCCCGCTTCTCGTTCCTCTCATTTAAAAAAAAAAAAAGATTCTAGTGGGCAATCCAAGAATCCTTTGCATTATACAGAGGCGGAGGGAAATTATCCTACTGCGGCAAACATCTGCTGTATTTAAATTTGTAATTAAAACGGAATCAAGCGTGCTAAAATAACCCGAGAGTTTTCCATTTTGAGTCGCTTCTTCTTCTTCTTTCTAACCCCCAAATTAATTAATTTGATTGTAACCTGCACATCTGGCAGGGGGGCAGGGGGTTGCTATGGCACCGCAAACAGGAATAAAAACTCTACGGCATCCAAAATGTCTCTGATTTGGGCAAGAAGAGGGGGAAAAGTCGACCAGGAGCAATTTTCATAGCAAGACCTTAGGGCCAATTTTATCTAACCCTCACGTGTGCAAGAGGGATTTGGGGAGGAGTGTATTGCTTCTCCTCTTTTTATGGGTTTATTTTTTATTTTTGTAAGCTGCCTCGAGTCCTCGAAAATGATGAATTTATTTATAGATAAATAAACCACCCGCCCAGCCCATCACGTATGGAATACCTGCTATCTTAATATTCATGTTGTTATCCAGAAGGAGATTCTCCGCTTTGAGATCCCGGTGTACGATCTTCCGGCCGTGACAATATTCCACAGCCGAGAGGATCTGCCAGAATTTGCGCCTGGCATCCGTCTCACTCAAACGTCCTCGGTTGGCCAGGTAATCTGCAGAAAGATGAAAGGCGAAAGGTGAATTGCACAGAAGAAGGTGTGTGTGTGTGTGTGTGTGTGTGTCTTTCTCTCTCCTCTTTCCTAAATTCGGAAATCCAGCGTGGCAGCCTCTCATAACGGGCAACAGGAGGGGATGCTTTGGCTGGGAGGCTTCATAGCTAGGTGAAAGTTCCTGCATTCGTATGCATGGCTCTGCCTGGCCTGATGGAAACCAGAAAGGAGGCACAGCCAATTCTTCCCTGGAAGAGCGAACGTCCCAGCCTTTCTTCCTAGGACATTCTGTCCTGGCTCTTTGCAAGAACAAGGACCTCTGAAAGTGTTGCTTGGAGGCCACCTGCAATTTCCTATGTGTGCATGGGAATGGGTGGGGTAGGGTGGGGAGAGAGAAGAGAAAAGACAGAGAGAGGAGAGAGAAGAGAGGGAGGGAGGAAGAGAATGAGAGAGAGGAGGGAGAGGGAGGGGGGAGGGAGAGATTCTTCCATGCTTTCAGCCCTCCTTAACACTGCACAGGTTGGCAGGAAGTCAGGGTCAACCCAACCATCTGGTACATTCTCTTACGAGTTTCAGGATTCAAGTTCTACTGAATGAAGGGGACTTCGCCTACAAGGGAAGCGAGATCTTTTTCTCTGATTTTTTAAATTTATTATTATTTTTTGCAAGCTTGGGGCAGCAGTCAAGTAAGAAATCATCAGATGTCCTGGCCTTACCCTGTTGGAACTTCCTCCTTCCATATTCTGAGAGGGCAACTATCGCAAACAGGAAGACACATCTGACGCTAGCATGAAGTTCTAAAGAACAGCTTTCGTTTGTTTTTTTCACACCCAGTTGTAAGACTATTATTATTATTATTTTTCTGAACCACACCCGCCTCCAAAACTATGTTCCCTAAACTATACTCCCCCCTCCCAAAAAAGCCAAGTTTTAAGGTCTTTCTGGAACCCCAGGAGGGTTGGAGTCGTGTCAGAAGAATGCCAGTTTTCTAGGTCTCTTTTAAGAGGAGCCAGTAGTACAGCGGCCATACGGCCTTTATTAGAAAGGTCAAGTCTTTTATTTTGGAAAGCTGTCCTTTAGATTTATTTATTTTTCAAACAGCCCACTTCTGTCCTTTATTCGGGCCGTTTGCAAATGGTACCACTTAATGCACGCTCTTTCAAATTCATGCAAAACATGTGAAAAGGGAATTGCCCTTTAAAAATAAAGCAAGTTTGCATCATATGCCGTATGATTTTTTCAATATTTTTTTTATTAGAACAAGCCTTTTTGTAAAGGCTTGTAAAGTTTGCCCTTAAAAATGGTCTTGCAAAGCTAAGTTTTAAATGTAAACAACTAAACAACAATAAAAAAAATTATCCTCTTTCTGATTTTTTTCCCCAGGTTTGTCCTTTACTTTTCCCGACAAAATAAGGTCATGTAACCGAGAACTGTAACCCATGCCTCCTGCTCAAACAGCCCAGAAACGACAGGAAAATAGCATCTTTCAGGAGACTCTCTTGTAAAACCAAGAGCACAGTTACACCAGGCTTCTATTCATCCCAGTTTCAGCAATGCAGGTAGACTTGTGTTTGAAGTTACAACAGCACAGGAGAAACGTGACTTCAACTCCTTCCCTCAAAACGACGCTATAGAGCATTGCACACCAGAACAACTAGACACAAGGAGAGTTTTTCCCCGAACACCATCACTCTGCTAAACAAATAATTCCCTCAACACTGTCCAACTATTTACAAAGTCTGCACTACTATTAACCTTCTCATCACTCCTTATCACCCATCCCCTCCCACTTGTGACTGTATGACTGTAACTTTGTCGCTTGTACCCTTATGGGTTTATATTGACTGTTTCCTAGTAGGATTTGATTGCTTATTGTACCCTATGACTATCATTAAGTGTTGTACCTGATGATTTTTGACTCTTGCCGAAGGTATCTTTTCTTTTATGTATACTGAGAGCATTTACACCAAGGAGAAATTCTTTCTGTGTCCAATCACACTTGGCCAATAAAAAATTCTATTCTATTCTATTCTGTTCTATTCTATTCTTTCTTTCTCTCCTATCTATCTATCTATCTATCTATCTATCTATCTATCTATCTATCTATCCATCCATCCATCCATCCATCTGATTTGATTGCTTATTGTGCCCTATGACTATCATTAAGTGTTGTACCTGATGATTCTTGACTCTTGATGAATGTATTCTTTTATGTACACTGAGAGCATTTGCACCAAGACAAATTCCTTGTGTGTCCAATCACACTTGGCCAATAAAAAATTCTATTCTATTCTATTCTATTCTTGCAGGCCCACCCCCCAATCACAGTGATCAAAAGTTTGGGCACTTGGCAACCTGCCCCAACCAAGAAAAAAAAAATCCCACCCTCAGAAGTTTGCATGCCCTCCCCCCATTCCCTTGCTAAGGACGCCTTAGTAATCCTTGCCAAGAATGTTTTAGTAAACATGGGTTTACTAAAACCCACCTCGCCTGCTGCCTCTTTAAGACGATTTATACAGATTTTGGGGTGGACACACAACGGATGGGAGTGGAAAAAGTCGTGACCTTCTATGGTGCTGTGAGGTGTGTGTTGTGTGTCTTTCTTCAGAAATGGACAATGAGCACAGCTGCCTGGCAGCTACACAAGAGAGAAAAGGACGGGGGGGGGAAGGGGGGAGAATCCAGATTTGCATTGATGAAGACCTGCCAGCCAGCGGAAGGAAGGAAGGAGGCCATTTCTAAGGCACCTGGAGAAAACCCCGCCATCGATTATTTCAAAATTGCTTTCGAAAGCAATTTGGAGAGAAAACAGTTTTGCAGGACGCCCTTATAAAGTGAAAAAGGCCCTTTTAAAACGTACTTAATTAGCTAGACTAGTGAGGAGGAGGGAGAGAAATTAAAGGTTGTGTTTTATATATATAGGTCTTGGTGTATTCAGGTCTTGTCCCATGTAAGATTGTTCTTACACGGGACAAGACCAACAGACCTAATACCTATCCGTGAAAATCTACAAAAACACACACACACACACACACTTTTTAAAATAATAAACCTTTATTGAAAAATCAAAACATTAAAATACAAAATGCAACACAAACATTTAAAATAAAAAGTGTTTATGTATATCACAATCCTTTTTGACAGTGCTTGCATTTCAACTGTTATTCCAGTGCATATTTTATACTCCTGTTTGTTCATACACACGCACGCACTATACATTCCTTATTTATTTAATTGTGTATTTCTTTCATATACATATATATATCTTTATAGAAAACCGGGCTAGGAAACTGGACAGGCACTCAAATTATGTTTCCTTTGTGCCCCAAACTGCAAGTCTCCAGGAAGAGACGAAAGGGACTGGCTTTTCGCTCTCTCCCCCCAGTATAAACAAAAGGAGATGATGTAACCATGGGTGCCAGCCCTGCTTTGCCTTTGCAATAATCTCACCGTCAGATCTGATTAGTGGTTTTACTGACGGATTTTCAGTCAAACGGGTTATACAATTGCCATGCCACCAAATGAGGTTGGCCTAGAAACTTCTAGTGTCTCAGCAAGAGACGGTTTTTGGGGGAATGGGAAATAACCCCCCCCCTCTAAATAAGTAATCCAATTGGGGTGGGGTGGGGTGACACCCGTTTTATGCTTTCCAATGTTCGCGATTTACGCGATGACTTTGCAAAGTTAGGTGAGCTGCATTCAGGGTTTGTACGGGACGCAAAGCGAAAGGGGGGGGGAGGAAGAGTTGTGTTGAGTTGTGTTCGGTTTTTTTGTACAGGGTGCAAAGGGTAAGGAAATCAGCTCTGTGCCAACTTCCCCAGCGATTTACGCGATGACTTTGCAAAGTTAGGTGAGCTGCATTCAGGGTTTGTACGGGACGCAAAGCGAAAGGGGGGAGGAAGAGTTGTGTTGAGTTGTGTTCGGTTTTGTACAGGGTGCAAAGGGTAAGGAAATCAGCTCTGTGCCAACTTCCCCAGGAAGGGATCTTTAAGGGCTGCCTTCGGGCCTTGGAGGGGGAGCTGTTTAACTCACTAGTGCCGTGGTTCACAACCCTGGCATTTGGAAGAGATGGATGGACTTGCTCCCAGAATCTGCCAAGCTGCCATGCCTGAGAAACACTGAATTAGCATAGCTGGCTGGGGAATTCTGGAATTGAAGTCCACCTGCCTTCAAGCCGCAAAGGTTGAGAAACGTTGAATTAGGTTATTATTCTTGCTGTCTCCCATCCTTCCGAGTCGGTAAAAGGAGGACCCAGATTGTCGGGGGGCCATAGGCTGACTCTGCAAACTTAAGAGAGGGCTGTAAAGCACTGTGAAGCGGTATATAAGTCTAAGTGCTATTGCTATCTCCTTCCTTCCTTCCTTCCTTCCTCCTTCCTGCCTGCCTGCCTGCCTGCCTGCCTGCCTGCCTGCCTTTCCTGCCTGCCTGCCTTTCCTGCCTGCCTGCCTTTCCTGCCTGCCTGCTTAGAAAGGGCATGAAGCAGTATATAACTTAAGTGCTATGCCTTCCTTCCTTCCTTCCTTCCTTCCTTCCTTCCTTCTTCCTTCCTTCCTTCCTTCCTTCTCCATCACTGGAGCTTTTTAAGAAGAGATTGGACAGCCATTTCTCTGAATGGTATTGGAGTCTCCTGTTAAGCAGGGGTTGGGATAGAAGACCAACTGCAACAACAGGTAGGATTCTACTACATCCAACCTTCAAAGGGTTTTTCTCTTGGATCATCTCGGGCCGCTCTTTGAGAAGAAAAGCAGATTAGAAGAGCACCAGTCTGATTTAATTACTACAGGCAGCCTGAAAACAGTTGTGTGCTGCTTCTAGAAGGCTTTTGAACTCAGGGATGGCATAAAAATATCCAATACAGTAATTATGACACTGTTGAAAGGACAGATATTCGATCAACATGTTTCTAAATCAGAAACATTGGCCCTGTATGTGAGGTTGCCTGCCTTAAAACCATTGTTGGCAAACATTTACTTAACCTCTAATGTACATACACAACCAATGGAAAGCAAGTTCTATTGTTGCCAAGAAAAGACACAAGAGATGTCCATAAAATGAACTCAAAGGACAAAAGTTAGCAGAGATGGCTAAACTGACTGCTTCAATTAACCAAAAATAAATAAATACTTTTGTTTCGACTTGGAAACCACTTCTGGACTTTGTGCTTGAGATGGGAACAAAAATAAAAGTTTTGATTTTGGGGTTTATCCACTTGGTAGGTTTGTTGTTATAGAAAAGGCTAGTTTATACTATTATATAAAAATTAAAAAAAATTAAGGTTTGATGCCATTATCTTATTCTACTACCACAGTCTGAAGTTGATACTTTATCTTTCTTTTTTTCCTTTTCCCTACACTTTCCCCTTCCCTTTTCCTTCCTCTATTGTCCCTATTTTTATTTTATTTTTGCATTTTGTATTTTATATTACATACTAATAATTTAAAAAGAAAAAAAGAAAAAGAACTTTTGATGCATTAGCTTGTCAGGTCTCCTATTTGATCCGTAAAAATATGGGTAGCACCGAAGCTGGGATTGCAAGCGTGTGTGGGATGAAGATGGAAGCGAGGAGAGTTTGTGGAATAACAAAGATGGATATATTTGGCTTAGCAATATTAAAAAGTCTCTCTCTCTTTTTTTTTAAAGGAAGCCTCCGGTGGGATAGGATTGCTGGGTGTGAATTTGTACCCTATTACAAAGCCAGCTACTTGCTACTGTTCACAAGAGGCAGCTGAAAACGCCAGCTGGGCTTCTCTGTAAGAAGATTTGGGAAGACTGACCGGATAATAATAATTTTAAGAGGCAGCTTTCCCCCAGGGTGACAGCTCATTGATGAGAGATCCTATGACATCCTGTCAAAGGACAAACGAGGGCCGGATCAGTCCAGGAAGGACGGGGTGGGGGTGGGAGAAGAAAGAAACAAGACCCATCAACTCCCAAACTCCACAACAAGAGTTGTTGTCTTTGTCTACGGGGAAAAAAATATCTTAATCACTCTGCATTTCTCTTTTCTTTTTCTTTTTTTAAAAAATGGGGAAAACGAATGACTTCCAGGATAGGTTCTTTTACCCAATGAGGGACAGGTGGTCCTGGACTTATGATCACCATGGAGCTCCAAGTTTACGTTGCTAAGGTGAGACATTTGTCAAGGGAGTTTTGCCCCATCTTTCTTGCCACAGTCGTTAAAGTGAATCATTGCAGCTGTTATTGTAAACACCCCGATTACGACTGCCGACAAATAATTGTACCCAGGCAACACACTTGTTTGATTGAAATGGAATTTTGATGTTACACTAATAAAACAGTGAAGAAAATAGAAATATCGATGAAAATATATAAATTTGTAATAAGAATAAGGAAAGAATATGCAATGGTAATGCAATGTCACAAGAAAGTATGTATAGAAACAGGATAAGGAGATGTAAACGATGTCTTGACATTGACACAATGATGTATGTAACTTTATTTTATGTTTTTAATTTCTTTTTTGAAAATTGAATGCAGTTTATTAAAAAAATAAAATAAATAAAACTTTTTAAAAAATCACAGCAGCTGTTAAGTTAGTAACCTGGCTGCTAAGTCAATCTGGCTTCTTCCCTGATTTTGCTTGCCATAAGGTCGGGGGCGCTAAAATTGTCGTAAACATGAACCAGTTGCCAAGCGTGCGGATTTTGATCACATGGCCATGGGGATTGCTGTGATGGATGTAAGTGTGAAAAATGGTCACAGCTCACTCTTTTCAGTGCCGTTGTAACTTCCAATGGTCACTAGGCGAACTGTTGTAAGTTGAGGACTAGCTGTAGTTTGCAAAGATCAGGTTAAAAAGGCAAGGAAGGGATAGAATGTGCAAACAGTGGTCGAATGGGGAAGCACAACTTTCCTCACCTCGTTTTGGGGCCTTCTAGGTCATCAGGATGAACTTCTGATAACTGCTGAGATACAGTTAGTCCTCAACATACAACCATTTGATTAGTGACCATCAGGAGTCACAGCAACTCGGGAAAAGAGACTTACACACACCCAGACTTAAAACTGTTGCAGCATCCCTGCGATGGCGCAATGAAAAATTTGGGCACCGGGACCGGGTTTGATTGACGACGGGCGCAGCATCCTGGGGTCAGGCTATTGCCGACCTTCCCACAAGCCAATGAGAGAAGCCAGACTTGCTTAACGACCAATCTGATGCACTTAACAACGGCAGTGGCAACAAGGCTGCAATATTGGGGCATGGCTTGCTTAACAAGGTGCCCGTGGTTTTCACGCAACGCCTTTGGAACACGATCTTCAAAGCAGCTGCTGCAATCTCTACCTTTCTTTGCTAAATGTTTGTCCTGCAATAAATAAGTAAATATTTATTTATTTATGACAAACTATTCTAAAAATACGGGCTCCAGGCATACATCTCCGGAACTAAAATGGTATTTATTATACTTACTAAGCATTCGTCAGCCTCTGCTGACATCGTCGGAGTATTAAACTACCATTACAGAGATCTATCCCTTTATATATCAATTTAGCCCTTGCACACGTAATAGGCCCTTGCAACCGCCTCCCACCTGTAATTAACTCTGTTGCTTTTGCTTCAGACATGTTGGTTTCCAGCTTGGATTGCTTATCTCTATGACATGTTATAGGCTTTATAGGTGTTGTGTGTGTGTCTGTGTGTGTGTGTGTGTATATATGTTTTCGTAGTTTTTCACGGGTAAAGGTATGTAGGTCTTGGTGTATTCAATCTTACACGGGATAAGACCCGAATACACCAAGACCTACATATATATATATATATATATATATATAATATATATATGGTCTTGGTGTATTGGGTCTTGTCCCGTGTAGTTGAGAATACTGCAACGCTTTACAAATCTCATCCGTCATCTTCAGGCTGGTGTCTTCAGCTTCGTTCTCCTGGGAGAAGTGGGTTGGTTGGCTGTGTTTTTGGCTGTGTTGTTGCCAACCAACCCGCTACAGCAGAGCCAGCACACCACACCTCCCCTCCAGTATTTATAGAGAAAGGTAGCTCAGATCACGCTTTGCTGGCAGAAGCACAAAGCTGAAGACACCAGCCTGAAGATGGTGAGTGGGATCTCGTCGAAACGTTGCCAAGGTATTCTCAATCTTACACGGACAAGACCGAATACACCAAGACCTACATACCTTTACCCGTGAAAATCTACGAAAACAAATATATATATATATATATATATACACATACATATATACACACACACACACACACACACACACACACGCTTTCCTAGAAAACACGTAGCTTCCACCCCCCACCCCTACTCCCCCCCTTCTTAACCTACAACCTCGTTAAGTCAATTTAATTGGGGTAATTCAGAAGAACTGGAAACCACCTCAGTTTCAAACAGAACAATAGCTGGAATAAACAGATCTTTCACTTGGAAATGAGACCATTTCCTGTCCTGCTCCGAGCAGCAACCCTCTCAGTTCTCATTTGCAAGAAATCCCAACGTGGAACAACAATTTGGAACAGGCCAATATCCCAGAGATGATGACTAAACAGGAGTCCAGGCCAATGAAGATACCAGCTGTTTGGACTTTCCTTTCTTGAGAATTTCCAAAGTCTTTCTCTCTCTCTCCCCGCCCCCCACCTCCCCCATTTATTACTACATATTTGCCAGCTAGGAAATCCTGGGAATAAGTTTATTAAAAGGAAACTGAGCAAAGGAAATTAAAATGCATGCACTTGGCAGACAACGATCTCTTTATGTGCTGGGAAACTGGTTGGAAATGGGCATCAGGGAATCACTTCTTTTACAGGATCTTCTGACCGTATTCCCTCCCCCCCCCTCCATCGCTGACCACAAGAGCTGCAAATCTTCGAAGGGAAAGGTGGATTGCCAAACTAGCCTGGTTGAAGTCCATGCTCTGTTCGGTGCCAGCCTGACTCGCAATTCATGCTTCGGCAAGAAAGGAAAGCCGCTGAATTTAGCGTCCTTGGTACAGATGATTGGTAGGATTCACAATCAGGTTTTGTGAAAGCAAGCAACTTTTTAAGAGGCTCCAAGTACAACTGGCACTTGTGACCCAGCAACAGAGGCAGCGATTTGGCTTGCCAACTCTTTGCCATTTAAGGAAGGAAAAAAAACAACAACAGCCAGAATCTACAACTCTTTGGGTTCAATCAGACAACAAAGTTGGCTAGTTTAAGAGGTGTGGACTTCGACTTCCAGAATTCCCCAGCCAGTGTTAACCTTTGAAAAACATTGAATTAGATGAATGTGGGTTAAGATATGGCCCTTAAGTCTGATTTAGCCAGGAGAGGATATGTCCTATGGTCTTCTATTCTTTATAAAAAAAAACTCTGAGGAATATCACAGACCCTTGGGGAGCAAGCAGGGCCACAGTCAAAGAAGAATTTTGATACAGATTAACAGAGTTGGAAGGGACCTTGTAGGTCATCTAGTCCAACCCCTGCCTAAGCAGACCCTTCACCATTTTGACAAATGGCAGTCCAGTCTCTTCTTGATAGCCTCCAGGGATGAAGCTCTAAATGCAACTTCTGTTCCATCAGTTGATGGTTCTCACTGTCAGAAGTTCCTCCTTATTTCCAGGTTGAATCTCTCCTTGTTGAGTTTCCATCCATTGTTCCTTGTCTGGCCTTCGGGTGCCTTGGAAAATAGCTTGACCCCTTCTCTCTGTGGCAGCCCTCAAATATTGGAAGACTGCTATCCTGTCTCCCCTGGTCCTTCTCTTCCCTAGACTAGCCAGGCCCAGTTCCTGCAACAGTTCATCATATGTTTTAGCCTCTATCCCCTAATCATCCTGGTTGCTCTTCTCTGCACTCTTTCTAGAGTCTCAACATCTTTTTTATAGTGTGGTGACCAAATCTGAATGCAGTACTCTAGGTGTGGTCTTAGTAAGGCTTTATAGAGTGGTATTAATACCTCCCTTGATCTTGATTGTATTCCTCTGTTAATGCAACTTAGGATTGCATTGGCTTTTTGGCTGCTGCACACATGCTGGCTCCTATTTAGCTGGTTGTCCACTAAGACTCCAAGATCCCCCTCACAGTTACAGCTATTAAGCCTGGTTTCACGCAGTTTGTATGTGTACTTGTGGTATTTCTTGCCTAAGTTTAAAGGGGAGTAGACCCTTCAGCTCCTGTGGCTTACTTTCCAACAGAAGAAGTGGGAGAAATCCATAACCAGGAGCTCAAACGTCTTACTTAAGTGCCTCGTATTTACACAGCCTCTTCCAACTATTTGCTTTCTGGATGTGGTTATCAGTACAGATGCCGTACCGTGCCTTGCTTAGCAAAAGGGTACATTTGGCAAAACACGGCACGTATGCCCAGAGGTTCTTTTCTGATACCATGTTAGATAAACAAAATATTAACCCCAGTCCAGGTTTGGGTTTTCCTCTCTTTATCAGTTCTGAACATTCGCAAGGCTCCCGGGAGAGACGCGATCGGACAAGTAGCTGCTTCCAACCCTCCAGCTGGAACAGAAGGGGCTGATAAAAGTGACCTTACTCACAACCAGGCCAAACACACACATGGTGCGTAAGTGGCCGAGGAGGCACCCTGGCAAGAGAGTCCCACAGCTTTGCTCAGGGTATTAAACATGTAAACATGAGTATTAAACACGTGACGAAATGCCAGGAGTCCGCATCATGTGCAGCTACAACAAGAAAGGTGGATTTAATATAAACCCAACTCGGCGTTGATGGAGGAAAAAGGAAACATTTCACCAACTATTATTTATTTCTGCTGACTTTTATTATCAACAGTGTCGCTATTCTGGGCTCTTATAAAATGTCTTTGTACACATGTAACCCTAATCTACCTCCTACTTTAGTGATAAAGCTTATGAGGAAAAAAAGCAAATTTAGAGTGACAGAATAACAGAGTCAGAAGAGACCTTGTATTCTCCTTCCAAAGTCAAGGTACTGGAGCAAGTTTGGAGGCATCACCCAGGAGTTTCCACCTGCTCCTTCTCCAGTCTCATTGCCACAAGGCAAATGCATGGAGCTCCAGTTGCTGTTCTACCTTTTAGCACTACCTTATTGCCATTAAACTTGGACCTCCTCCAAGCCAAGTGCCTCAATTAGAGATGGTCCCCGACTTACGATCATTCGTCTAACGAATGTTTGAAGTTACCCTGGCCTTGAGAAAGGTGACTGAAAAGATAATAATCCACATAGGCTATTGGTGATTTTAAGGCTCCCCCACACTCTTCAGTTCTTCTGCTTTGTTTCTTTTTTTTTAAAATTCATTTGCAAAGAAAGAAAATGCCAATTTTTCTAAGACTTTTAGAAAGCTTCAGTAGCCGTTTTCTAAAGCTTTTTTTCTAGTTTTAGAGTTGAAGCCACTTCTAAAAGGTCTAAATAAGGTTACGAGTGACATTTTATGCAAAAGGGTGACATAATACATTCCAAGCATGGCTCTGCATAATTTTTTTAATACCAGGAAGACTTCCGATTCACATACATTATGTATGTAATTAAAAAGATATGCAAATTCTACCGCACCAGACAAAATGGACCGTGGCCCTTTCAGTGTAAGCACTTACTTGCACGAACTCCTGGTGGGCAATTTTTAACGTTCTTTAAAAAGGCCACATTTTGGAAAGCAGGTGGATTTCACAGTATAAAAGGCCCCGTTCATTCCTTCCACAATAGCAGCACCAAGAGATATATAGGTGGCCTCAACTTACAAGCATTCATTTAGGCAGAGGTCTCCAAACTTGGCAACTTTAAGACTTGTGGACTTTGCCACATGTAAATCACGGACTGTGGGGATGCTGCAGTGGTCGTACATGTGAAAATGGTCATAAGTCGCCTCTCCAGTGCCGTTGTAGCTTCAGTCACTAAATGAACTGTTGTAAGTCGAGGACTACCGTGTTTCCCCGAAAATAAGACCTACCCCGAAAGTAAGACCTAGCACTATTTTCTAAACCTGCCCTAATATAAGACCTACCTAAGACCTAGTGTAAATCTCCAGTTCCAGGAAGACTTTTCAGGGAGCAACTGCACCCGCCAAACACCCCCTACACACTCACACCCACTATTTGGCACCATAAATATATAAGACCTACCCCGAAAATAAGACCTAGTGTGTTTTTGGGAGCCAAAAAAAATATAAGACAGTGTCTTATTTTCGGGGAAACACGGTACCTGTATTCGAGAGAGATCATGCCATCTTTTTTCCCCATCAAATAGAGTTTAAGTCCTCAAAACTGATCTGGATGTTTATGTTCAAGTACGGATGTCAAATCTGCTTGCTGGTGTGCCATGCACAACAACCAGGTTTAGTTATGTCCTGTTCAGCAGCACATTAAAGTTCAGAACAGTAGATAACATTACTGATCCTTAATCTCAGTAAAACTGCCAATGTAGAACAGGATATTATATATTATACCACAGGAACAAAATCCAAAAAAAGTTCCTGCAGAAAGAGAGAAACTGACCGTAAATAATTAAAAAAAAAACCCACTGATTTTGTTCTTGCACGCAAGCCAGTGCCCCAATGAGGAATTTCCTCTTAAAGAGATTTCTCTCTGAGCCCTGGAAATACTGCACAATCATGCTACACAAACACTCACTCACTCACTCACACACACACACACACACACACCCCTCCCCAAAAGAATGCTAGGCTCTTCAGGAAGCTGGAAAACTGTGAAAGCACCATGGGCCTGCTTTTTTTCTAAATGGCGAAAAGACAGAAATACTTTTAAAAAGGAGAAGAACAATAATATTTATCCACCAGGGATGATTAAACAGGGCGAAACCAGGGTGTTCTGATATAGCTCCCCAAACACGGCAAACCCTCTCGACGTGAACTCAAAAGATTCCTTTATTAGGAGTGCCAGCAGCCCCGCGAAAAGTTTATCTCGCAGGCTAACAAGTCTGTCCGTCTGTCCGTAAGATGGATAGTTGTCTACCACAACTTTGCATCTCCGCCCCCTGCCTTTTATTTCCCAGAGCTAGGGTGGGGCCTCACCAGCAGTGGTGGCTCTTCCATCCCAAGGACCGGCCCATAGATTTCCGCTGCTCTCCTCTCCTCTGCCTTCTGTGCAGCCGTGCCATCAGGCACTGGAACCTAGCTGTTCCTCCTCTTCTTCATCAGCCACCTCCAGACCTGGGGGCTGTTGACTCTCCATCTGAGGGCTGACGGACGGCTCAGGCTTCATCTCTCTCTTTCTTTCCCTCCCTCCTTCCCGCTCTCTCTCTCTGCCAGCTCCGTTCCCTCTTCCCCCTCAGAGCTCCCAGGTTGCCCTGATGCTGGCCCTGACTCCCACACTTCCATCTCCTCCTCTGATTCAGCTGCTGGAGGGGCTGGCGGCCGACAGACCACAACACATGGGGCCATCACGCCTTCCAGGAAATCGGCATCTGCAGAGCAGGGGATGGCCTCCGTCGATGAGGAAGTGAAGCACGACAAAAATAATCCAAGCTAGCGTTTCTCAACCGTGACCCTTTTCAGATGTGCAAGGCTGGCTGGGGGAATTCTGGGAGTTGAAATCCACGCATCTGAAAGTGACCAAGGTTGAGAAACACAGGTCTAACCTCTCCCCCTTTTATGCTACACAGAAACGGGCTGAACTGAGCCCGGAAGAACATTCTCCAATCCACTTAATAATGGTGACAACGCAGATACCTCCAAGCATTCTCATCGTATCTCTTCTTAGAAGGGTTTGGAGTCATATAATGTTCATCCCACTGTTTGAATTTTATCTAAACATTCTGCAGAAGCTGGGCCAAGGGATGGATTAGGCCCAAGGACATGGAATATAACTCAGCCTACTAGGAGACCAAACTCTTGTGCTTGTCCTTGGTGTTCTCTGAGTTTGGTGGTTATCAGTAGGTTATCAACCTAGATAACACAATCACTAGCTCTGATGGTGTTACCCAGTTTGGTCATGAAACGGCTGCAAGAAAACCACCAAGCTCAGAAATCACAATTCAACCCTGAGCAATAAATACTCTCTTCTGTTGGGACCAAACTCCTGCCTGCCGCTTGTCTATCAGGGACCCCACGCAAATTCCTTCTGCGGTTAATCTAGCAAACCCCCAAAGCTATTCCGAAATAGAAACCAAGACTGCAGCCTGACTATTAGTCACCCTCTGGATTTTGTGTTCTGAAACATCCCAACACAAAGAGGTATCCAAGAAATGTGACATTGGAGGAAGTCGCTTTAGCCATATAATCGATCATGTGCCACCGTTTTTTGTACAATCCAACCCCAGAACTGGCAATCTTATCCAACGACAACTCAAGATAAAGCTGGCTAATTAGATTAAAGGCAGCCTTTACATTTCAGCTCTTAAAAAGACTTCTAGGGTTGGCTTCTTACTCCCTTGCATACCTTATCTGGTTAAACACTTCCAGGACATTCTGATTATTTTGATTACACAGTAGGAACCTTCACATGATCTTTTGCTAATGTGCTATCGTCAAACTGTAATCATCGGCCAACAGTGCCCTTTGGCAGCATTTCTCAACCTTGACGGCTTTAAGATGTACGGACTTCAATTCCCAGAATTCATAGCTGGCTGGGGAATTCTGGGAGTTGAAGTCCACACATGTTAAAAGCTGTCAAGGTGGAGAAACCCAATGGCCCTTCAGGATTCCGTGCAGAGCAATCGAAGGCAAACTTTGCCCAAAAGAATTACACGACAAGTTTGACCATGAGGATTCCAAATAAGGACAAAAATAATATTCAAAGTACTTTGGTTTTCAAAGGAATTCCATGACAGATCTCAGAGTAGCCATTTTGGGGGTGGAGGGAAATGAATAACAGCACCATTGAGTGAGAGATTGCTGAACACATGCATCAAAACTTTTTAAGCTATCTCAAAAGGTCTCAACAAGCCCAATGTGTTTTTAATTTGTTACAATTAATTGACAAAATAATCTCTTACAAATAGCCTGTAATTGCAAAATTATCCCAGTTCTGCACCTTTTCCAACTTGAAATCTTACATCAGTTTGAAATGAATTATGCCTCACAAAAGTTTCTACCTTTTAATAAAAGGTGTTGATCCGAAAATATGCAACCTCTTCCTGCTTTGGATGACACAAACAGGAAGAATCTGGTACTATCTTTCCAGAATTTTTATTAAAAGGCACGAACTTGTGAGATAGAGCTCATTTCTCTCTTAAAATGACGACCGTGCCCCACAGCACGATGGGATTGTGCTAGTGAGATTACACATTACCCCTTCGCAGGTGTATAATTTCAAACTTCCCTTGTGCATCCTGAGTTAAGGAATGGAATAAACATTTCAAAGCTATGCAAGACTCAAAAAAGTTGAACTTAAGATTGGAGAACATTTGCAGAACGGATTATTGCAGGACAATATGGTCTCCTGAGAAATTATTCTGGAGTCCCAATCAATGGTTATGAATAATAAAAAATAATTTTGTTTTAACTGTTGACACCAGACAGCCAAAGCAAATTGTGTTCACAGTGAAATGTTTGCCATTTGCCCTAAAACAGGGTTGGAATGTAGGAATCCGTGTTTTTATGTTCTCGTTGTCATCATCTTAGCCAACATTGCCAATAATCTAAGAGAAGGGAAATGGAAATTTATGAGGCCTGCAGTTCCCCTTCTCAAACAGAGCAAGAGAAACATTTGCAAGGTACAGCATGCCAATGGAAAGAGGAACCATCTTAATTTTGGAACTGAAGATCCCTCAAGAGGACATACTGGAGTGAATAATCTACCATCCAAAATCCCCTGTCTTTGTTTCTGGACGACTGAGCAGAGAAAAATTTATGTTTTTAAGAGCAAAGATAATTTCCAAACACATTACGGTTTGCAACTGTTGGAAGAAACCAGTGAGCTATTTTTATAGTCGGAAAGCTTACCAAATATTTCTCCATTTTTGGCATATTCTGTCACAAGGTACAGCATGCTTTTGGTCTCCATCACCTGTGAATGAAAGAAATAAACATCATTTTAACTGGCAAAAAGAAGTGGGGGGAAAACCCCGGGAAATTTTGGAAGCAACTTTTTCAGTATTTTTCCTGAGATAAATGAAACACCAGAGGTATCGTTACATGTATAAAAATTCCAAATCACTTCAAGAATTGAAGGTGAAGGGAGGATGGAGATCATGGCTTCCCTAAATCGTTGATTGAAAGGAATGCCTCGTTACTGGAACACAAACAACTTTTAAGATATATGGAGGTTTCTCAGAATAAACTGCACGACGTAGGCTGAAAGTTGTGGGATTTGAGCCAATGTGCTGGAGCAATAACTTCTCGGCGGAACAGGAGAACAAATGAAATCCATAGTCCTGAATTCTGCATCGCTCCTCGACACATCTAGTATTCATTGTGGGATGCCAAATGTAAGAAAACAATGCCAAATACTTTTAATCTTGAAGACAGAGACAAGATAAATCACTTGGTGCTGAAATGTTTAGATCTGTTCTTTTTTTCTGGGAAGATCTGTCTCATTAAACAATTCTCCAACGGCTTTTGCACAAAATAGGAAGGCAAATAAGAATGGCAACACAATTTTTGAAATCTTGCAAGAACACAATATTCCTGTTGAGAGTTCCTGCCTGGCAACCGTATTCTTATCCAGGATAATTTGGGGTGAAGAGAAGACAGCGTTGGTCAACTGGGGTATTTTTAGATGATCCAACTAGATCAGTAACAATTTCTGTCTCCCAAGTGTTTAAATACGAAAATGATGAAATGGGATGGAATCCACAACGGTTTATGCCAGAATACATTCATTTGCTTTCATGCTATCACAAGACACTTCCAAGGACTTCAAATATTTCTTTTTTTCTCCAAATCGAACACAGATTGCAAACCCTCATGTCGGGCAGAGAGAGCGGCTGGCGTGTTAGTGAATAATAATCTCACTTAGAATGTTAAAACAGCCAGGCCGCTTCTTCGGCCAAAGGAGAGACCGAAAGGCAGAATTTTAATAAAGGCAGAAAGTTGGGAGAATTGCAAAGCTTGGAGGATTTTTCTTGGGCCCTGAGGAAGTTTGACGTCATGCCCGAAGTAATCTCTTGATTAAAGGTAGACATCGGCGTTCTTGTTCACCGAAGTAACAAGTTGTGGCCATGGGGAGGAAACTCTGCAGCTAGAAGATGTGCAAGGATGGTGAGCAGGGGCTCTAGCAATTCAGGCCAGGCTTCCTGACGCACACAATTCAGCAAACTCCCCAACGCAATTTCTCTGGTTAAGATAAAAGATGCCAGCTCTTCACCATAGTTGGTTAGAAGAGAACGGGTCTGTCTGGCTGTTTATTTGGCTATGTATCTATGTATGTACCTATGTATGTATGTGTCTGCCTGCCTATATATCTACCTACCTACCTACCTACCTACTTACCTACCCATCCATCCATCCATACAATCAATTTTATACACTGTTTACAAACAACACTATAAAATATAAAAATGTGACAAACAGCACAGTTAAGAGAATTAAAAAAAGAAGATTAAAATTAACAAATTAAAAATAAAAAAGCAGAGTTAAGAAGTCAAACCAAGGCTGAAAAGATTTACATGAACCACCACCCAGCCCCTAAGCTGGGAGGCTTCTGATCAATGTATTTATTGGTAAAATCACTAGAAGGATTAATTGGCTAATTGGAAGTGAAGGAAGTCTCAACTGCTCCATAACAAAAGCAGAGACTTTTTAAAGCTGACTAAAAGAATACTGTTGACAGCTGGGCTGCTTTTTCCAGAAGATCTCAGAGCACGAAATAGTATTATGTTGGTTTTTTTTTAATGATCTGGATCGTTGTCTCATTTCTAAATTCCAAATAAGTAAGCTGTTCATTTTATAATATCACCATTAACCGCTTGATTTATAGCGAACTGTCAATATTGAGACATGATTTAATAAAAGCACAAGCCAAACCTCGTTAAACCAAATGTTTCTTCTTTAAATGGCGGGGAGAAGGTCTTTCCTTCAACATTTAATATGAGTAATTTGTTAATGACATTGGGTAAACTAATAAAAAGAGTCCTAAGCAAGAACTTTGCGCGGAGATTTACAATGATTGAATCCAGTGGCATCTGGTGGCTCACAGCGCTGCTTCTGAAAAACTTTGTTCATTTGACTGATTCATGTCTGGGATTTGCTCCTGAATTACTTGCCTTCCTTGTCAGCGCTTAAAACTTCTATTCTTGAATTTTGGCTCACTCCATGGTGAAGTCTCAACTATTTCCTACTTCGCTTCTACAACTGGCTGTCATCGTTTCGAACATCTGGTTGTCTGATGAGACAGACTTGCGTTCAAAATCAAACCATCTTTTGTTAAGCAAGTGGGGCCTTAACTGTTAAAGGGGCATAATGGAGCTTTCCCTATCAATGTTACATAAATTCTTGATTGCTTAATACTTTGTGCGTGCATACGACCCTCATAGGATAAAAGATAATCAATGCTAATGGAGATTTGGTGCCCTGAAAAAAAGTCCTCAAGGAGATTTCTAAGATATTTACTTGATTGATGCGAAGATGAAATTCTTTTTGGTAGGACAGCATGGAGGAATATAATTAGGAAAGCCATATTAAAGACAAATATTATGCGATCTATTTAAACTTTCAAACTTATTTAAGAGCTACGCTTGTCTGAATGAATTAGATCAGTCTTCAGAGCTTTAACAGCTCACCAATAAATTAGGAGAGTCGATAAACAGGTTGCACACAAATTCATATTTGTGGAATAGATGTGGTCTAGCATTAAGCGTAAGCAATCCAAACATTTCATGGGGACAAACAATACAATCACTTCTTATAAACCTAAGGAAACTTTCCTACTCTTCAAATCAAAGGCAACTATGGTCCTTTTATGACCTGTTGGACTTCATCTCCCAGAATTCCCGAGCCAGCCATACATGGCTAGCTCGGGAATTCTGGGAGTTGAAGTCCACAGCTTTAAAGGGGGCCAGAGTTGCTCACCCCTGCTTTAGACCAAGAGTACTACAATGATGAAAAGGGAAGCAGTCAAATTACAGGTTTTTGAAATCCTGCCGTTCACTGTTCCACGTTAGGAAATTGTGGAGTCGAGAATCGCTCTACTTGAACACGCAGATGCAAAGCTATTCAGGTCAAACTGCAGATTACATAAACAGGATCCTGCAAAAAAGTCCCACTGATCCATCTGACCTTATGTTTTAGTGAGAGCCAATAGCCTCAGGTGACTCACTGCATTCCTAAAAGACGCTAAGCCAGGATTCTTCCCCAATATGGCTTGTTAGTAAGAAAGTGGACCAATGAATGTTGCTCCCACTTCACTCTTTTTTCAAGCAGAGGCAGATAAACTAACCAGCAACCAGGATGGAAAAGTTGCCAAGCAACGGTCGTTAAGTGTGAAAAATAGTCAATCAGGCACTTTTTCCAGGGCCGTTGTTAACTTTGTACCATCACTAAATGGACGGTTGTTAAGTCCATGTTCTGACCTAGACCTTCCCAAAATCATGAAGCTGACTCTTCGTCCCGATAAAACCCCTTTTATTTAGTTTAAAGTGAATTCCTCTCTAGCAAAGTCCTGGTCAACAGTCTTTCAAGAGATTTCACAACTACAGACCTTTATCAGGCTTGGAGAGCTGCCAGGCGGATATCTTCCAAACGCCATGCTGTAGCAGCAATTACTTGGCCAGGAGTCAGGAACAGATCTTCACCCTAATGAACTGAACTATCTCCTGCAAACCCCAGTCCCCTTTCGCTCCTCTTTATTCCCTATGGGAGGGGCCATTCACCGTCCACCTGAGCCTTTACTCCCGAGTTGACCCTTGTTCCTTAACTGTTCCCTTCTCCTGGCAGCTCTGCGCATGCGCACAATGGGAACAGGCTCCAGCTGTTCTTCTGCCCCACTGATCTCCAACTCCGAAGGTAGCTGATAACTGTTGGACGGCCCTGGCCCCATCTCTGCCTCTGATGCAGATCCCTCGGCCTAGCCTTCCCCAGACTCCAGGACTGGCCCATGTACCTTCCCAACCTCCTCACTGCCCGAGTCTGCCACCAGCTCCACTGGCCGCTGGCGGCCACAAGAATCCATCTGTACTTGCTAACAATCGTAAGTCAAGATTCTGGCGTTCTGAAGAACTGCTGCTACCAATTTTCCAAACCGAACAGAATCCCTGCAGTCTAACCTAAATCGGTTTAAAAACTCTGTGCCTTTCAACAATGACTGAGTCAACAATTTTAAGGCCAGCTCCCCTTGGCTTTTTGTTACTGAAGTCAAGGGAAGTTCAGGCTTGTGAATTCATGAATTATTCAAAGCCAGACAGTTGTTAACATTCAAAAAAGGATGAAGTAAAAAAGCTAACCTTGAAGGATCTGAAGTATCAAACTGTTTCCAGATTTGTACAAGGGGATGAATTAATTACCATTTAATAATTCCACCAACGGCAACCAAGCACGGATAAATTTATGGCTGGTAAAAAGGTTGAGTTCCCATCACATTTTAATCTTCAGATTTGATAGGCGAGAAGGTTACCTACCTGGTAAAGCTTGATAATATGGGGATGGTCCAGCATTTTCATGATCTGTACCTCCCGGTAAATTTTCTCCAGGTTGACAGAATCGAGCTGAGATTTGTCGATGATTTTGATCGCCACCTAGAAACACACAAAACCAAAGGATGAGGTCAACCCTGCCTTTGCAAACCACTTCACCGAAGTGCGAAGAAACTGCGACCATCCAGTTCTGACTTGCGGGATGCATTGACTGTGCTCTAATATTAAAACATTGCATGAAGAAACATCAAGGATTTTGGAAAGGGTATGTGTGTATTGAGTGGTAGCAAATATTATATTGCTTAAAACCTAATGCTCGAGTTGATAGATGTTGGTTCGGGAAAGAATGGAATCCACACTCACTGGCCAACACATTTCTCCATAGCAACCTGTTTCAAAGACTTCTCCCAACTCCCTTAAAGCAGATTATGAGAATATATGGGGAAAGTGAGGAGTTACACAAGCAGACTTCTTCCATTCCCATGACACTGGATTCCCCTAATTTATCTCATTTTATTTATTCTTACATTTATCCCTCAAGATAACTGAAAGAGAATGAGTGGCAGAAGCTAGGGGCAGAGTGAAGAGAGGGACCAGCCTAGAGTCCCTACATGGTCACAAGCAAGATCGGTCCAACCTTCCTTGAGTGCTCTTCGCCCTTATCTAACTCTTAACAAGTGTGGTGGTGCAGTGGTTAGAGTGCAGCACTGCAGGTTACTTCTGCTGACTGCTGGTGCCTGCAATTTGGCAGTTCGAATCTCAATAGGTTTAAGGTTGACTCAGCCGTCCGTCCTTCCAAGGTCCATAAAATGAGGACCCAGATTGTTGGGGGAAATATGCTGACTTTGTAAACTGTTTAGAGAGGACTATGAAGCAGGGTGAAGTGTTATATAAGTGCTATTGCTATTGCTTTTGCTATTTTTATTTATTTCCTTCCTTCCTTCCTTCCTTCCTTCCTTCCTTCCTTCCTTCCTTCCTTCCTTCCTTCCTTCCCTGTTAGAATGCAGTATTGCAGGCTAATTCTGCCAACTGCCAGGAGTTCGATCCTGACCAGTTCAAGATTGACTCAGCCTTCCATCCTCCAATGTTGGTAAAATGAGGATCCAGATTGTTGGGGGCAATGGGCTGACTTTGCAAACTGCTTAGGGAGGGCTGTAAAGCACCGTAAAGCAGCATATAAGTCTACGTGCTATTGTTATTAGTCCAGATTAGAAGATTCTTGTGCAAAGGCTACAGCAATAAATCAGTTTAACTGAAGCTAATCAAGAGCATCAACCCTTATTCTGTTTGTGCTAAAATGGAAAAGGAAGCTTTAAAGTGAGATTTAAGTAGTCACCCTTATCATGGCAGCCTGGGACCACAAAGCAGAGCCAGCTCTCTAAGGTTTACCATGGAAGCGAAGGAGAAGCGAGCAAGGGACTGTGGCCGAGAAAGGAGTCAGAAAACAAATAAATAAACCAGACATTGCTTCACACCAAACGTGCCTCAAAGGTTGCTCCTATTAAAAGGACATGACTAATATGTGGTGCATTAGTCATACGTTTAACTCACATTCTCTGAGCTTGCAGGAGGAATCCCCCCACCTACTAATCCTCGGGGGGGGGGGGAGAAAGTTCTTTAACATAAAACTGTCCCTTAAGAAAGTGCAATTAGAAAGCAAAATCAATGCGGTTGATTTATTGCATGTTTTCCATTTAACTATGATTAATGTTTTCAATACTTAACTGACTTTTCTCCCCATGTTTGTTAAGTGAATCAATGCAATTCTTGAATTAGTAAGACAGATGTTAAGGAATATGCTGACTTTGGTTGTCAGAAGGTCACAAAAGGGGATGACATGACCCCAGGACACGGCAACCATCATAAATACGAGTCAGTTGTCAAGCATCAGAATGTAAAACCACATGACCATGGAGATGCTGCAACAGTCATAAGTGTGAAAAATGGTCCTTCCTTCCTTCTTTTTCCTTCCTTCCTTCTTTCCTTCATCTTTTCCTTCCTTCCTTCTTTCATCTTTTCCTTCCTTCTTTCCTTCATCTTTTCTTTCCTTCCTTCCTTCTTTTCCTTTCTTCCTTCTTTCCTTCATCTTTTCCTTCCTTCCTTCCTTTCTTTCCTTCTTTTCCTTCCTTCCTTCTTTCCTTCATCTTTTCCTTCCTTCTTTCTTTCCTTCATCTTTTCCTTCCTTCTTTCTTTCCTTCATCTTTTCCTTCCTTCCTTCCTTCTTTCATCTTTTCTTCCTTCTTCCCTTCATCTTTTCCTTCCTTCCTTCTTCCCTTCATCTTTTCCTTCCTTCCTTCCTTCCTTCCCTTCCCTTCCCTTCCCTTCCCTTCCCTTCCCTTCCCTGTGATTAGAATGCAGTATTGCAGGCTAATTCTGCCAATTGCCAGGACTTAGATCCTGACCAGCTCAAGGTTGACTCAGCCTTCCATTCTTCTGAGGTTGGTAAAATGAGGACCCAGATTGGGTCACTTTTTTCAATGCCATTGTAAATTTGAACGGCCACTAAGCAAAATGTTGTAAGTGGAGGATTCCTGTATATGCTGTACAACAGCTTAGGGAAAGCTAAGCCATTTAGCTTAACACAATTCAAACAATCTACAAATCTGGGTATTTTAAAAAAAACAACCAAAGAGATATATCCATTTATCTCTTTGATTGATGGGAGCTTCCCGGTTCTCCCATGTTACGCCCCTCCTGCGTGGCCTGCATTGGTTGCGGTTGCCCTCGAATGAGATTCAAGGTTTTGGTATTGACATTCAAAGTGCTATGAGACATGGGTGGTCCGGGCTATTTACGGGAACGTCTATTGCCGGCATCGAATACCAACACGCCCTGTCTGGCGCACAGGCAGGGACTCCTCGGCGTGCCGTCTGAGACTCAATGTCGCTTGGCGGTGGCCTGAGGGGGAGCCTACTCTGTGGCGGTTCCTGCCCTATGGAATCAACTACCTCTGGGACTCGCCTGGCCCCGACCTCCGCACCTTCCGCCGACCTGAAAACTTGGCTATTTGAGCAGGCTGCTGTGCTGACTCCTCTTGGGGGGAGGGGTTTGTTTATAATTTGTTTTTAGTAATTTGGCTTGTCGGGTTTAATTCTATTTTAGGTAATTATTTATTGTGTTGGTTTTAATTGTGAGCCGCCCTGAGTCCGTTCGGGAGAGGGGTGGCATACAAGTCAAATAAATAAATAAATAAATTTAAAAATTAAAATACATCCATGTTAACATTAAAAATTAGAATGTAGGAATGACCGACTGGAAATCACAGTGCATTGTCAGAGAAGAATCAGGCAAGAGCAGAGTGACCTCTAAAAAAACAATATCGTTTTCTCTCTCTCTCATACATACGTTGGCAGACAGGCTTGGCTCATAATTACACAATGTGGTTTATTTGGTTTCCCCTTATCAATCTTCTGAGTTTTTATTAAGTTGCTTTTTATCCAGATAGCATTATTCCAAACTGTTACGGTGCCCCCTGTTTTTGTATAATGTACACCATAGAGCCCAATATTAAATTAAACAAAACAAAATGGCTCTAGCAGGCATTTTTCTCCAGAATATTAAAAGCTGCAATCGTTTGAGAAAGACGGAATATTGAACATTTCTAGGCGAGTAAAGGGACATCTTTCTTCATGGTGCACATATTAAATTGGTGTAATTTGCTGCCTGCAAAGGCAATGTAAAAACTGTATAGCATCTCTAGAATCTCTCAAGATTGATAAGACAACTATTCTCATCCTCTTGGTTGGTGGGCTTCCAATAGCATCCAATGGGAGAGTAAAAACCACTTCTTAAAACTTCTTTTACAACGTGAATAAATATAAGTAAGACCTTCACAGCAGCGTTTCCCAAGCTTGGAAAACTTGGGAAGATGGGTGGACTTCAACTCCCAGAATCTCCCAGGGGGAGTTCTGGCAGTTGAAGTCCACCCATTGCCAACCTTGAGACTGAGGTTGACCCACCTCACTTCCTGCTTCCACACACTTATTTTAGGCAAATCTGGATGGTGTGCAGGGCTTGGGCTCAAAAAGGGGACTGTAAGGTGCAAGTAGTCCTTGAGTTATGACCACAATTGACCCCAACATTTCTGTGGTTAAGGGAGAATTTGTTAAGTGAGTTGCAATCGTTTTTACGACCTTTCCTTGCCACAGGGAATCCCTGAAGTTGTTAAGCAAGTCACCCAGTTGCTAAGTGAATCATGGATTTTAGAAGGTGGCAAAAGGAGATCTTAGAATGTTGCAATGGTCATAGGTATGAACTGATGGCCAAGGGTCTGAATTTTGATCACGGCTTCATGGGTGGATGCTGCCAAGGTTGTCCACTATGAAAAACGGTGGTAAGTCACTTTTTTCACTGCTGTTGGAACTTGGAACTAAATGAATTACTGAGAACTACCTGTATTTCAGGCCCAAAATATCCCCAGGCAGGTTTACCCTGACAACGGGGTCTATTTAGGAGAGATTAGTTTCCAAGTAGCTGTCATCAGCAACCATTCTGGACAGCAAAATTCCACCGCAACCATATCTGTATCTGTGGAAACAAAGGGGTGGTTTGATGCAATAGGAAATTCCATTATTTTATTTTTATTTATTTTTTTTCGCCTTATCGGGAAAGTACTTCTATCTCGAATCACATCTGAGCCTAGCCACCGAGGGCTGAAAGCATTGTGCCGAGAACCCAGGCCTGGAAACTGAAAGTCAATCGCTCTGGGAGAAGCATAAAACCCACACTTCCCTTGTTTACCCAACAGATAACCAGCTTATGAAAATGTCACAACATATAATTAAGATGAGCAGGGCTTCCGAGAGACACAGAAAGATGAATCACCAGAAAGAGCTTTTATTAGAAATAAAGAGTAGAAACTCTTATTCATCCCCGAAAATCTTGCATGCATCAAGAGGAAGGGGGAGTGGGGGGGGGAAGAGAAGAAGGCCCACGAAGCAGCTTGCGCCATTCAAACAAAACAAATCCACAAAGACGCAGGGAGATGTTTGTGGAAGAGACATGAAACAGATGGACCCGGCTTGTATTTTGGCAGCAGGACGTTATGCTCCCTGCGCTATCAAATTATTTCCAAATAAAAGAGGATAAAGGATCTCTGTTCATTTTTGAACTAGGATACGACACCTTAAAGAGAAGGCTTTCCAATTCTGCCCACTGTAAGACCGATGGACTTCAAGTCCCAGAATTCCCCAGCCAGCATGGCTGGCTGGGGAATTCTGGGAATTGAAGTCCACAAGTCTTAAATTTGCCAACGAACGAAGGTAAATTATGTGCGTCCCGGGATAATGTTGCAGGATAGGTCACTGAAGTCCCCAGGGCTGGGAGACCCAGCCCAAAGTGGTCAAAGATGGTATACGGCCCTGATCCCAGGATGTTGGCTACTCCGGGTTCTGCTCAGATGTGGTTTCTGAGTGGCAATTTTACGAGACTACTTGTGGTTCATAAACATCACAGCTAAGCCTCTGCAGTTTATGTTGTCAGGATTATAAGCATCAGCACCTCAGCTACGAGCCGTGGGCCAACTGAGAAAGCAAACCCAGCCTCTGGCTTGTGTTATTTGGGGGAAAAGAGAAAGAAATAAATAAACTGACATTCAGTTCCGAACTGACTGCATAGTGCACGCTCCAGTCCAAACAGTTCAACAGGGTTTATGCATTTATGACTTTCAAGATATGCCTCAAACGTCCTTGGTATTTCCAAGCCATTCAGATATTTGGCAAAGAGGGGTGTGTGGGTGTGTGTGGGGGTGGGGGTGTTTCCCCATCTGGCCTGAAGAAATACGAAATAATGGAAGCAGAGAATGACCACAAGGTTAGGTCATGGTCGGGAAGAATGACGAAGAGCAAGAAACACCTTCAGGTGGGTCCTTCAGGTGGCCATACAGGTAGTCCTGGAGTTATGATGGCATTTCGGACCAGGAGTGCTGCCGCTAAGCAAGTGATACGCTATTTCTAGCATTTTGTATGGCTGCAGCCAAAAGTAAAAACTTCAGAACCTAAGAGAGAGAGAGACAGGTGATATTTTGAAAATGGGGAGACAGGCAAATTTTGCTAATCGGTCAATGTCACTCTCTTCTTCTTCTTCTTCTTCTTCTTCTTCTTCTTCCTCTTCCTTCTCCTCCTTATTTTTCCTCCTCCCTCTTGATCAATCGATAGAATATCTCTCTCTCTCTCTCTCTCTCTCTCTCTCTCTCTCTCTATCTATCTATCTATCTATCTATACACACACATACACAAGCAAAATAACCTTTCAAAACAACAAGGAAAGAAATTTCTTCTAAAGGCCTGCAAGCTATGCAGTTCCAAGAAGTTCACTTCTCGGCAAGTCAGATGTTTCATACCAAAGCCAGTATTCTATTCCACAAACATCTTCAGCTTCTGAAATCGGAAAAAGGAACTCTGGGCTAAATTATATATGTATATAATTTATATATATATATAAATTAATATATATATTAAAGCAGCCTACCAAATTCACCCAGAGCTCCAATATATTGTGGATTTCTGTTAGAAAGTTCTGCTGGGTATCAGCAAAGCTCAGCTTGATAAACCAGCAAAAAAAAAAAACCTATGAATCTCTTTATACCTGTGATGCAGTGCCAAGCTTTTACACCTGAAACATTAGTGCAGAGCTGGCTGGAGAATTCTGGGACTTGAAGTCCACAAGTCTTAAAGTTGCCAAGTTTGGAGACTTGCATTAGTGGACCTTCATAATCTAAACCAGTGGCATAAAATTCCACTGCATGGATTATTTGATCCACCGAATCAAACCCTGAACTTTTTGTCCATTAGATTGTTTCTACTGTTTAAGTCTTGTTTGTGAAGAGACAAATATTGCAAGTTTGGAAATTGGGTTTGAGGATTTGAGGTAAACATCATTAAAACCCCATTTCAATGGATTTTTATGGCACTTGGGTCATTGATTTTGGCAGACCAACTCTAAATATAAACTGATCTGGAACTGATTCACTGATTGGGATTAAGCCCTGGCTCACAGAATATGCCAGAAAGGCTTCACACATCCTGCTAAGTCATAAATCATGGTTCAATCATCAGGGCTGAGCTCACACATTATGCTAAACTAAAACCACATATGTCTTTTCATGGCTGGCCAGAAACTTGGTCACTAGATCTCCTGCAACAAAGCATCCTCTAAGGTGTTTTGCATGCAATTATATGCAGCAAATAAAATGGATTCTTTCCTGTTGATACCTATTCAGAAGATGAGTTTTGAGAGAGTAAGATTTTAGTCTAGAAGGAAATTGTTTTAAGTTTCCTAACAAAACAGCACAATTTAACTGCACTGTAAACATCTGTTCAAAGGCCTATGCCTCCCTTGGCCACATTGACTTGATGGGACCACCAGTGGGGAAAATCTGTATTAATAAAGGAGAATATTTGTAGCTCAGGGTTGAAGCGAGGGGCCCTTGGTGCTCTCTTCAGTATTAAAACTGGATTTTTAAACACAACCATAGTTAAGGTTAAGACAGCATTCCAAACCCCAAATGCGGGAGGTTCTGGATTTTGTTTCGTGACCGCACAGGTTAAGTGTGGGCCAGAACAGTTATGAAAATTCATTTCTGTAAACCTCATCCCAGGCTAATATTTAAGATGACATAGCCACATTCTTCTTGTATACAAGGCGATGCTAAATGAGGCAGTGCATAGCTTTAAACACACGCAATCGCTGTCCTGGGCAGAGCAATTAAAAGTGTTGTGCGATTTAATGCTCAAAATTCTATTCGAGTGGGAATTCAACATCTGAAACGAAGCAAACCAATACAAAGAAAGAAAGAAAAAAATCCTATTTATGAATCCCTTATATGTCTAAAGAACCCAAGGCCCTGGAAGGAACATCACGATAAGGAACATCGTGACGGGCAGAAAGCAAATTAGCAGCGTCTCTCCTTATGACCACAGAACCAGTTGGAAAACTTTCTCTGCCCCGTCTCCTCTTCCAAAATAGTCAGCTCTGATGCTCTCAGCTTTAGGGACTTGCAATGGAGCAACAGGCTGTAAACCAATTTATTCATTAGACTTTATGCCTTGGCTACAAATTGCTATTTAAATGCCAGCACTCTTAAAAAGAAAGATCAGCCCCGACTAAATGCCAAAGAACTGTTCTTTTTGGCCACAAAAAATGGATCTCTCCTCCAAAGCCAGATCCAACTCAATGCGGATCTGCTTCCTTGATGTGATTTTCTGAATGAATGGAGAAAAGAAGTCTCTAAAGCTCTCGCAAATGTAGTGACGCTGTCAGATTTTTTTCAGCATAATTATGTATTTATTACACCTGTATACTATCACTTTCAACACACTGACCAGAAATCTATTCCATCTTTGTTTTGGTATTCACATAGGAGGCATTAATTGGTCTCCACCAAGAACTTTAAAAAAGCCACTGGATGTCTCAATTTAACACGTCTGCTTTAACTGTTCTTTCAACGTTTAACACAGCCACCTATTTATCCAGCAAATGACAGGTAGCCCTCCACAAATCAATTGCCAAGTGTGTGAATTTTGATCACGTGACCATGGGGATTGCTGTAAGGGTCGTAAGTGTGAAAAATGGACATAAGTCACTTTTTTCCCCAGCACCGTTAACTTCGGTCACTAAATGAACCGTTGTAAATCAAGTACTCTCTGTATGCCCCCAAAAACCCTCACACTGAACCTAACAAAACCGCTTGCCTTTCCCAAACAGCGTCCTTAAAGCAGGACAGACAAAATTACTCTACCGATGCCGGATTTCGGAGATAGGAGTTTGCATTCTGCGGGAAACCACAACATTAACATGATCAAGGTGTGATTTTTTTTTATGATATTTAACAAGTGGAACCACAAAGCTACTTCCGCAGCTGTTACCATGCTTGTCCAAACAGTTAAGGGCTGGCTGAGACAACCTATGCATGCTGTGTACAACAGTCACACTTCGAATGCGTGCCTCCAGATTAGGCCTCCCGGGGCCATGCCTCCAGAGAATTTTCCTGCTAAGCACAAAAATATATATATATGTGGAAGTTTATCAAAAGCTGCTAACTGGCTTTGCACTTTGGAAGCAGGCAAAGAAAAGGAATCGGTTCTCCTTCAACTTCCTTTCCAAACAAGCAAACAGTGTTGCTAGCGAAAGACAGACGGATGGGGTGCAAGATTAGGACAGGCCTAGGCGAGCTGTTCTCCTTTTTTGATGCTGGGGTGGCAGAAGAGAGAGAGAGAGAGAGAGAGGGAGAGAGAAATTATGCATCCCATTGTATTCTCAGCTACTGGAGAGAGGGAAAAAAGGCTGCAAGGACAAAGGCCTAGCAGTAAAAAGGCGGATTTGTGCCATCTAAGAGTCGGCAGAAATCAGAAACTGCTGGGGAAATGGACGAACGCTTCTGGCTAGCAGTTTAAAAACCGGCATCGTTCTGGTTATCTGCTTGTATCTCCGAAGCTCGAGTGGTTGGTAAAAATTATTTTTATTATGAGATTGATTTACCCACTTATTTTCCAAAGCACCAGAAGGCAAGAGAAGGAACGATGGATGGAAACTATAATCAAGAGAAGCAACCTGGAATTAAGGAGAAACTTCGTAACGGGTTAACGGTGAGGACAATTAAGCAGTGGGACAGAAAGTTGCCTTCAGGAGTTCAGGGTGCTCCATCACTGGAGGTTTTTAAGAAGAGACTGGACAGTCGCTTGTCTGAAATGGTTGAGCAGGGGGCTGGACTAGAAGACCTCCAAGGTCCCTTCCAGCTATATTCCGATTGAATCCTTGGAAAGTTACAGCACTTTCCCACCCCTCCCACCCCCAAGTTATCTCATTTCTCCAATGGATTTCTTGAATTTCTTGCCCCAGAAGAATAATAAATCCCCAACCCTTTATTCCTAATCTCTTTGAAGAGCAAGGAAACAATTCCTCACCATTCTACCTGAGGCTGGTCCTGCTGGCTCATGGCCCTCTGAGCCCCATTTCCCTTCGGGCAGGTGCACCAACCCCTCCCCAGTGAAGGGACTCCCTTTTCAGAAACATCAACCTGTCTTCAAGATGCTTTATCATCCATCTCAACCCATGACTTGGTGCCCACAACTATTGTTCTTCGGTGGTTCCTTCCTCTGCCTTTTTGGCAGTTGATTCTAAAATACCACAACCTCAAGATTTCTGATTCCCCCCAAAGCTTCCTCACTTCTGTCCTTTTTGGAGGAAATTGTGGATTTTAGAAAATAGTTTCAGTGTATAATCTCCTGAAGAACATCCTGGATTACCTCCTTTTTGAGGCTTCTCAATATCCCTGGATGTTTCTCCTTCTTCATTCTGATAAGGTTCTTTTCCTAGATATAGTACTCAACTTCTGAAGGATCTGGCCTAGCAAGTTTCACTAGAAACCATCCCTGGATGGTGTATCTATACATTGACAGGAAGCTATTTTTCATGTATATGGAGTTTTTTCCTGAATAGATCACTTCAGAAAGAGAGGCAAAGAAATCAAGCCAACAGGAGGCCCTTTGATCTTTGAAGGATGTCTTCCTCAAGACTTTCCTTTTGGTCGTGTTCGTGCACAAAGTCTCAGAAATATAGGCAGCTGCCATGAGAGAGCATTGTTCCTACTCATCCATACCCTGTGGGAGCATCCTAATTATTTGGAGGTGGGGAAAAGAGGGCAGGGGGTCTCCAATTTGATGAAGACCACCCTCTCTTGAGGTACAACCTAGGAGGAGCCACTTATCGAGGTAGACCTTACATTATCCTGGGTAGTCTTCCATGTTTTTCCTTGGAGCACCTACTACAATTTCTCAGGATCAGGAGTGGTAGTAGAACCCTGTATTTTATTATTTATCTTTTAAGTAAGAAACACAGAGGCCACCATTCCCCCTCCCACAAAAATTAGCTTTCCAGAGCCCTTTACAACTGCAGCACTCACAGATTCAAGTGTCATTCCAGGTTTCACATCTTCAAGCACTGAAAAGCCACAAACAACCATTTTTAAAGTAGTAGTAGCAATGGTAAGAAAGCAAAGGCAGTACCGATAGTGACAGGTGCCTTGGCTGCAATCCCAAAACAAATGGAGCGACCCTTGGATACCTTCAGCACTGTCAAAAATCTCCACCAGTCAATTGCAAAAGGCAGTTTGGATCTGCTGAAATTCTGGGATCACCTTTAACACCATTAAACCACATTTGCCATCCCTGGGAAGGAATCAATAGGTGGACAGAAATGCCAAATCCAGTCTGAACATCTGGCTGACTGTCTGACAAGCCATGATAATACCTAAACCGCATACCACGATGCTCAAAACTCCCAGGTGGCTCACAACAACCCAGCCAAGAAATTACAAACAAACATAAAGAAGAAAGAAAGAAAAAGAATAAATAAACTTTCTCAGCTCCACTTAAGATTTACAATAGGGCACCGTGTACCTAGGAAAGAATGCTAGGTAGAAAAGTCAACATCTGAACCCACCACTAATCCTCTCTCCTGAATCTACTTTCCAGGAGAGGAATCTTGCCTGGAATGATTTTACCATCCGGCTGGATCCACAGGGATCTCTGAAAAGATCTGAAGCAGCGCGAGGAGACCAACAGCACCACTCGGGCTCCACACACCTTTGGATGGGGGGGGCACCTCTGCACCAAGCAATCTGCATTGGGGAGGGGGGTCCCCTTTCAGAGTCTGCACCCCCCCTGCTGTCCCAAAGCTGGTCCCCCAAAAAAGGCAACTGGATTTCCTTGGCTTTTGACCTTCGGGACAACCTGGATGACTGAGAATCTCCACAGCAGCCTGACCCCCTGAGACCTCCCACCCCACCTCACCCCCACACATTGGGGGGGAGGGTAGTTTCCCTCTGCCTTCCCACCTGCACCCTCCCTGCCCAGGGCCAGGTGGGCAGCAGAGCCAGCCTGTCTGCAGCATCACTGCAGTCCCAACTTGGGAGGGTGTGTGTGTGTGTGTGTGTGTGTGTCACTGCATCGCAGGGGAGGGGGCACACACACACACACAAAGCCATGGGGGTGCCCTGCCTGACTCCCTTCTTTCTCCCAGCCCCCCAATTTAGTGCAGGCTCGAATCCCACCAGGCTCAAGGTTGACTCAGCCTTCCATCCTCTCGGGATAGGTAAATTGAGGACCCAAGATTGTTGGGGGCAATAAGCTGACTTTGTAAAAATGCTGCTTAGTAATAAGCAGGCATATACGATGGAATGAAGGCTATTGCTGAGCACATTGGGTTGTATCCCCAAAAATTGTAAGCCGCCCTGAGTCTTCGGAGAAGGGCGGCATTTAAATGTAACTAAAAAAAAAATTTAGGGTCCCAAATGGGAGGCTGGGTTGGAGGGAGTCAGACTGAAGAGCAGGATCCCCCCTAAAGCCAAGGGGATCCCCTTACTGACTCCCTGCTTCCACCCACCCCCAATTTCAGATCCCAAATGATGGGGAGGGCCGGGAGATTGAAGAGCAAGATCACCCCGAAAGCCATGGGGATCCCCTTACTGATTCTCTGCTTCCCCCCAGCCCCCCCCAATTTGAGGTCCCAAACTGGATCCCCCCTACAGCTATGGGGATCCCCTTACTGAACCCTCCCCCATTTAGGGTCCCAAAACATGGGGCAGGGTCGGGGGGAGACAGATTTAAGAGCGGGATCCCCCCCGAAAGCCATGGGGAGGAGGGAATCCTGACTCCCTGCTTTCCCCCAGCCCCAATTTAGGGTCTCAAATGTGGGGCAGGGTCGGGAGGAGGCAGATTTAAGAGCGGGATGCCCCCCTCGCGCAGAGGGAAGCCCCCCTAAGTGCCCCCTTGGGGAGGCGCTCCCCCTCCCCCCCACAGACACGTGTCTCCGGCGCCCCGTTCCCACGACCCTTCTCCCCCGCTCCCCCTCTCACCTCGCTGCGCGTGATGCGGTGCCGGCCCAGCTTGACCACGGCGAAGTTGCCCTTGCCCAGTGTGCCCTCGATCTCGTAGAAGCCGACGCGCACCGGCACCGAAGCGCCGCGGGGCGGTTGAGGCTGAGCCGGCGGCGGCGGCGGCGGCAGCGGGGGCTGCAGGAGCAGCGCGGCGGCGGCCGGAGGAAGCCGCCGGGGCTCGGCCATCACCATGCTGCCCGGGTCGGCTCCCGCGCCTCACCCGCCGCCGCCACCGCCGCCGCCGCCAAGGACGGAGAGCCGCTGAGGGTGCCGCTGAGGGGGACGCGGGGACGCGCACGCGCGCTCCCTCCCTCTCTCCCGGACGCCCCGCCCCTTGCGCGTCACGGCGGGGCGGAGCGCGTCGCCCCGGCAACCGCCGCCCGCCGCCAATCCGGCCGCTCGACTCGAGGGGGCGGGGACCGCTACCGCCAAATAAAAGAAAGGGGGAAAAAAAAACCCAGCGGGAGAGATTCCCATCATGCCTCGCGCGAGGTAGCCCTCGCTCGGGGCTCGGGTCGTGGGGGGGAAGTGTTTTCCTTTTTTCTTTTTCAGAGGGGTCCCGATGGGTCGTCTGAAAAAGCCTTCGATCCTGAGAATGTGAAGAGAAGAGAATTTGAACAGAACAGAACAAAATGGAATAGAATAGGGAGTATGGAGAATAGAACTGGAATTGAATAGAAAAGAATTAGGAGTAGAATTAGAATAGTAGAATAGTATTAGAATTGAAATTGAATTGAATTGAAATAGAATAGGAATAGAATAGGAATAGAATTAGAATTTAGAATAGGAATAGAATAGAATTAGTAGAATTAGAATAGGAGTAGAATAGTATTAGAATAGAATTGAAATAGAATTGAATTGAAATAGAATAGGAATAGAATTAGACTAGAATAGGAATTGAATAGAATTAGAATAGTAGAATAGTATTAGAATAGAATAGAAATGGAATTGAATAGAATTGAAATAGAATAGAAGTGGAATTGGATTGAAATAGAACAGGAATAGAATTAGAATTAAAATAGAATAGGTATAGAATTGAATTGAAATAGGAGTAGAATTAGAATTTAGAATGGAATAGGAATAGAATTTGAATAGGAATAGAATAAAATTAGACTAGACTAGAAATAGAATTGAATTGCATTAGAATAAGAATAGAATGGAACTAAAATAGAATAAGAATAGAATAGAATTAGAATAGAATAGGGAATATGGAGAACAGAGCTGGAAGGGAAGGGACCTTGGAGGTCTTCTAGTCCAGCCCCCTGCTTCAATCTGTCCAGTCAAGGGTTCATTTCCTTTTAAGGTTCACTGACGTGATTTCATACTCCCAGGGACTTTGAAAGTCCCAACCCCACAATTCGACAGCGTTCTTTGGTGTGTTCAGTGACAGACAATACCCCTAATGCCTCCTTGTATTCCAAAGCCAGAGAGCAGCTAAGACTTCCGAACGGAGGCATCCATGGTTTACATCATACCGTGTAACTCCTGTGCCCCTCCATCCTGTCTTGATTTAATGGGAGAGAAGCAGACATTGGCCCGAGGGAATGGTTACCTCACAGAGCAAGCTGGTCCCTGAGGTGCCACTGCTCTTTTTGATCTCCGAGGTGATCCTATAATTCACAAAAACAATTAATGGCTCTCAGCCTTTGTGTCTCTCACTTGGGTGATTGCAAAATGCTTTCCAATTATATAGTAACGCCAAGGCAGTGGAGACTTGGGACTTGGCTTGTAACTAAAGACTAGTTGGGGATTCTTCCATTTAAGGGAAGCAAAATCCAACAGGAGACATATTAAGCATACAGTAGATTGGGCTCCATAGTTATATACTGGGCACTGCTTATGTCCAGGCGTGACATAATGATTACAAATATGTAGATAATTTGATACTTTGGAATTGTTCAGCTTATAAATATCGGTTGTATAAAGCTAAAACAATTGCAGATACATCAGGGAAGGGGCTTAGCATATTAATTTTTGAAAAAAAAAACCATGTCCATTTTTTTGGCCTTGGGTCCAGCATTTTTAATAAAGATGAAGCACTCACTGTAATTGTGAACTGAACAATTCTGTTTTTAAATATAATTTTATTAAAATAAAAAAGATTAAAAACTAATAAAAATATAAAATAAGAAACAGGAAAAGAAAAATCAAAGAAGAGCTAAAATGCAAGAAAGGAAAAAATAGAAAAAAGATACAAAGAGGCAGTTTCTGATCTTTACAACAATAAGTATAGTTGTTTACTTATCTCTTATTCTATGGTTACAACCTAACTCTTTTCATTCTATGATTATCTAATTCAAAGGAAAAAAAACATGTCTATTTTTTCCATTTTAAGCAAAAAAAAATCCACAAGGTGTTTCTAGTCAGCAGTAAATGGAGATAAAACTGTTGTACACAACCCAGAGAACTATCCAGTAATGGCCCAATAAATGTGATTAATAAATGAGTATTGTATTTGCTCTGATCAAACAAGTCAATTTTGCCACCTCAGCAAGATTTCCCATCTTCACCGTCCATTCTTCCATTGCAGGGAGCGCCACATCTTTCCATCTTTGTGTAGATAATCGTCTTGTTCCCATCATCACATACAAAAACAAAATTCCATGACTTTTTTCCAACTATTTGTCCATCAGTCCCAAAAGAAAGATTGTCCATTAACGCAGTATCTCCTTTTTGTAATTTCCGTATCATTTTCTTTTCATAATTCACATGCTAGGCCCCTTCCCTGATTTATCTGCAATTGTTTTAGCTTGATACAACTGATATTTATAAGCTGAACAATTCCAAAATACCAAGTTATTTACATATTTGTGATCCAGCCACTGACCTCTCACCCTCTCCCCCACCCCACTAACCAACTGGGTCAATTTCTTGTATTCCTTCATGCCATGCTTAAGTTTTCTATAATTAAATCTGACAGGAAGCCAAATCAATTCTTGGCAACAGCAGTTTTTGCCTTGCATGTATCTTAAAAGGGATAATTTAGGCTGTGGGAGGGGGGGCAGGCAGTAACATTTATACTGGATTTTCACATGGAAGAAGCTTCACCCCATCGTTTGTTTTACTCGTTTGTTTTCTCAGAAGAAGAGTTGATTCTGGGATGGTGAGATTCCTAGGACTTTTAGAGGCGATTTTCAAAACCATCATGAAGCTGAGTGCTTAGAACCAGGATGTCCGACCTTGGCAAGTTTTAGGACTTGTGGACTTCAACTCCCAGAATTCATAGCTGGCTGGACAATTCTGGGAGTTGAAGTCCACAGGTCTTAAAAGCTACCAGGGTTAAAGGTAAAGGTTCCCCTGACACATCTGTGCTAGTCGTTTCCGGCTCTAGGGGGCGCTGCTCATCTCTGTGACAAAGCTGAAGAGCCAGCGCTGTCCGAAGACGTCTCCGTGGTCATGTGGCCGGCGTGACTAAACGCCTTCAAAGGCGCACGCAATGCTGTTCCCTTCCCACCTAAGGGGTCCCTATTTTTCCACTTGCATTTTTACATGCTTTTGAACTTGCTAGGTTGGCAGAAGCTGGGACAAGTAATGGGGGCTCACTCCGTCACGCGGCGCTGGGGGTTCGAACCGCCAAACTGCCAACCTTTCTGATCGACAAGCTCAGCTTTTTAGCCACTGAGCCACCAGGGTTAGACACCACTAATTTCAGAAGCTTTTGCAAACTCATCTGCAACATGCAAGTTCAACATAATCTTCCATACAGCATGGATATTCCTTCCCATCCTCTTTGCCAGAAAGTCTGGCTCCTTTGAAGTGTGGATTAGCTGCTTGCCTCCAGACAGAAGAACAGAGGTGCGGTCTACGCTGTTGGAAGGAAAATCCACCTGGTTCACTTCCAAGCTGGGAGAAAGACGCCGGAAACAACATGGAGGCTGATTGGAAAGGAAGTTTAATGATGAACAGAACCAACAGCAGTGCTGGGACAGCTGACCAAATGGTTGAAGGAGTGGATGGATCTTTATAGGTTTCTGTGACTTTGAACTGTTCTGGGGATTGTGCAGTGAAGGGGTTTTTGTGTCTAAATGGTGATGGGTTAATCCTGTTATGCCCTGACCTTAAAGATCATGTCCTGTCCTTCTTAATCCCATCATCCTGCAGCTGAAGATGTTTCGTTTATGAATAGGTTGGCTGAGATTTCTTAATGGAAATCTCAGTGGAATAAAGAATTAATCAGTAACTTGCCTCCAGAAGTTATAAATGCTTCAACACTGGAACTTTTTAAGAAGAGACTGGATGGCCATTTGTCTGAAATGGTATAGGCTTTCCTGCCTGACCAGGGGGTTGAAGTAGAAGACCTTCAAGGTCCCTTCCAACTCTGTCATTCGGTTATTCTGTTCTTCTGCTGGAAGCTGTTTCCCTATGCAGGAAATTGGGGCTGGAGCATGTTTCTCCATTTCTCCTTTGGGGAAATATTTATTTTTTATTTATTTTTATTTATTTGAACTTGTATGCCACCCCATCTCCGAAGACTTGGGGCGGCTCACAACTAAAAAAACAGTAACAATAAATACTTAAAAAGAGATTAAACCAGATTTACAAGCCCAAATTACAAAAAACTAAAATTTGCTATAGATAAAATAATTAAAAAACCCCATTCCCCCCCCCAAGGAGGGGTCACAGCCCGGATTGGTCAAACAACCAGGTCTTCAAGTCATGGCGGAAGGTGCGGAGGTCAGGGGCCAGGCAGAGCCCCAAGGGCAGTTGGTTCCAAAGGTCAGGGGCCGCGACAGATATATAAGTATATAACACTCTACCTCTTTTAATGTTCCTCAAAATATTTCATTCTTCGGGAGGCGGGCTTCCCACAATGCAATCAACATTCAGATGCTTGGAAACTGGTTCATACTTATGACCGTTGCTGTTTCCCAAAGTCACATGATCGCCTTTTGCGAACTTCTGACAAGCAAAGTCAGTGGGGAAGCCAGGTTCACTTAACAAAGTAGGTTACTAACTTATCCACTTCCAGCGATTCACTTAACAACTGAGGGAAGTTAGGTTGTCAAATGGGACAAGACTCAAATCTTTCACTGACGAACAGAAATTTGGGGCTGAATTGTTGTCATAAGTCAAGGGCAACCTATACCTACTTTGGAGCAAGATCAAAACAGCTCCCTTCCGACTTCGCTTTCCTAGTTTTATACTTGATTGCACAGACCTGGGTTTCCATGTCCAGGATACCCACGTTGCAATGAAAATAAAAGTTTTGGGTCCTTCTCCACCCACCATTCTCCAGAACATGCGGAGCTGGTGAGATGCTGTTTGCATTTCTGCCAATGATGACTTATTCCGTTATGCTTACCGGTTGTTTTATTGCCTTCCTGATTTAGCTATTTTAGAAAGTTCCGGTGAATGAGCAACTGCAAGGTAGGATTAGTCAGCATTCTCCCCCAGAGATGCTGGATGCAACCAAGAAGCAGCTAAGAATAGTTCTACCAGACAATGATACCCTACCAGTCTATTCATAAACCCATTCATTATTCCTTCTGCTGGAAAAAAGAAAAGGCCAGAGTATTTTGCTCATTCAAGGACCTGATCTGAGCTGTATAATTAGCATGAATGTACATATAGATACAGATTAACAGCGTTGGAAGGGACCTTGTAGGTCATCTAGTCCAACCCAAGCAGGGGATCCTTACACCATTTCTGGCAGATGGCAGTCCAGTCTCTTCTTGAAAGCTTCCAGGGATGAAGCTCTCACAATTTCTGAAAGCAACTTCTGTTCCATGGGTTGGTTGTTCTCACTCTCTCCTCATTTCCAGGTTGATCAGTTTGCATCCATTATTCCTTGTCTGGCTTTTGGGTGCTTTAGAAAATAGCTTGGCCCCTTCCTCTCTGGGGCAGCCCCTCAGATATTGGAAGACAGCTATCCTGTCTCCCCTGGTCCTTCTCTTCACTAGAGTAGCCAGGCCCAGTTCCTGTTCATTGTTCATTGTATGTTTTAGTCTCCCCTAATCATCTTTGCTGCTCTTATCGGCTTTTGAGTTTCAACATCCTTTTTATAGTGTGGGGACCAAAATGGGATAATCTGTAATTATTCTTTCATGGTACCAAACTCTTCTGAAAAGTTCCAAACTGAAGTTTGTTCTGGAGCTATAACGCACACGTACCTTTTTAAAGAAGCATCTCATTTAAGTCAATGCCTTTTTAAAAATTTTAACTATTGATTAAAATCAGGGATCAAAACATCACACCTATCATCAAGTGTCTTAGACACCATGTTTGCTGCCCTCCTTGGGAAGACAGGGCAGTCCACCAAATCAACAGCCTTTAATTATGTCTAGGGTACTTTTGAAAGGAAAAAAAGTGCATATAAAAGGCCACAGCTGCTTTTCCAATTGGGTTTTAATGAAACCTTTTCCCCAGTCGTGAGTCCGCCATCTATTTAGGAAATGCAGGTTGCAGCTATATTAAGTACAAAATAAAAAGCGCCCTCTAGTGCTACATGTTTCTTTTCCTGGACATTTTAGGGTATTGGAAAAAAAAACCAACCTCTCAAAAATGTCCTATTTTTAACCTCCATTGAATTCTTTACTCTTCAACAGTTCAGAGAGATCTCCACAAAGGGAAAGTCTTGGAGACTGGCATGAACCTTCTTATTTTCTGAGAAATTTCACCCAAATTGTACTCCTACCCAACTCCAAAAAACAAACACCGACCTTTTACCAGATGAACCCAGGGCTTTGGTATCACCCCCACAACTGCCTTGCAAAGAACAGATATAAACCGCAGATAAAATTAACGCCGAATTTGCAATCATGCGCTGATCTTGGCTCGTGCACATCCGTTCTTTGTCTTGTTCCAAACTCGGAAACCCTCTTCACGTCCAGCTGACACCGTCATCCTACTCCAGTGTTTAAAACAAAACAAAACACCAGTTTCATGCCCTCGTTTTGCTGATTCTTGCACCTGATCGCAACTTAAAAATGCCTGTGCGAAAGCTGACTTGATCTTTGCATGGGCCACCCTGTCAAACAGCATCAACCAAAAATGTGGTCATCCCATTGTCGTGACAGTGATTGATAAGATGTGAAAAGGTTGGAGCCAGGCGTTTTTTTTCCCCAAGCACAGCACATTTCCTCTTTCTCCTAAATCAACAACAGATGATTCTGGACTGGCTTAGGAAAGGAAAGCAACTGTGAACGAGCAGCCATGAAAAACACCAGCAACAAACACACCCAACAACTTTGCAGAAAATATAAACAATAAAGATGGGAAAACGGAAGTCTGGCTACCATGGCTTAATCCACTGAAACTGGGCACCCAGAGTCTAGCTTGCTTTGCAAACATCTCTCCATCTCCTAATCCCATCTCCCTCACATATTGTCACCACTTTTCAGAAAACTTAGCACCTAGGGAATCAATACATGTTTCCCACGGTAGTTACTTCCTAGGAGAACCTGCCACAGATGATGTGAAAAGATGCATTAAAAAGTGGCATTTGATAAAGACCACAACAGCTGTAATCAGTGGTAGAAAACGGACAGGGTTAATTATTTCTGTTGGCAAAGCAACATCATCATCAGCGGCCTGCATTTTTGCAGTTCACACCCATAACGTATGATTGTTTCTTGAGTTGTGCAAAAATTCCAGTCAGAGGCACAATTTATCTGAGTCTTTGCACTGAATTGACTTCCAAATGGGATCCATCGATGTCAAATATTGAATTGTTAAACCCGATGATTTGAAATTTAAAGTCAGTTTTGGAAATCCATTCATCCATATACTTCACTTTCTTCCTGAGATTTTGGTGTACATCTTGGCTTCTGGGTTCTTAGTATATATATATTTTTTACTTTCATCCTGTGGTTTAGCTCTATTTCTCACAAAATGAAAGTAAGATCTGGGGTTATGAACGCTGCCAATAAATCTGTATATTACCACAATTCCCTGCTGTACAGTTTCCATAGTCTCTCTAGCTGCCTAGCTCTCACTGACTGATGAAGGAACTTCTTATAATAATACAGAAACTTCCTTCAAGCCCAAATCCCACAATAAGAAAATTATTTCCCCTTGAGCAAATACTGGTGAACATGAATTGCTTTACAGAAAACACCAAGCAAGGAAAGAATTGAAGTGCATTTAACTGCTGAATGAAGAACATGTCATAATAAGATACTAGGCAGACTGGTAACACCAAGAAGTTACTCTTGATTAGTTACTATTTCTCTACTACCTTCTATTGGTCGTTATCACTCCAGCTACTGCTAACGGGAATCCTTAATACCTTTGCTTTTGGCTAACCTAGGATTAACATGCACACTGCTGATTCCAACATTAGGTTATGAGTTACTACCATTTATGCTCCTCAATGTAGGAAGCTGACAAATTCTGCTGAAGATATTCCAAAAGGCAAGATCGAGAGAGACCACTGAGAAAGACCCAGTGCAAAAAAAGAGAAGCCTATAATTTTAATCTGTTGTCGCTCTGCAACCAAACACGTTTATTTCTTTGCTCAAGAGATTCCAACATTTCATTCAGACATGCATAAGAGAAACATGGCAGTAAAGCAATACCGAAGTGCAGAAAAAACACCCGGATTGAAATGAAAACAGTGCAAATACCTGTGGGTTTTTCTACCCACAGATGCTTGGATGTCTGTCAGTCATGACATGAGACTGTGAGTAAGGCTCTTCAGGCCCATCCTGACATGCCCCAGGCATTAAGCAACCACAAGCTGTCTGCCTCACCTCATTTGGCCTGATGTAATCATTCTTTGGCGGTTCTCATGACTGAGAGTCATAACATGGGACACCTCTTTGCTTGTTTAGTACAGAAAGCCAAAAGGAGCAATTACACATTGGCCAGTCATGCGGTATCAGATGATCATGTCCAACCGTGGGTCTTCAAAATCAATTTTCTCATCTTTTCCCTTGGGGTGTCTTTTTCATCCAACAATGTTGCGTAATCTTTGAGTGATCCGAATCTCACTGAGCATCAAGGTCCCATCAGGAGTTGCCCCTGGCCATTGCTGTTTCTTGGAGTTTTCTCCTCTCCTCTCCAACCTTTGGGGACTTTCTCCCAAAAGTTTAGCTTTGCTGTTTCCACTTAGAAGGGAAAACACAAGGAAACATTCCAATCAAGCTAGACGTTTTGGTCCTTCAGAGGTTCTCACAAACATTCCACAACATCAGAGCAACTCAACTGCCGGTGGCCACAGGCTTCATGCATTCAACACCAGAACGAAACCTCTCAGTCCATGACAATGTAAGATGACATCACATGCACGTATCAAAAGCTTTCAAAGTGTTGTAGAGTAACACATGCACAGAACATCACACCGGCTTGTTAAAAAAAAATGTTAAAAGTTTTTTCCCCCCTCTTTCATCTGTCACACATCAAATAACAAAGGAAGGCACCAGAAAATATTTCTGTGTCTTATCTTGCTGCTTCTCTGCAGGAAGAGCCACAGAAGGAGTTGATATTTTGAGATGAATAGCAGTAGTATAAGGATATCAAAATTTGCGTATGATCTCAAATAATGCATTGCTTGTTTGCACTTATTTTTTTTTCTAAGAACAGTAGGTTGTCTTTTAACAAGGTAAATCTGGACATAATTTTAGAATTAGAAACTGTGTGTTAGAACCACAAGCACATTACTCGTTTCTCAAATTTGTCAATCTCATCCGGGACAGAAAGCATCTGATATATGAAGGAAACTTATCTTTTTAAAACTAGCACGGACTGTGCCCCATTTGTTTTTGCTTCCAAGAAACAGATCTGTCCACAACTGCAGAGGAGTTTCTTATCAGTTGTACCATCTCTGAATCAAAACAGAAATGTCTATAATCAATATGGAAAATACTGTAGTTGGACCATGTCCTTTCCTTTGTCCTCAGATCCTTCTACAAAAATACCACGTGGAACAATAGAAGAGCGGAAGAAATTCCCCTCCTTTCTGGAAAAGTTCTTTGGATTGCCAAACAGGTAAAGATGGAAACTAGGCAGCTGATCAAAACCAGGTGGCGATAAACAAAACCTGCGTTATATTTAGCAGTACCTCACAAATTCCATCTGGATGTCAGCAATTAGTTGGTGTGCTTATTATAATGCAAAAAATGTCAGGTTCTAGATGATCAGGAGGCTGTAACAAGGAAAGGAACCAAGTTCTCCTAAGACCATTTCCTGGTCAATAAGATCTCTGCCTTCCTTTTTTAAAGATGATGATGAAGATGACCAGGACAATCTGGATGGACTCAATGACAGAGATGATGGGTTCACCAGTGGAAGATCTGAATGTCTAGACTAGGGACAGATCTTCATGGAGAAAATGTAGTTGCTAAGAATTAAAAACAACTTGATGACATCAATCAATCAATCAATCAATCAACTTTTTTAGATCCATGTGCCCCTTTCAAGGAGGGGAAGGAAATCCCTCTGCAATACCACAGCCATGTCTTGGTGTGCTAAAGTTTGTGTCAATGGGAACATTCCCCATCTTAATCCATCTCCCACCCGGCAGCTCTTTAATATCCGTAAATTTCATTTTCTACCCAAGCGGACTCTTTGCTTTGCCCCACTTGATCGTGGCACAGTTCGTATATGTCATTTGTGACAAATCCGCTTTCAGTGCTTGCCAAGGTCACAAAGCCACTCTCTGAGTTGTTGACCGCCATATTGTCATAGTCTCCACAGAGGTCTTCCCCTCCAAGACGGGCACGGAAAGAGGAGTTTTGGGTTTGTGGTCTCGTTCCCGCAAGGTCGGCCTCCCCTTGTGTTTTAATCACATTATATATCTCTAAACTGGGGCTGTTTTGCGTTTTGGTAGACGACCAAACGTCTTTCTCCTTCGTGTTCTCTTCTCTCTGCTCCCGTCTCCTTGGCAGGGAAAGAAAGAAAGAAAAGGAAGGAAGGAAGGAAGGAAGGAAGGAAGGAAGGAAGGATAAAAGAAAGAAAAATACATTAAGTTCCTTCTGATTTTCCTATGAGTTTTCTTCTCCTTTCTAAACGGGGTTAGTCATGGATGAACTTCATGGTTTTCGTTAAGTTTGCATGAAGAGTCAGACGCGAAGAGCTTCAGTGAAGAGTTTATTCAGTGACTACAGCTCGAATGGACCCGACTTGGCTGGGCTACGGCTGCCTCTTATAGCCAGCAGCCGCAGTTGCCAGCCAATCAGAGTGCAGGGTTTCTTCCCTCACTATTTAAACCAATCCCATTTGACATTTTACAAGAACAGTTCAAAATAAACCAATAACATTTAAACCTACATACATAACAGTTTTGCTGGATGTTTGGGTGATCCAGACAGATCAGAAGGGGGCAGCCTTGCTTTTGGTAGTTTTTTTTTTATGAAAATATATATTTTTAAGAAGGGGCAGTCTTAGGGAGAACTTGGCTGGCAGACCACCAGGAAAAATTGGCAGGGGCAAAGGATGGATCAGAAAAGCTGGAAAAAAAAATCCAAGAATAAGGCAATTGCAACCCACTTATTTAACCTTCCTTATTTCCCCCCTATCAATAAAATGCTTTTCAAAACACCCTTTTAAAAAATAGGTTGGTGATCCACAGAGGCAGAATATGCTTCAGCCATAAGGTCAATCTAATGTATTTGTCAACTCACAAAATATTTTTATGGTCTTTTTAGAGTTGCCAACAGAAAGTGGGGGGAGGGGAAGGGGTTTGAAAGAGCAGTTCAGCAGCTTGGAAAGCGAAAGTGCATTCCATAAATAGTTTTTCAAAGATAGTAACTAGGCAACTGAAAGTTTCTGCCAGGCAAAATTCTAACTAGAGAACATGATTGATGACTCTTGGCTATGGAGGTATCCCATTGGAGAATATGAATTAAGATACACCCAGAGGGGTGGGGTGGGAAACCAGGGCTAAGGATGACAATGAATTACATGTATCAGAGGCGGCTACACCCAGGCAGTGTCAGACATGTTAATTCCCAATAAATCCTTTGGAAGTTTTGGAAGTTTGGCTCACGACTCATGATTTAAATGGGGGGAGGGGAACTGCTGGAATCCTGACAGTATTACTGTGAGATCAAAATGCACCCAAAATTTAATAGCAGAGATGCTGGGAGACAAAGTGTTTTAGTTTAAGAACAACTCAGATGTCGCAACAAAAGATGACCGGTCATAAGGAAGGCTTAAGTTCCTCCTTTTTTGACTCCTGCTCACAGAGTCTCCTTTCTGTGAGTGGGTAGTGAGGTTAAATCTGCAAATCACTCTGATGCAATCCTTCCCCTCCTCTATTCATGGAGTAAAGAGTGATTCTGGGGCAGGGAAAGACTTTACTTTCAACTGGGTGCAAATTGACAAACTCTCTTGAGTTCAAAGAAAGTGTGTGTTGCCCTGCAAGGTATCTTGCAAGCCCAAACACGTGTCTCTCTTCTTCACTTTAAGTTTGTGTGAATTGGGGCGGAAAACCTTGTGTTCTCGTGTTCTTTTCTTGGCCTGGGCTCAAACCCCACTTCTCTAATGGTTGCCATGGTAGCAACTTTTCTTCTGGTCTTTTAAGGCCTTTCCCCATGTCCACTGAAGCAGAGGACTCCAACCTGGGCAACTATACAAACTTGTAGTAGTATTGTAGTATTCCTCACTGAGGAATTCTGGGAGCTTAAATCCACCAGTCATAAAGATAGCAGGTTGGAGACTCCTGCCCTAAGGCATAGGGATTGTAGGGATGTGAATTCAAGGAACGAAATTCCCTGAGCAAAATGCCTTGGCTCATGGGGTGGCCTTCCCAACGCTTCATTTGCAGGCTCCTATTATTTCCTGAAAGACCTCAAAAATATGTTTTTCTCTCTCTTTTCTCTCTTTTTCTTAGCCAAAGCCTATTCCAATGAGGAAAATGTCTCAGCTGGCCACAGACCAGTGTATCGTCTCTATGGCATTTCTTCTCCTCTCTCTTTCTTGTCCCTCCTTGCTTGTAACCTGCTCAACCCACCTGGATGCCCTCAAAAAATGTTCTCAACTTATACAATAATGGCACTTGCCTCTTTGCATAAACCCAAAAGATGAAAAAGGCAATGGTGATCAACAGGAGCAAAGCAGGAATGCTTGAAATTAAGATGTATAGAAGGCTCCAAGCAGGATCTGGAGAGAGAAAAACAAGAGTTTTCATGTGTTACTTAGAACAAAGTTTTATCGCAGTAGAATTGTGACTCCCCCAACCATTTATTTATGTGTTGTGGGGAGATATTCACTGTAGGGTAGAAAGCAAAAAGAACAATGTACATTAATTCTCTTTAGGTGTGGCAAAGACATTCCTTCTCCGAGAAATTCAGGGTATTGTTAAAACAGCTTTGGAGGAAGGAAATTGCAACTGCATTTTTAAAGTATTTTTTTCATTAGGAGGTTTCACAAAGGTAAACATGACATAATATAAAGTAAAATTAAATCAAAGGAAAAGTGTGAATTCAGAAATCAAGAAACATGATTAAGGAATATGAATAAGATACATAAAGAAATTACTTCCAACTTTCTTTGCAGCAATTATAGCAAATTTATCCTTTCTCTGTTTTCATTAAAATTATGAGAAATTGCAATGGGTTTTCTTAATTGCAATGGGTTTTCTTTACCTTTGGCCTCTGGGAAGGTTTTGTTAGCTACAGCCTCCTGCATGGGGGTTTCTGGGGATGTGAATGGCGAAGATTCTGTTATGTACCCTAGGAAAAAAATCTGAGTGTTACGACTTAAGGATATTGTCTTAATAATGTAAATAGATGATCTGGATAATTCAAGATTGAGGAGGCCCTAAGATTGATAGGAAGAGGATTCAGGACTAGGGTAAGACACAAATTTGGCTGAAGGGTCCATATTTTGGGGTTAACCAGTTCAAAAAGGATCAGTGAGCATCAAACATTCCAAAAAAGCAATTGAGAGTCATGGGTTCAAAAGAGCAAGCTTTACTTATTTATTATTTAACACAACATTTCTCAACCTTGCAAACTTTTAAGGTGTGTGGACTTCAACTCCCAGAATTCCCCCAGCCAGCATGCATGCTAGCTGGGGGAATTTGAGGAGTTGAAGTCCACACATCTTAAAGTTGACAAGGTTGGGAAACACTGATTTAATGGCTAACCATGTCTTTCATTTGGGAGTGGAGGACACTCCAGAGATGGGATGAATGTCCCCTTCTTTTCCCATAAAGAATAACAACAACCCTGTGAGGAAGGAAGGCTGGCTGGAATGCAGAGGTCTTCTGAAGTCACCAGCAGGCTCCTAGGCCCTGTGGTTAAATGTGGACCCAAATCTAGGTCTCCCTAATGTACTTGTTGTGGCCCGCCAGTGGCCAGCAGAGCTGGCAACAGATTCGGATAGTGAGGAGGTTGGGGAGGAATATGGGCCAGTCCTGGAGTCTGGGGAAGGCTCTGACGAGGGCTCTGCATCGGAGGCAGAGATGGGGCCAGGGCCATCCGACAGTTATCAGCTACCTTTGGAGCCAGAGATCAGTGGGGAAGAAGAACAGCTGGAGCCTGTTCCCAGTGTGCACATGCACAGAGCTGCCAGAAGAAGGGAACAGCTAAGGAACAAGGATCGACTCAGGAGTAAAGGCACAGGTGGACAGTGAATGGCCCCTCCCATAGGGAGTAAAGAGGAGCAAAAGAAGAGTGGTGTTTACAGGAGACAATTAGTTTAATTCATTAAGGGGAAGATCTGTTCCTGACTTCTTGCCAAGTATTGTCTGCTACAGTGTGGCATTTGGAAGATATCGGCCTGGCAATTCTCCACGCCTGATAAAGGTCTGTAGTTGTGAAATCTCATGAAAGACTGTTGCCCTGGACTTTGCTGGGGAGGAATTCACTAAATAAAAGGGGTTTTATCGGGATGAGGAGTTGGCTTTGTGCTTTCGGGAAGCCTAGGTCAGAAAATATCTCATTGTCTCTCTCACTCCTCTAACAATTTCTTTTGGGATTTTTTGGTTGTTTTTCATGGTTTTGTTATTTGTGCTGGATTTGGCGGTTTTCCCAACAAAAGTCTCAACCTCCCCCTCCTTTCCCTAACACCAAATGTTACCTGTCTGAGAAGCAGCCAATTCAGAGACAACTGTCGGCTTTTCTGCAAAGGGAAGAAAAACAATCATAAGAGGGCGTGCATGCCGAAAACCAAACCCCAAATCCTACATTTGATTTGTTGTTGTTGTTAGTTGTGAAGTCGTATCTGACCCATCGTGACTCTATGGACAACCTTCTCCAGGCCTTCCTGTCCTCTACCATCTTCTGGAGTCCATTTAAGCTCATGCCGACTGCTTCCATGACTCCGACTCCTCTGTCGTCCCCTTCTTCTTCTTTTTGCCCTCAATCGTTCTCAGCATTCGGTTCTTCTTCTCTAGTGAGTCCTCCCTTCTCATCAGGTGGCCAAAGTCTTTGAGTTTCACCTTCAGGATCTGGCCTTCTAAAGAGCAGTCAGCGTTGATCTCCTCTAGGACTGACCGGATGGATGGCCTTGCAGTCCAAGGGACTCGCAGGAGTCTTCTCCTCCAGCACCAGAGTTCAAAGGCCTCCATTCTTTGGTGCTCAACCTTCCTTATGGTCCAACTTTCATTTTGTCCCTTCAAGCTTTTCCTTCAGATCAGTCCGATGTGCCTTTCTTGAGTTTAAATTTTCAAAACTTTGACATGAGTAAACACTGAACTCCAACAACAGGACTTTACCGATTATTATTATTATTATTATTATTATTATTATAATAATAATATTTTTATTATTATTATATATCTTAGCTTACAATCTACACCTTCTAAATTGTGGCACCGCTTATGACACGCTTCTCAAGTTGGGAAAAGCTATTGAGCCCAGGTTGAGCAGAGACAGGAAAACTAAGCATGCAGGAGAAGCATGCTGGTTTCACAGGATACGGTGAGGTGTTCTCATTCATAACTATTGGGAGAAGAATGCTCAGTATTAGATCCCACTAGGAGTTGGAATGCTTTCAGTGAAGGCTAAACAAGAAAAACGCTAACAGGTACTCCTTGACTTACCATCACAACTGAGCCCAAAATTTCTTTTGCTAAGTGAGATATTTGTCAAGTGAGTTTTGCCCTGTTTTACGACCCGTTTTGCCACCGTTGTTAAGTGAGCCACTGCAGTTGATAAGTTAGTAACCTGGTTGTTAAGTGAATCTGACTGTCAGGATTCTGGCAGTTACCCCAATTAAATCATGAGCCTTGAGCCACACTCCCAAAACTAAAAAGTATTTATTTGAAAGTAACAATCTATGTCCGGCATTTACCTGGGCATAGCCAACTCTGAGATACATAATTCACTGTCACCCTTGATCCTGCTTTCCCCCACCACCCCTCTGGGTGTATCATCCAATGAAACACATCCATAGCCAAGAGTTATCAATCATGCTCTCCAATTAGATTTTTGCTTGGCAGAAGCTTCAGTCATCTAATCAGTCTTTGAAGAAAATATGAATGGAATGTACTTTTGATTCCACACTGCCGCCTTCTCTTTGAAACTCCCCCCTTCTTTCTGTTGTCAACTATAAAACGTGTATACAAAATGTTTTATGAGTTGACACCAGGGGTAGGATTCAATTTTTTTAACAACCGGTTCTGTGGGCATGGCTTAGTTGGTGGGCGTGGCTTGGTGGTCATGTGACTGGGTGGACGTGGCTTGGTGGTCATGTTATTGGCTGGGCATGGCCAACTCAATATCACTCACATTGAGGCACCATCTCCACGCCTGGCCTCTCATGACTGTGGGGATGCTGCAACAGTCGTTAAGTGTGAAAAATGGTCATAAATGGTCACTTTTTCAGTGCCATTGTAACTTTGAATGGTACTCCACACAAGCAAAGTACCAGCAAAGGAGGGGGAAAAAAATCCAGGGACATCCCTGAGACAGGAAGTCTAGTCCTGTCAAGAATGTCATAAGGGTTAACAGAAAGGCAGTTTCTGTAAGCAACCCCAGAATGTTTCCTTCCTGCCTTCCTTACAGGATTAGACCAGGAATTTCTTCTAACAACCGGCTCTCCGAACTGCTTAGAATGTTAACCGGTTCTAGCAAATAGGTGGGAACTGGTAGAATCCCACCCCTGGTTGACACCGGCTTCCCTACTGACTTTAGAATAGAATAATGGAAGGGACCTTAGAGGTCTTCCAGTCCAACCTTCCAACTTTGGAAGGTCGCAAAATGGGATCACATGTCCCTGGGACACCGCGACCGTCATAAATATAAGCCAGTTGCCAAGCATTTGACTTTTGATCATGGGGATATGACTTAATGGTCGTAAGTGTGAAAAACGGCCGTAAGTAAGTCACTTTTTGAGTGCCATTGTCACGTCCAGCAGATGGTTGTAACTCAAAGACTACCAATATTTGCGCCAGCAAGAGAAAAAACAACATTGCAAGCATCCCCAAATTATAAAGGACATCGGGTTACCTTGTGAATATTTACAAATAAAGTTGTTTTTCATGGTGCATCGGTCATCGTTCCACTGGAACAGGTAGTGTCCTCCGTCGCCAGCAGGTGCTGACGGCTGGTGATACATCACCACGCACCACTCACTCCCGCAGGAGGGCTCATCCGCATACCAATTTCTGTAGGAAGGACAAGCACATTGTCATGTGCCAATTCATCTCTAATCAAATGGATCTTTGAAAAGATGACAGTCTCGGAGTCGTTTAATCTGGAGATTGTTACTTGGAATGCTGACATTAACCCGAATCCCTAGATCCAGGGTGGGATTCTACTGCAGTGGTCGCCAACCATGGGCCAGGGACCACTGGTGGTCTGTGAGAAAATTTTGGTAGTCCGCAGAGAAATATCCCCCCCAAAGCAATTAATCCAGGCTGCGTGGGAACACAAGGCTGAGCTGCCCACATGGTCTGCAGGAACACAAAGCTGGTGTCACTTGCATTGCGCACAACACGAGGTAGTGAGGGGAGGGGGGAGAGGGAGGAGGGGGAGCTTGCGCCACTCACCCCATGCACCTGGCCTGGCCACCGGGCTGCTTCTTTCTGCTTCTTTCTTCTTCTGCTTTTGGCTGCACGCAAGGAAAGCAGCAAAGTCTTTTCTTTTCCCCCAAACTCCGCCAGAAACGAGTCTTTGGGACCCTGCAAGGCCTCCTGCTCCAAGAGGCTGCACCGCAATACTCATTTCTGGTGGAGTTTGGGGGAGAGAAAGAAAGACTTCTGCTGCTTCTGCTGCTTTCTTGCATGAAGCCAAAAGTCTCTCTCTCTCACTCTCTCTCTCCCTGAGAACGGAGCTGGAGACGGTATCCTGCGATCCCAAATAAAGAATGATCGATCGGTAGGAAAACGGGGTGGGGAATTTTCCTGCAGTCAATTTTTGGGATTTTCCCAGGGTCTCTGCTGTTTTCTGCAGAGACCCTGGGAAAATGTCAGCAAGCCACCGTCAGTCAAAATTCATATTAGTGGTCCGCGGGATTTAAAATTATGAGTTTGGTGGTCCCTGAGGTCCAAAAGGTTGGCGACCCCTGTTCTACCAGTTCAGCTGAACTGATAGCTCCAAAGATCATCTGGGAGTGAACCGGTTCGTTCCAACGATCAGCTGCTGGGCCCACCCTGGCTCCATGCTGACCTTTATTTCCTGCTTTTGATGCTCAGCTGCATCGTGTGGCACAGAGGATTGCCGCACGTCAGCTGGTGAAGACACAGGGAGAGTGCAGGAGTAGGTCAGTAGGAAAGCCTCTGCACACGTGCAAAGCACGCATGTGCACACAAAGCAAACCCACCAAGCCACCCACTGAACCAGTGGTAAAACAATTTGAATCCCACCGCTGCTTAAATCTTCAACCAGCTCTTTGTTGCTTGATGATGAAATTAACCCCGATTACTTCTCATTCCAGGACGTGATTTTCTCCTGGGTGGGGGGAAGCCTGTCAGCCCTGGAAGCCATTTTTTACTTGGGAGCTTCGAGGCTGCCATACTCAGTGCCTGGGAATTTGGGACGGGGGATTTCATAGTGGGGTAGACGATTAGACACACCAACATTCTTTCTCAGAGAGTCAAGGATATGTTGACCTGCACCTGGAGAGGAGTGACTGGAGGGATGTCTCCAGTTGGGACGAAGATTTGATTGGGCCATGTGATGGTGGGTGCAGGGGGTGGATCTTTGGGCCGCCTTGAGGACCACCCGGAGGCTTCAACTTGTGCAGAATGCAGCGGCGCGGGTTGTGATGGGAGTGTCCCAATACTCCCATGTTACACCCCTCCTGCGCACACTGCATTGGTTACCGGTTGCCCTCTGGGTGAGATTCAAGGTGCTGGTGCTGACCTACAAAGCCCTTCATGGCTTAGGACCAGGGTACTTGAGGAAGACCCTGCTGCCAATAATGGCTTCCCAATGTCCCGTGCGCTCTCACAGACAGGGCCTCCTTGGGGTGCCGTCGGCCAGGCAGTGTCGGCTGGCAACCCCCAGGGGTAGGGCCTTCTCTGTGTGAGCACCCACCCTATGGAACCAGCTGTCCCTGGAGCTTTGGGTGGCTCCTGACCTCCGGTCCTTCCGGCGGGGCCTGAAAACATGGTTGTTCCAACTCACTGACCTGGACTGAGGAGGGGGAATGGGAGTTTTAATGAATAGTGCTATTTTTAATTCGGATTATTGGCTTTCATGTTTAATCTCTTTTTAAATTGTATAGTATTTATATTGTTTTTATGATTGTGCACCACCCTGAGTCCCTCGGGAGATGGGGCGGCATAGAAATCCAATCAATCAATCAATCAATCAATCAATCAATCTTTGATTTCTCTTTTGGGAAGGCAAAACCCAGAACTCTCAGATTTGGGTTTTCCCAGATGTGCCAATATGACAACTTGAATAAAATGGAACTTTGAGAAAATGTCTGTCTTGGAGTTGATTGGTTTGGAGTTGGTTAGTTGGAAGTGTTGTGGTTCGCCGGCCGCTGATGCAGATGGCAGGAATCAGACAGTGGGAAAGAACGGGGACCAGTCTGGGAGTCTGGAGAGGACTCGGACGAGGATGCTGCGTCCGATGCACAGATGGGACCAGGGCATCTGGGAGTGGGGTGCTGCCTCTGGAGCAGGGGTGGGATCCGACAGGGTTTACTACCGGTTCGTGGTGATTTACGATGTTTTACGCTGTTTGGTGATTTACGATGTGCTTCTCTGCATGCTGCGTGCACCTGTAAATCTTCGTCAGCAGCGTTTGAAACAACATTTTTTTCCGCTTTTCCACCACAGCTGTGCCTCGCACAGCAGCTGAAGTTGAAAAAGCAGGAAATAAAGATCAGGTAAGAGCCCGGGCGGGCGGGTGGGCCAAAACAGCAGCAGACATAGAACAGGTTCTATGTCTGCTGCTCTTCAGAACTACCGGTTCTACAGAGCTGTACAGAACCGGTAGAAACCCATCCCTGCTCTGGAGCCTCTGGAGTCTGGCAGCAGCGAGGCAGGGGACACAGGGGAGCCTGTTCCCAGTGCGCGTGTGCGCAGAGCTGCTAGAAGGCGACAGCAGCTGAAACGAAAGGGGTGACTCGGGACTAAGGCTGGGAGGTGATTGCCCCTCCCCTAAGGGATAAAAGTCAGACCTAAATTCCATAACTTTTGCAGGAAGCAATGTTGTTTGTTCGCTTCAGATTCATTCTTGAAGCTCTTTGTTCATTTGACACTTCTGTTATTGGCAGCACTTCACAGGAAAGAAAGGGAGTGAGCCCGGCCTGCTAAATTCTTGAGGGAAACTTCATCCTGGCTTACCGAAAGGTAGATGGACTCCCATCGGTCCAGGTGTACAAAGATGGACATTGGGTGCTGTTCCCGGGGTCTTCTTCTCGCCGGAGACCGATCCAGAAATCGCCATCGGAGGGCGAATAACTCCGGATCATCTTCTCAACCAGCTCCTGTTCTGACTGGGATTCGATGCTGATCAGGTCTGCGCCGTCCCTTCTGCACGTTTGACGGGCTTCCTGGAAGCCAACCCTGCGTGCAACTTCGTGAAAGTAAACGATTTTGTAGCAGGGCCGTTGCGTGCCTCTCAGGCAGACGGTGTTTCCTGTGGAAGAGAAAGAACCTCAAGAACCGGGAGAGATCTTGGGGTGTCCAACCTCGGCAACTTTAGGACTTGTGGACTTCAAGTCCCAGAATTCAGCCAGCAAGGCTGGCTGGGGAATTCTGGGACTTGAGTCCACACATTTTAAAGTTGCCCAATTGGACATCCCTAGAATAGACAGAGAAAGAATTCTTGACGTCCACAACTGCACGAGGTAGAATTTTTCCCAGCATCACAAAAGGAACAGAGTTAATGCTCTTAACTCTGCCCTCTTCTCTTGTGGCTGAATATCACGGGAAGAAACTGGTGGCCTGTGTTATTCTTTATTACTTTGGCAGTGGGATAAAAATGTTTATTTCAAGCATCTATGGAGATTCTCCGTCCTCCAAGTCCTGGTTGTCCCAAAGGTGCTTTCTCAAGAGACAACCGGACTTCCTGGTTTTTCTTTGAAGACATTTCACGGCTCAAGGCTCCACACCTATTTGCGCTACTCAGGTGGCCCTGAGGACAGGGATAAACCTCCAAGTGGCCTCAATGACCCTCTAAAAAGATGCAAATGACCAGCTCTCTGCAAGGAATATAAATCCTCCCATTCCTCACCATTCAGTTCAGAGCTGAAGAAACTTCTTGGATGAGAAGTGAAAGGTCTTCACAGAAAAACAAGGAAGTACAGTTACCACCTGAGAAAGCACCTTTGGGTTTATTTCAAATTTGAACTGTGACCCAAGAGAAGATCTTCAGATTTGCTCTCCTGCCTGAGAGGGGGCTGGACTAGACAACATCCAAGGTCCCTTCCAGCTCCATTCTTATTCTTATTCTTTATTCTTATTCTTTATTCTTATCCTTATCCAATCCCATCCCATCCCATTCTATTCTTTGCAGCAATCCTCCATTGATTGGCAGTAATTTATTTCAATGCTTGATTTATTCCCATGGTTTATACGGCCACCCACTATTACGGCAGTGACTGGGCAGCCTGCAAAGTGAAACCCAACAAATTAGAACAATCCAAAATAATAAACAAACGCCTGATGTCGTGAAGAACTGATTCCAATCTTAAAATAAGAACATAAATCATCAGAGTTTGCTTTAGTGAGATGTCCCTAAGTGGCTGGATCTTCTCAGTGCCCTTTGCATAATTGCCAAGACACTGTCTGCTCCACTGTTTAGTCTCCTTCGGACGGACATTGCTAAAACAGAAATAAATGAATTATTCCAGCCTTGGGAATCTATTCACCCACGGAGGGTGGGTGGATGTACTTTGAGCATTTTAGGCAGAAGATTGCAAACAGGAGTAAAGTATTGGTAAGTTAAGTTAACCTCAGCAACTTTTGCTAAAGGGAGAGCTCTTTTGGAGTTGGTTCACTCCTTGCCAAACCATTCGAGTTTCATCAGCAAAATGTAAAGTTACTTTTTAGGCAGGACTGAAAGAGAAATTTGCATCCATTTGGTCATCACATTTTGCACATTGCATCCATTTCATCATTATAAGAAATAAGAATCTGAATGGATGGGATGAGGAGAAGATGCCAAGCCACCAAGCCCCCTTTCTCCTTAGAATGCCCAAAAGATCATGGGTTGCCCTCTCCCCACTTTGGAAGAGCTTTATAGCTCCTGTTAAGTTTGCATGAAGAGTCCCACTGCCTTAAGAAAGTTCAAAACATCCTCAAAGATCCATCTCATCCTGGGAACCCTTTTTTTGAACTATTACCATCTGGCAGATGGTACAGAATAATAAAAACAAGGACAAATAGGCTGAAAAACAGCTTCTATCCCAGGGCAGGAACTCTATTGAATTCTACTGTATAGTGCAGTGTTGGTGTGATGTTGGGGGTTTTCAATTCAATGTGTGGAGTGTGAAGAATGTGTGTTTGTGTTGATTTTCATGGTCATGATGTGCCCTGAAGATGGTGCTTGATTTTGTTGTATGAGGTGCAATGACAATAAAGTAAACTAAACTAAACTAAACTAAACAAGACCAGCTAGAACAACTACAGCTCTAAAGCAGGGAGGCAGAGTAAGGCAAGGGTTGGATAGCAAGATAGGTGGCATATTAATTAGTTAATTAATCAAATCTTTGTTCCTATAACGGAGGAAGCTGATTGCCTACAAGTTCCATAACGGGAGCCCAATTTTTCAGCCAAAAGACTACTTTTGCTCCAGTTTAAAACAGCTTTTAAACAATGCCTAAGTTATGGGACTGAGAACTTCCAGAACTGGTTGTGAAGCCCCAAAGCTATCACATAAAAGTGTTCCCAGGACCCCTCCCCCTTACCGAGAATTGGATTCTGGCAGCTTCAGAGAAGGCCAACAGAAGGAATGTAATTTTAATTAAATCATCCTCAGCCACGTTGGTTAAAGAAAGAGCTTCTTTGGAGTTGGCTCAGCTAGGTTCTTGCAACCTCTTGCCAAATTATTTGTGTTTTATCAGCAAAATGTAAAGTTATTTTTTAGGCAAGACAGAAAGTGAGGCAGCAAAGGCAGGATGGTCACTGCTACACACCCGCTGCCCATTCTGTGATCTCACTAGATCACTTTCTGGAGATCATGCTGGGAAAGTACACTGATTTCCCCAGCAAACTCATTTATGGTGTCGCATAGCCCTAAATGCTCCCAGGTCCCTTCAGATATGTTGGGCTACATTTGCCCTCATTTCCAACCAGCATGGTCAGGCCTGGGGATTGTGGGAGCTGCGATCCAAGCCATCCAGAGTCCACTGTATTGGAGAAGGCTGAGCTTCAAGGAACAGAAGGGCAAAAGAATGCTAAATGTAATAAGTAATTACAGCAGAATCATTGGCTAGCTAAACTCCCCCGACTCCTCTTCCCCCTCTTTTTGATGGAGACCCACAGCTGTTGAGAAAGTGGGGGCAAAGTCTGGGCTGATAAACACAACGGCATGAAGCCTTTCCCAGACCAAGTTTGTTGGTCTTTTTGTTTGTTTATTCTATTTATATCTCACTACAGTCCTTTGAGTTTCTTGCTGGTTTATGGGAATACAACAGCCATTAAAACATATCTCTGGTTGAAGTTTTTGAATATATATAACACATACACACATATATTCATCATATGTTGCCATTCCTCCATATTCATTCATTCTATCATTCATTCACATCATTCATCTTCATCTTCATCATCACATCATCTATATTCATATCTTCATCTATCATCTATTCATCTATTATATCATATTCATTCATAGTATCTATCTATCTATTCATCTATTATCTATCTATCTATCATCTATTATCTATCTATCTATCTATCTATCTATCATCATTATTCATCTCATCATTCATTCATCATTATATCTATCATTCATCTATCATCATCTATCTATCATTCATTCATCATCATCTATCTATTATCACTATCATATCTATCATATATATCCATCATCTATCATCTATCTATCTATCTATCTATCATCTATTATCATTCATCTATCATCTATCTATCATTCATTCATTCTATTCATCTACTCATCCATCTATCTATCTATTCATACAGTATCTATCTATAGTATCTATCTATCTATCTATCTATCATCTATCTATCTATCATCTATCATTCATCTATCTATCTATCTATCTATCTATCTACCTACAGTATTTATCATATATATATCATATATCTCTATCTATATATATCTATCTATCTAGTACACACACACACACACACACACACCATCCAAACATCAAGTTCTGAATGCTCTTGGGAAGAGCTTTGTTTTCAGCCATTTCTGAAAGGCATAAAATAAAATAAAATTAAAATAAGCTATTCCAGAGGGTTAGTGCTGCTATTTTTACCTTGATCGCATTACATCTTGTTAGGAATTGCTTGTTTGCCAGTGAAACATTTGGGGTCCAACCCTGAGCAGCAAACTTCAGAAAGGCCCAATGCTGGAACCCCTCTCTGGATGGACTTCCTTGGCTGAAGGGCCTTTCTGGGTGCCCTAATCAAAACAGCTGCCCTGGGTGCAAATCCCTGGCTGATAGACAGAAAACTCCCTCCACCTCCCAACCAAACTTATTCTCTATCAGCCTCCTTCTTGAAGGCTCTCTGCCACTCAACTCAGCTGTGGTCCTTTTTCCAGCCCAGTGGGCATCCTTCCAAAGCTCTGGCTGCAGCCCTCCACCCTCTTTATTCTCCCCAAATGTTTTTTTGGGGGGAGGGCTCTACCTGCAATCCAAAAGTGCCATTTGCAACCTGCCAGCCTGCCGTTTGTTCCGAGTTCATTGCAAGCCTTAAAAGCCAGGAGGTGCCAACTTAAGGTAAGTGCTGTGGACAACTGGTGCCTCCTGGGGCTTTGCTGCCCACCCACCCACCTACCCCAGCTCGGAGAAAACCGCAGAGGATGAGGTTAAGATGAAGCAGCCAAAGGGGCCTTTCTGATCCTTGGACGGAGCCCAGGGTGGAAATAAGAGCCAGTTCCAGTGCCCGGATTGCACCCTCTCAAGAGGCTTAGGGAGCCGCGGGAATCCCAGCTACGATGCCCTGCCGAATCCGGCTTAGTCCTTTGCCTGATTGATACCCCGAATGGAAGCGGGTTCAGGTTCCGACGCCTGCCCGAATCCAGGGATACCCAGGAGATCCCCTGCGCGGCGGGATTCCACAGGCCACGGGGGCTTCAATTTGGCCACCCCCAACATCTGGGCGGCCCGACGGGAGGCTGGAGCCCCCTCCCCGTTGGCTCAGGGGCGGACTCCGGCAACGGAGAGCCCCTCACCCGGATTTGGAAATGCGCCCATCGCTCAACAACCGAGACGACCCCTCCCCGCGCCTTTAAAGAGGCTGCGGGGGGGAGTCCGGCCCGGAGGCAGCTTTGGCAGGTAAAGCAGGGGAGTCCTTCCCTCCCCACCCCAGCCCCACTCGGGACTATCCTCCCCTCCTTGCCCGGCCGTCTTTACCCTGGGAAGCGCACGGAGCCTCCACTCGCGAGCCACGAATCGTGGTTGGGATGGACACGATTGCCCGGTTGGTGCGGGGAGGGGAGTGGGGAGACTACGGCTGCACCCCGATACCCGCAACCTCCCCCCTCTCGGAACCTTGGAGAGCAGCCGAAGCCCTTCTCGACCCCACTCGGGTCCTCTTTTCCCCGGCTGGACTGAGTGGGGCTCCCGCTTAGCATCCGACCTGCCCGTCCCCTGCCTGTCCCCGCGCGCGGCCGTAAGTGGAAACGCGACCCTAGACTTCTTTGGGCGGATTTCCCGAGACTTTTTGCAAGTTTCCTCTTTTAACAGAGTAACAGAGTTGGAAGGGACCTTGGAGGTCTTCTAGTCGGACCCTCTGCTCAGGCAAGAAACCCTTTGCCTCCGCTCAGCCGGTCCCGCTTCCAGCCCGGCCAGGACCCGCCGCCTGCCCATCCCCGTCTCTCTGCGCTTCGCTCTGCCCTGCCCCAGCCAGCCTCTGCCCGCCCGCCGGAGGGCCGGACTCACCGCTGGGCAGCCGCGCCTCCCGGCCGTCGACCGGCTCGCAGAAGGCGCCCAGCCGCAGCAGCAGCAGCGGAAGCTGCCAGAGCCCGCCGGCCGCTGCCGCGTCGCAGCCCGGGAGCCACATGGCCGCAGCCGCCGGAGCCAGTTGCAGCCGCCGAGAGCGGCCGAGCGTCTGGCCCGGGCGAGGCGAAGCGGCTCCGCCTCCGGGCCGGGGGCCAGCCGGGAGGGGAGGGAGGCCGCTGGAGGGGATCCGGGGGGTGGGCGGAGGGCGCGCCTTGGCTGGCAGCCGGCGAGGCTGGGGGGGGCGGAGCAGCGTTGACGCGTGTCCACTGGACCCCCGCGAGGAGTGAAACTAGGATGGCTTTAGACGACTCGTCCCTCGCAAGTGTAGAATAATAGAGTTGGAAGGGACCTTGGGAGGTTCTTCTAGTCCAGCCCCCGCTCAGGCAGAATTATTCTATAATGAACCCTTCGGAGGAGCAGAGGATGAGAGAGCAAGAGAAGAGGAACTCAAAATACGAGCAGAAATGGCAAAGGAAATGGAGAAGGAACGAAGAAGAGGAGGGAGCAGTAGGTGGTCGAATGGTAATTAAAGAACAAAGATCAACAAGAGCAATAAATCCTACCTATAAAGTATAAATAATGGAAGAGGAAAAGAAACGGATCTCTATAAACATAAACGGACTAAATCGGCTATTAAAAGGAGGACGTTTCTAAGTTGCTTCTCCTTGGTTAGTTTCCACCCGTTGCTGCTTCTTGTCCTGCTTACAGGAGCTTTGGAGAATAGATCGACCCCCCCTCTTCTTGGTGGCAGCCCCCCAAATATTGAAAGAGGCTATCATATCACCCCAAGGCCTTCTTTTCATTAACAGACATATCCAATTCCTGCAACCGTCCTTTAGTTTTTAGCCTCCAGTCCCCTGATCCTCTTGGTTGCTCTTCTCTGCATTCTTTCTAGAGTCTCAACATCCTTCTTACACCATGGCGACCAAAACTGGATGCAGGATCCCAAGTGTGGCCTTACCAAGGCCTTACAAAGTGGTATTAATAACACTTCACGTGATCTTGATTCTATCCCTCTGCTAATGCAGCCTAGAACTGCGTTGACTTCTTTTTTGGCAGTTGCTGCACATGGCTGGCTCCTATTTAAATGATCGTCCACTAGGACTCCCAAGATGCCTCTCACGGTTACGACTACTGAGCCAGGCACCATCTATGCCATACCTGGGCATTTTGCTTTGCTTGCCTAAATGTAAAACCTTCCTTTTTTCACCATTAAATTCCATTTTGTTAGATAGTGCCCAATGTTATCTTCTGGACTGTGTTGGCTATTCCTGCCAGCTTGGTGTCATCTACAAATTATTTGATGAGGTTTATTTATTTATTTATTTGATTTGTCAATCGCTTACAAGATAATAGGTATAAGGATAAACATGAGTAAGAATACAGGAAGTAGGTACAAATAAATGGGGACAATAGGACAGGGATGGTAGGTATGATGGTGCACTTATGCATGCCCCTATTATATGAGGGGATATTATATGAGGGGATAGATGAGTTCCCCATCTATCCCCTCATCCAAATCATTGATGAAGATGTTGAAGAGCCCTGGCCCTAAACAGAGCCCTGGGGTACCCCACTGCATACTTCCCTCTGTGTAGATGCAGTTCCATTAAGGGCTACACGTTGAGTGCGTTTGGTCAGCCAGCGACGAATCCAACTGCTGGATGTGTGAAGGAACCCAGCAAGTCTCACGCAGTTTCTGTTACCCTGGTTCACTTCATTGAACTCACGTAGAGTTCAGCAATACTCTGTAAATCACATTTGCCAAAATAAAACTCAGGCAAGGTTAACCCTAGTTGTGCAAATCCTTCAGCTGAGAAAGCTGGATGTGTGAACTGCAATGGGGTAAGTGGGGAGTCAAAAGCAACGTGCAATACTAATGGTGCAAAGAACTGAATCCCAAAGTGTGTATGGACAGGTGTGAACTGGCTCTCTTCCTCTCACTGAGCAGAGATCTGTGTGTTGTCTTTGTTGTTATCTTGTGTGTGTGTCTAAAGGGTGCTGTGTATCCAACAAAGCCATGTACAGTCCATTTTAGTGGTGCCAGCACAATACAATCAAACCACCTTTTTGCTTTGCCCTGAAAATAATCCATCTGCTTAAACCGTGGTTCGTCATCTTGTCTGAATCCAGAAAACTTGGCTGAGGAAAAAAAAACCCCAGCAACCATAAATCTGCATCTTTTCAAGAGCTCCTGGAACAGGCAGGGGCTGTGGGCCAGATTCGACTTGAGGGGTGGGGGGGAAAGAAAGGGAACTGCATATGGAAAGCTCCCATTGCAGGATCGGCTCCTGCCCAGATGCTGACCAGACGTTTTTCTCTGCTGATTTCCTGAGCTCTGGGAAGCTGGAACAGGTTGAGCTTCCCGGATTCTGAGCCAACTTTCCAGTCATCCTGGCTTGGAAACAGCTTCCCAGATGCCCAGCTGGGGCGAGGAAGGAAAGGAGTCCAGCTGCATAAGTGCTATTGTGGCTTTGAGGTTGAGACAGAGCAGCCCAATGCCTGGAGGTTTCCCTTCCCATGGCCCCCCTTTGTGTGTGTGTGTATGTGCATATATATCACTGATATAGCAATAGCACTTAAGACTTATGCAGGGCTTTACATTTCCCTCCAAGCGGTTTACAGAGTCAGCCTCTGGCCCCCAACAATCTGGGTCCTCATTTTACCCACCTCGGAAGGATGGAAGGCTGAGTCAACCTTGAGCTGGTCAGGATTGAACTCCTGACAATTGGCAGAATTAGCCTGCAATACTGCATTCTAAAAGGAAGGAAGGAAGGAAGGAAGGAAGGAAGGAAGGAAGGAAGGAAGGAAGGAAGGAAGGAAGGAAAATCTAACCAGTAAAGAAGGAAGGAAAGAAAGAGAGAGGGGAGGGGGAAGAAGGGAAAGAGAGAGAAAAAAGAAAGAAAAAAGAGAGAGAGAGAGAGAAGGAGGAAGGGAGAGGGAGAGAGAGAGAGAGAGGCTGGAAGGTGATTGCCCTTCCCATAAGGGATAAAAGTCAGACCTCAATGACGAAGAGTTTTGCAGGAAACAAAGCAGTTCAGTAATTCTCCGAGTCCATCTTGAAACTCTGTACTCTGGTGGGTTTCTTCTAGGTTTTTGGGTTGGTTGATGTTAGCTTTAATCGGACTTCTGTTTCTTGGCAGCATTCGACAGCACTAAAAAGCGTGCTCTTACCTGGAGGAACTGTGTCTAATAAGTTTTGGCTGAGAATGCAAGTAATTCCCAGCGTCGCATTAAAAAAAGGTTTGACGTTTAAATTCAGTTGGTGTTTTATTAAATTTGACGAAGCCTGAGTCAGAACACAAACAGCCATTTGAACCCCACAGAAAACACCGGGAGCCACAAAAACCCTTCCTGTGCCTGACTTATTTCCTGAGCGGCCACAAATCCAGCACATGTAGTTGGAATTAAATGTTCTGTTTTCTTCTGAAACTTTTCTTTTCTTGGAATGATCCGGGGTTGGCCTACCGGAGCTTGAAAAGCTCAATAAATTGTGTGCCTCGATATTAAACTGCTCTCCTGTACTGTCAAAACGCTGGTTGCGGTGTTGTGATGTTGTGATGCTGCAGAAGAAGCTGTGATGAATATGTGCTACATCTCGTCTCCCTGTTAACGGTGGAGGGAGTTCTTGGAAGGCTGGACTCGAACGATTCCAACTCCTCTTCCAACCTGGCCTGCCATTCCCTGGAAGCCACATCAGCAATTTCCTAAATGGCTTTCTGATTTATGAAGCTGGGGCAGGGGGTGGGGCTTTATCTGTGAGCGTGTGTGCACACTCATTCCTTCCCGAGCAACACACAAAATCTGACTCCAGTTCATGCTGACTGACAGAAACGGGCCTCCAAGTTACGCCCGCTGTCAGGAAAAGAGGAGCTATGAGCCAGCAGTGTGCGGTGGCAGCCAAAAAAGCCAATGCAATCCTAAGTTGCATTAACAGAGGATACAATCAAGATCACGTGAGGTACTAATATATACTCTATAAAGCCTTCGTAAGACCACACCTAGAGTACTGCATCCAGTTTTGGTCACCAGACTATAAAAAAAGATGTTGAGACTCTAGAAAAAGTACAGAGAAGAGCAACCAGGATGATTAGGGGACTGGAGGCTGAAACATACAATGAACGGTTGCAGGAACTGGGCATGGCTAGTCTAGGGAAGAGAAGGACCAGGGGAGATGTGATAGCAGTCTTCCAATATTTGAGGGGCTGCCCCAGAGAGGAGGAAGGGGGCAAGCTATTTTTCAAGGCACCCGAAGGCCAGACAAGGAATAATGGATGGAAACTGAACCAGGAGAGTTTTTTTTAAATTACATTTATATGCCGCCCTTCTCCGGAGACTCAGGGCAGCTTACAATTTTTGGAGCACAACCCAATGTGCTCAGCAATAGCCTTCGTTCCATTGTATATGCCTGCTGATTACTAAGCGGCATTTTTACAAAGTCAGCTTATTGCCCCCAACAATCTTGGGTCCTCAATTTACCTCCCCCGGGAGGATGGAAGGCTGAGTCAACCTTGAGCCTGGTGGGATTCGAGCCTGCAGTAATTGCAGGCAGCTGGAACTTAAGTGCTAGGCGTTTAACAGCCTGTACCACCAAGGCTGTTCCCAGCAGGCACCACACTCAGCATGCATCTCTTTTAAACTCTCATTCCCAGGTGTGCCTTGTGAAGGGAATCAGGGCCCTTTCCTCCCCCGTAAGCCATGCAACCCACGTTGCTCTCTTCTCCGTTCCTCCCTGTCTGCCCTAGGATAAAGAGGGGGTGGGCCTGGGTCTTCCTTTGAACTCCCTCTCCCTTGTTCTACATCTCTCCTGCTCTGCCCAGCCGGTCTTTGCCCTTCCCCAGTTTCCTCCACAGCCAATGGAGCCACACTCCCTCTCTCTGTCAGTTGTTCGTCTTCCTCCTCGGATTCAGACTCTGACAGGGGCATGACAGGCATCTACCAGCCATCCCAGGACAACCCATCACCAGCCAGAAAACTCCTGGCTTACGGGCAAGACGTTTTGGTTAACCGAGAGCTCTGAATTTGGGCTGAACACCCCAGTCAAAACAAGCTAAATTACAGGAGCAATTCCTTTTATTGACACAGGCAGGGCTGAGTGGCATTTTCTGGCCCGGTTGTTTTTCCCTCCACACAACTCGAAGTGCAAAAAAAACCTCTTTTAAGGCCAATTTTTCAAAGTTGGAAGAGGAGGAAAGAAAACAACAACCACCACCACCGCAATACAACAAGCCTTTTCTGGCAACGGGCACTACCATTTCCTGCATGCCGTGGAAACAAGGGAAGGGATTCAGCTCCGGCGAACTCATCTCAGCACATTTATGTCAAAAGGCCAGACGGGAACTGGGAGGCAAAAAAGCAGAAAACACAAGGCAGAAATTCACCGGGCAGACTCGGGCGCGTTGCAAAAGAGCCAGCTGTTTTTAGCACGCTATTCCGTTTTGCCCAGAATAGAGCGCAACGAGGCTGCTTCTGCAAAACGTGACCTGCTGTACTAAGATGGGAGCCAGCTTTTCCACACACACCCCCGCCGCCTGGTGCCTGCCAGGGGTTTGGGAGCTCTTGAATTCCTCCTGCTGGCTGGGTATCCTGGAAATTCAAGTCCCCAGATGGGGCTCAAAAAAAGACAAAATGGAATAAAACATATAAAACGAAACACAAGTGCTGGAAATGGTGATAGAAACGTCACCGTGAAGAGCAAACAAGACATTCACACCGCGGCAGGCTGGTGTTGAATTAACGCCTTGAATATTTCTTCAGAGATTTCTTGCACAGGAGTAAAACCCCACGGGGCAATGGGTGCCCAAAAGGCCACCCAGCCCTGCAGAGAGCTAGTCTGTCAAACATGCAGAAAAGTCCAAGGGGAAGGGAGGGGGCGGACTACATCAACAATGAGCCACAGCCGCTGTCAAAGACCAAGGACAGGCTGGCTGAAAATACAAACAAGCTTTCTACATTTGGTGTCCCTGATCAGAATCCTCAAGGTAGCGCTTTCACACTCTCTTCATCCTCAGACTCTTCTGCCTTCTCCCTTTTGGAACCAAAAAAAAAAAGGGAATTAAGGACACACTGAAGTCATTAGGAACACTTCCCGCCTCCTTCTCCCCTACGCCAGCAGGAAAATCTCCAATCTCAAAGCATCCTGCAGCTTGGAAAATTGGAGTCCCCTGGTGCTTCCTGAGCTTAGTTGTTTTCCTGAAGACGTTTCATGACCCAGCTAGGTAACATCATCAGTGCCAGGTGGGAGTGGAGTTTGCTCTTATTTTCATACACGGGTGGCTTTGCCCTGTCAGTATGGGTGGAAATATTCTTGGTGGTTCCTTGATTAGACTGCTGTTTGTTTATTGTTTGTTTGTCTGGGTTGGTAATTTCTTGATTGGGGTATTGTTTGTTGCTGGATTGTTGGTGTAGTTAATCTTGGTATCATCTCTGCTTATTTGAGTGCTGAACACTCCCAGCAACACTGTCAGGCAAGCTACTGTCTATAAACAGAAAGTAAAATCCACTCTCTTTTAGCACTGATGATGTTATCCAGTTGGGTCATGAGACATCTGCAACAAAACTACCAAGCTCAGTCAGCACCAAGGACCCCACAGTTCAACCCTGAGCTACAAATATTCTCTCAGTAGCTTGGAAAGGCTCAAAACCTGGCCTATAAGATGACTCTAATTGTGTTAGGGGCACAGCCCTCCCCTCTCTTGGTTAGGGGACCATCCCCATCTCAAATGCAGCTAGTTTCAAGACACGGAAGTGCAGCATTTGTTCTACTAGTTCAAAATTAAGAAAGACCAGGAAAAAGGGGCTCATTACGGAGTGAGATTCTCCATGTAGCTGGGCTACTATATTTTTTTTTAAAAAAGAGGATTTCTCAGTTAACAGGAATTGACTGGAAAAACCCTGCAGGCTGATGGAGGAACTGGCAGGCTCTTGAGAACCTGTCGGATGACAAATCATACCTAAGCAAGTAATTTCCACAAGGCTCACTTGCTCATTTCTGAGTCTAACTGAGTGGATGGATCAGGGTTGTCACCAGTAACTCGGGGAAATAACTGGAGTCAAGAGAAATGCCCAAGATTTGAATAAGCACCTTACCGACTGTAAAAATGGGTTTCAAATGGCATTTCCCCAATGGGCTGGAGGTTGAGAATACTTGAGAAAAATGCTAGCCATTAACAAATTAAAGGCAGAAACTGCAGAGAGGAGAAGTGGAAGGGGCCAAATCAGCTTTTTCAGGGAGGTAATTTTAAAAGTGAAAAGGCAACACCTCCTCTGAATACATGGAGAGCCCAGGTCGATTTCTTGGCCAAAAAACCTGGACAATTTGGCTCGTCTTGAATTCCAGGAATTCTTTAGCATGCGCTTCTTTCTCTGGTTTGCATGACATAATTCTAAGCCGGACAGGAGATTTTTACCTCTCATCTTCCTGGTCCCTGAAATTAAAAAAAAAAAAAAGATGGAAAGAAGAAGGGGAAAAATTTACACCTTTTCAAAATGATACGAGCGTTTATTTACAATCAGCATCACCCAAAACTAAAAGAAATAAGAATGGAGAAACTTTTGTCTTCCTGATATTACCTTTGTGGCCATTTGCCCTTTGGCTTGTGTGGACGAGATAAGGACTCCTTCTGAGAAAGGGAAAAAAAATTGCTGTTAAAAACTTTACCATTTTAAACTGTTCTTTTGCGGGATGTGCAAAATTTATGGGTGTTCTGTGGGGGTCCTTGATGCAAACCCTACTCCTTCTAGCACTGATTTTGTTCCCTAGTTGGGTAATGAAACATCTGCCAAGAAAACTGCCCAGCTCAGAGAGCACCAAGGACCCCACAGTCCTCCTCCTCCTCCTCCTTGCAAATCCCCTTCCCTTCTAGCACTGATGATGTTACCTACTTGGGTAATGAAACATCTCCAAGCTCAGAGAGCATCAAGCACCCCACAATTCAGCCCCAAGCTACAAATATACCCTCGTGAGTAATTCCCATGGATTTGAATTTTGCTATGATTAACAGCTTTAAATACGTGACACCATGAACAGGTTAGAAAAGAAGAACAAACTAAGCAGAACATTCCCCAAAATGCTGAGGAATTGTCCTGTGATTAAAAATGCATATATGAAAAATCAGAAATGCAGGAGGATTCAAAGTGGGAAGAATGAGAAAGGGGACGAAGCGGTCCTTGACAGATTCAAGTCAATTGAGCTAAATATGTACTAAGTATCTTCTTCCTGCTCCATATAATTAAGGCGGTTTCTCCCCACCCATCATCCCCTTTAAATAACTCTTGTCCAATCCTGTCTTTCCACAAAGCTCTCTGTGGAGCAGAACCATCTCAACTCATGCCAGTCTTCTCCTGGCATCCTTTCCAGCTTTACAGAGGTCCGAATTACCGCCTGGCTACTAAACCAGCCAAATTTCAATAGCATTCCTGGCTTTATTCCTTCTTTTGTGTTACATGCTGCAGCTGGCAGTAGGGAAGAAAGGAGAAAGGAAAGTTAAGCAAGGAAGCAATGCTTGGTTCTCGGGAAAGGGAGGTTTGGACAATTTAAAAAGCCATCTTACCGATATCCGCTCTTCCCTTTGTTTTTTCAGTAATGCAATAATGTCTTCTCTCTTTTTAGCCTGTGAAGAAAATGTTTGCAATGGTGAGAAGGAGGGGAGTGGATTGGCTAATTCCTGAGACTCAAGTGTTTCTCCATCTTGGTTGCTTGGAGAAGTGTGGACATGCAGGCTGGGGAATTCTGGGAGTTGAAATCCACACATTTTCAAGCAAACAAGATTGAGAAATGCTGTGTCATACCTGCCCTGACTTGGGTTCTTAGGAAAGAGAGACCCTCGATTCCATGTGTGTGAAAGGTATACTTTTACTAGGAGGCAAATGGTGACAGTCCAGCAAAGCCAGAATTAGAACTTTGCGCGCAAAGTTTCCCCAGTTAACTTGTCCTTTCCATTCCTGCTTCCTGTTATCTCCCTATTGTCCAGTTACACTCAAAGGAATTGTTTTGGTAATGTTCCTTGCATCGGCGGGCTGGATGGCAAACCGTTGCATTCCTCTGCCAGGTCTCTGGCCTTGGGGACGATGAGGCGACGTCTCAGGAAGGCACAATGAGTAGTTTCGGTTTCCCCTTTCCCAGCACCCGCCCCCTGCTCCCGTCTACGGCAGGCTGGCATCTAGCAAAGCAAGGCTGAAGCTCAGGATGATAGTTCTGACATACTGATCTAGAGCCCCAAGAGAGTGGCTGGCTGGGGAATTCTGGGAATTGAAGTCCACACATCTTCAGGGGGCCAAGGCTGAGAAGCATAGCTGAGATTTGTGCAACCAACAACCAAGTATGACCACATCTTGTACCCCAGTATATAACCAACACGTGGGGTTTACCCCATCAGTCTCCAAAGACCATCTACGCCCTTCAAAGTTGAACCCTAACCTCCTATAGATTCTGAATTTATCAGCTGGTTATAAAGCCTCCAGAATAATAATCTGGATTCATATTAAACTCCATTTAGATGAAGTGAGATCCATGCAAGCTGACTAGGGCTTCAGTCCTAGGAAAGGGGGATGAATTTAGGAATTAGGCGAGGTGCCCAGCCCAAACTTACAGGACTGCAAGCTAGCAATCTTTACTTTTCAACTGGTTGATGAAACAAACAACCTTGCCCTCGTTTCTTTGAGCAGAATTATTTAAGAGAAATCGTGGCAGAGTTTGAAGAGTAGGCTCCCTTCTCCAGATAATCCCATTTCTCTGAGCCAGGTCTAATGGACGGCCCTGGAATCAAATCCATTAGGGGTTATTAATCGCCACGAATATGAATGCCGGTTTGCTGGCAGCCAGTGCAAAGCTCAGCACATTTCGGCTTTTCCTGGGGCCTGGCTGCTTCTGGCTCTGTTCCCATGCTTACTCGGCAAAGCTTTTCCTCTTTTGACAAGACAGCGTGATGGGGGGAGAAAAAAAAGAGGAAGATAAATCCTTTAAGACTGTATTAATGTAGCTCTTAACTTTCGCAGACTGCGGTAACACGACGGGGATTAGCCGGAGAACCACGCTATTTATTCCTATCGATTGGCATAATGATTTATTTATTGTGGCGGTGCGCCCACAGGCCAAAGATGTTTTGGTTCCCACACTGGACCCCGGGAGTTAATTAAACAAGAGCTAATGGGTTTGTCCGTGAGGGTTCGTAGACCAGGGCTGCTTTCCCGTCACGTCTGCGGCATCCTTTATCAAGGATGAGAGTCCAAGAAATCTAGAAATGGCACATGTTTCCACAAAAGTCGCTCAGTTAGGCCTTTTCCCATTCCTTGGAGGCCTTTTGTGATGACCCAAAAGGGTGTGGCACGAAGGCAACACCGTCAGATAATCAGTACGAGTCCCTTTATTAGCTCCAACTTTGCCCCCAACGTCCTGGTTACCTTCTGGGCTGGAGGAAAAACTCTCTCAGGAACAGCCTTTGGCTGCAGAGAATCAAGTCTAAAACGTGGTCAGCAAAAACTGTAACTATAAGTCCAATCAAGACAAGATGAGGTAATTAGTCTGGCAGGGCAAGAGAAGGAAGTCCAGACATGAAGGAACGGCAATAACTCAACACGGTTGGGAGGATGCGAGGAACACAGATAATCAAAGTCAACACAAGATAAGCTCACATTTGTTCCCAGCAGAAGCCGCACTCAGCATGCATCTCTTTTAAACTCTCTTCCCAGCTGTGGCTAATGAAGGGAATCAGGGCCCTTTCCTCCCTGTAAGCCACACCACCCACGTTGCTCCCTTCTCCGTTCCTCTCTGCATGCCCTAGGATGAAGCGGGGCTGGGCCTGGGTCTTCCTCTGAACTCCCTCACAACTACAACAGTGGTGGGATTCAAATTTTGTTACTATCGGTTCTGTGGGCGTGGCTTGGTGGGCGTGGCATGGCTTGGTGGACATAGCTTGGTGAGCATGGCAGGGGAAGGATATACTGCAAAATCCCCATTCCCTCCCCATCCCACTAACCTGCTTTCCAGCTCCGCTCCCCTGTGCAGGGCAACCAAAGGAGTCCCAGCTGATTGGCTGGAGGCAGAGAACAGATGAGGGCGGGGCCAGTCAGAGGCGGTATTGGCCTGTTCTGTGAACTACTCAAAACTTCTGCTACCGGTTCTCCAGAGCTGGTCAGAACTGGCTGAATACCCACCTCCGAACCAAGCAGGTCTAAAATGGGGCAAAATTCACTTAGCAACAGAAATGTTCAGTTCAATGGTGGTTGTAAGACTATATCTCTACCAGTCTATGATCCAGCATTGTAAGAACAATTTTTCCCTCCTACGTTTTCCCGCAGGGCATTGCTGGCACCAGCCCCGTGGAAGCCATGTCAATTCTCCTGCCCTTTTTATATTTCTGGTCTGAATGGCTGACAAATCTTCCTTTCTCTCGGATTTACAACACAATCTAATCATCTCGGCTCCTTTCTTGACGGAGATAATCAGCCGGAGTGCTCGGTGCCACAAAGAATGGAAAACCTTGTGCTGATTTTCAGAGCACGGAAGAGCCCTGGCAGCTTTCTCCCCTCTTTAGAAATATTGACTTGCGTACAAGGCTCCGAAATTCTAACCCTCTTCCCAAAAAGCTCAAAGGAACATGACCAAAACGGAGCCCAAAATGTCTGTTGCTGAGCGAAACTGCTACTAAGTGAATTTTGCCCTCTTTTATGACCTTCCCTGCCACGGTTGTTAAGTGAACCTCTGCAGTTCTTGAGTTTGTAACCTGGTTGTTAAGTGAATTTGGCTCCCTCGTTGATTTTCGCGCAAAAGGTCCCAAAAGTGGATAGGACATGACCCTATAGGAGTTGGACTAGATGACCTACAAGGTCCCTTCCAACTCTGATTATTTGTTATCTGTTATCTGTCACTTTTCCAGCACCGTTGTAACTTCGAATGGTCATGAAACAAATGGTTTTTAAGTCATGGATGATCTAGAATTCCAAAAAGATAAAATTTAGAATCGGAACTAGTTCTGAAAAGCAGCTGAATTTGCTCACCTTCTCCAGGCAGTGTTCTTTCCACACATCTTTCTCTGTTTCCAAGTGCCTCTCTTCTTCTCTTCCTAAACAATCGTTTTCAAAGCAATCTTTTAAAATTTAGTTTAATAAATAAATCATCTTTCATCATTTTTCAAGCAGAATGTCTCCAACCCCGGATGTGGGATTTGTAACAGGAAAGTCTACGGCAACCCAATATCAGGAGCACTTTAGAAAAAAGGCATTGGTTTTTGTGACTAGCTGCTTAGTAGTCCGAAAAGGTGCTACCAGACTCCTGATTTTCTGGACTAACAACTGTTTTTATTTTAATTATAGTGACAAAGATAGTGAAGGACATTGGATGCACAAGTTAGCCCAAAGGAAGAACAGAACTTCTTGCTAAAAAGTCCTGTGGAAAGTTACATTTTACATTTTTGATCCCACTGATCTCATCCTTAAAAAAACAAACAAAAAGCAAGAGAAAAAATATTTTAAGTCAACAAAGTGAACTGCAACAATTAGCTTAAACAACAGACAATTCACAAACTTGGAAAGTTTCCTGACCAGATTTGCACATCATATAAATCCTGGCTTACGTACAGCTGGTTGAATAAGGTGTAGTTTTCTGGTTGTACATATCCAGCTGAGTCAAAAACAACAAATTGTATTTTGAGTTAGAGTGGAGGTGGGTAACTCTGGCCCCTTTAAGGAGCTGTGGACTTCAACTCCCAGAATTCCTGAGCCAGCCATGCTAGCTCGGGAATTCTGGGAGTTGAAACCACAAGTCCTTAAAGGGGCCAGAGTTGTTCACCCAAGTTACAGCACTATAGGAATCGCAGATGCAGAAAGATACCCAAGAGATGTATCTCTCCTGCTCCGTGTTCTTGCAATAAAAATATGTTTATTTGTTGTTGTCTTTCAATAATGCCAATTAAAAATGCTGTCCTTCCCACCTGCTGCTTGGGGCAAGATCCCCTACCAGGTCACATATAGGACTGAATCAATTGATTGGCACCAGACGTGATTGGCATCCCTTGGTTGGCATTCAGGGCGTGCCTCTTACAAGGATTTTTAGGCATTCAGTGGTTTGGCTTCAGATTCTATTATGATAAATATCAGGGCACCTTCCAAAATGTCCATTTTGGTAAAACTGCATACTTACTGTCACTCACTGAGGATGAAACAGACAAATGGCTGGTTTTCGCTAAAAATAAAATAAATAAAAAAATATTGCAATGGATTGAAATCACCGATTGAGATTCTCCTTTGAACGTTTGTGGGTCGGCTTTTCCACATGAGCAGAAGATGATGCACATTAATGGGCAACCTCCATAGACATTTCGATCCCGGGTGCTAACCCCGCCCCTGCAATGCAGGCCAATTCCTAGGGGGAAATTCCAGGGGGGTGGGGTGTCGACACTGAAGGGGTGACCGAGCAAAAGGAACTCCTCCAAACGAGAAGGGGCAGTTGAGTGCAAACAGAACGGAGGCCAAGCAGAAGAAGCAACGCAATGCCAGGGAAAAGAAGATTGGACAGCCACTTGCCTGGAATGGCATAGGATTCCCTACGCTGAGCAGTGGGTTGGACTAGAAGACCTCCAAGGTCCCTTCCAACTCTCTTATTCTGTTATTCTGCTTTCCTTCCTTCCTTCCTTCCTTCCTTCCTTCCTTCCTTCCTTCCTTTTCTCTCTATTCTGCTATTCCTTCCTTCCTTCCTTCTCCTTCTCCCTCCCTCCCTTTTCCTTCCTTCGCCATCACCGGAGAAGAGAGGGGCCAACCTTTGTCTGCATCGGCAGAGGGTTTCCTGCCCGAGCGGGGGGTCGGACTAGAAGACCTCCAAGCTCCCCTCCAACTCCGTCATTCGCTTAGCCCGTTGAGCCGACCGGATGCCCGTTGCGGCTGCCGTTAGCGGCTCCGGAGTGGGGCATCTCCTCCGCGCCTCCTCCCCGGACGGGCCTCCAACCAAGCCCCCACCCACCCCGGGGGCCGGCTCTCCCCGGGGCCGTGAAGGTCCCTCCCCGCCCGTCCCGCCGCGCAGGCTACCGGCCGAGCTCCGCCGCGGGCAGGAGGCGCCGTTGCAAAGCGAGCCGCCCCGCGCGCCCAGCCGGGACTCGAGCGGCGGCTGGAGGGTGACCGAGTTCCAGAAGGACTTGGCCAGCGCCACGTCCTGCTCGCTGGAGCCCGCGAAGGCCAGCGGGGCGGCGGCGGGCGAGGGCGCGGGCGCGGGCGGCAAGCTGGCCATGGCCGACGGGCTGGGCGAGCCCGGCCGCTGGGTCTCCATGGCTCCGCGCGCCGCGCCGCACCTGCTGGCCCGCCCTGCCGTTGGCCCGGGAGGGAGGGGGCGCATTCGGGAGGCGCCCGCGGGCGCCGCTGCCTGGAGCCTCCGACGGGGCGGGGCTGGGAGGCTGCTGGGAGAGACAGAATCACAGACCCCGGTTGGAAAGGCAGAGGGTCTCCTGCTTGAGCAAGGGGGCGGACTAGAAGACCTCCAAGGTCCCTTCCATTTCTGTTATTCTGTTTTCCTTCTTTCCTTCCCTCCTTCCTTCCCTCCTACCTTCCCTTCCTTCCTTCCTCCTTCCCTCCTTCCTTCCTTCCTTCCTTCCTTCCTTCCTTCCTTCCTTCCTTCCTTCCTTCCCCTTCCTTCTGTCCTTCTTTCCTCCTCCTTCCTTCTTCCTTCCTTTTACCAACACTGGAAACTTGTAAAGGAGATTGAAACTCTTTGTCTGAAATAATGGGTCTCCTGCTTGAGCAGGGGTGGACAGAGACCTCCAAGGTCCCTTCAACTCTGTTATTCTGTTTTCCTTCTTTCCTTCCCTCCTTCTTTCACTCCTACCTTCCTTTCCTTCCTTCCTCCCTCCTCCCTCCTTCCCCTTCCTTCCTTCCTTCCCTCCGTCCTTCCTTCCTTCCTTCCTTCCTTCCTTCCTTCCTTCCTTCCTTCCCTTCCATCCTTCCCTTCTGTCCTTCTTTCCCTCCCTCCCTCCTTCCTGAAACTCTTTGTCTGAAATAATAGAGGGTCTCCTGCTTGAGCAAGGGGGTGGACTAGAAGACCTCCAAGGTCCCTTCCAACTCTGTTATTCTGTTTTCCTTCTTTCCTTCCCTCCTTCCTTCCCTCCTACCTTCCCTTCCTTCCTTCCTTCCTTCCTTCCTTCCTTCCTTCTTTCCCTCCCTCCTTCCTTCCTTCCTTTTACCAACACTGGAAACTTGTAAAAGGAGATTGAAGAACTCTTTGTCTGAAATAATAGAGGGTCTCCTGCTGGAATAGGGGACTGGAAGACCTCCAAGGTCCCTTCCAACTCTGTTATTCTATCCCAAGGACTAGAAGCTCTTGGAAGTCTTCTAGTCCAATGTCCTGCTCAAACAGGAAACCTTCTACCGTCTCAGACACATGGCTGTCCAATCTCTTCCAATGATGCAGCACCCACAACTTCTGGAATTAAGATGTCCCTCTAATCAATTGCTCTCACTCCCAGGAAATTCCTCCTTAGCTCCAGCTTGCTTCTCTCCTTGAGTAGTTTCCGCCCATTGCTTCTTGTCCTGCCCTCAGGTGCTTTGGGGAATAGCTTGAGCCCTTCCCCTCTGTGGCAGCTCCTCAAATATTGGGAGACGGCTCTCATCTCGCTCCTAGTCCTTCTTTTCATCAAAACATGCCCAATTCCTGCAAACATTCTTATGTTTTAGCCACCAGTCCCCTAATCCTCTTTGTTGCTCTTCTCTGTACTTTTTCTAGAGTCTCAACATCTTTTTTAAAAAATATCATTGGCTTTTGCTTGGCGGGGTTCATCCACGAGCTCTTGCACCCCGTGGCCCAGGTTGGCAACCTTCTCTCACCTGTCAACTAAGCTGCCAAGGTGGAAAAACATTACCGGCTGAGGAATTCTGGGCATCAAAGTCCACTGGTGTCTTCAAATTGCTAAGGTTGAGAATCATCACTCTAGATTATTGCCACGGTAGCAATAGAGAGTGGGAGGCATTATTATTATTGTTAATTATTATTATCATTATTTAATCTTTAGTGAGATTCACAGCCTTTGGGGCTGGTTGGTAGCTCAACAGCTCGAGCCCTAACCAAGGACCTAGGAACTGTTCAGGTAGTGTCAGAGGATATAAGCTGTACCAAGTAGGGTGGTTTTTTGTAGAATCAGGGTATTCAAGTCTGATAAATCAGAATTTCCAAATAGCGAGGCAGCCCTTTAGGTATTGCTCCAAGGGCTGCAATTACAATTGGGATAACACACGATTTCTTTTTCCAAAGTCACTCAACTTCCATTTGTAAGTCCCGATACTTTGTGATTTTTTTCTTGCTGTGCATCTTCAATTCGTGCATCACCAGGAATTGCAATGTCAATGAACCAAACATTATTATTATTATTATTATTGTTATTATTATTATTATTAATTGCCTTAGTACTTTGGGGGAAGTTTAAGGCCCCCCAATCCTGCAGAAGCCATTGAAGACTTCATGAACTGTTCGAGTCCTGCAGAAGCCAGCTTGGAAAATGATATGATCCCCATATCTGCTTCATAAAAATGGATGTACTTATGCTCCCTATGCATTTCCATTCAGCAAATGCTGAATGCTCGTGTCCTCTTTCATATTTCCAGAGTGTGTTTTTTAAAAACCCTGTCATGGATTGAGTTGCACTTGACCTTAAACTCCAGTAATCTTCTGAGTCCAGAAAAATTGGATCACTGCTGTCTGTTCCTCAGAGAGCAACAACGTTGCTATGTGAAGATCTAGGCCAGAAGTCCTCAAACTTGACAGCTTTAAGACTTGTGGACTTCAACAACTCCCAGGATTGCTCCTCCAGTCATGTTAGCTGAGGAATTCTGGGAGTTGAAGTCCACAAGTCTTAAACTTGCCAAGTTTGAAGACCCTTGGATTTGAGAGTTAAATCTATCTATCTGTCCATCCATCCATCCATCCATCCAACCATCATCTATATCAGAGGTCCCCAAACTTGGCAACTTTAAGACTTGTGGACTTCAACAACTCCCAGATTTCCTCCTCCAGTCATGTTATCTCAGGAATTCTGGGAGTTGAAGTCCACAAGTCTTAAACTGGTAGCTAGCTATCTAGCTATATACATATATCAATATATATTTTGATATATAGATATATACTACAGATATATACTCTAGATCAGAGGTCCTCAAACTTGACAGCTTTAAGAATGGTGGACTTCAACAACTCCCAGAATTCCTCTTCCAGTCATGATAGCTGAGGAATTCTGGGAGTTGAAGTCCACAAGTCTTAAATGTGCCAAGTTTGAAGACCCTTGATCTAGGCCGAATCCCAGAAACCCCTCCCCTCCTCTTCCAATCAGGAGCAATAACAAGAGAATGACCCAATGGGAACATGGGTCCATAAGTAGTCCTCTACTTACAATGGCAATCAAGCCCGGAATTACGGCTGCAAATTCTGCCAGTCATTATGTAGCTCATCACAGGATCCTGCCCAATTTTACAAATTTTTTTTTGCGGCCATGGTTAAGTGAACACAGCAGTCCGAAGCGAACACACCGTCTGCCATTGGGCCTCTTTAGAGGCCAGAAACCATCAGTTTTGACCAAACACATCATGAATTGCAATCACATGACTTTGAGATGCTCCAAGCGGCCATAAATATGGGCTGGTTGCTGATAACCCAAAATACAATCGTGCAACTGTGGGTTGGGGGGAGGGGTGGCCATTAGAATTTCAAACACGGGTCACAGGTTCCTTTCTTGGGAGGGGGGGTGTCCATCCTATCTTCAAACAGTCGCTAAGGGAGCAGTCATAATTTGAAGACTCTGAAAAACATTCCCCTTTTACCTGTCCTCACAATGTCAACTAAAACAGGGGTCTCCAACCTTGGCAACTTTAAGCCTGGCGGACTTCAACTCCCAGAATTCACCAGCCAGTTTTGCTCTGTTGAAGTCCACCAGGCTTAAAGTTGCCAAGGTTGGAGACCCCTGAACTAAAAAGATACTCCTTTGGTCTTTTTAGCTGCCAGAAAAAGGAAGTGGGGAAAAACAGTGCATTCCTTAAGTGCCTAGATAATCACCCTGGCAGCCCAAAGTTGTTGGAGCGCAGGAATGTTACAGGAGAGCATGATGGATGACTCTTGACTATGGATATGTCCCATTGGAGAATATACATCCAGGGAAGACCAGGATCAAGGGGGAAATGAATGATGTATTTTAGTGTCGGCTGCATCCAGCTAACGCCAAAATGGCCACTTCTAATAAATCAATTTTCTTTTCTCTGAGACACGTGGCTATAGACTTATGATTTGAATGGAGTGGATTTATTGGAGTGTTGACACACACAAGTTCTGGGAAACAAGATGACAATGGTTGCTTAGAAAGGAAGTCACCAAAGACTTTTAATGTTGGCCTTTATTAGGAAGATATCTCAAATGAACAATAGAAGGAGATGTTAAAGGGAACATCCCAAAACTTTTCAACAAAATCCCTTTTTCCAAAACATTTTTGTATTCGCATAGCCTTAATTTTCGCTGCTTTGCTGGCTGACGGCGAAAGAAAGCAGAATTCGTCATTTTTTTCATTAGTCTCCTGTCTTTTTGGTTCTTACCAAGCTCCTCTAGGAACTGACCATCAGCTGAATATTATGGGCTGTCAGTACGCTTTGTCAAGCCGCAGCATTGCTGGTAAATGACCCACATTGATCAAGCAGAAATTTAATTCCCCCCCCCCCATTCTGGACAGGGAACTGCAGTCTCAATGAACGAAAAGTTAATAAATCAGAACATGGGTTCCTATTAAGTAAAGTGACTGTTGAGGAGGACTGAGATGAAACTTACTCTTAGGAATGTATCCCTCAAACCTTTCCTCTCCAGCTTTCCCTCACCCAAGGCCCTCCAGTAGTTATGTTGGTTAGGCAGTGTTGAGAAGAGCAACCTCAAAAGCTTTGGAGCAGGGGTCTCCAACCTTGGCAATGTTAAGACTTGTGGGCTTCAACTCCCAGAGTTTCTCAGCCAGCTGGCTGAGGAACTCTGGGAATTGAAGTCCATAAGGAACTCTAGGAGTCCACAAGGAACTCTGGAAGTCCACAACAAACTCTGGGAGTTGAAGTCCGCAAGTCTTAAAGTTGCCAAGGTTGGAGGTGACTCTTGCTTTGGAGAACATCAAGATGGGATGAGCTGATCTGTATTGTACAATGTTTCTCAGCTTTAGAGACTTGAAGGTGGGTGGACTTCAATTCCCAGAATTCCCCAGCCAGCTATGCTGAAGTTCACCCCTCATAAAGCCACTGTGGTTGAAGAACACTCCTTTACAGTGGTATCTCCTACACAGGGTGGCTTCTACTCATCAACCTGTAGATGTTGTCCATCGAGCAAATTGCAAAACTGCAGGGAGGGGCCACCTCTTCACTTGGCTGTGTTGTTAGCGACTGTTACCTTGGTCAATCAGCTAACTACACTGCCTGGTGACAAGGCTCATATTGAGGCTTGGGCCTAATTTCTCTCTCCCTTCTTTGTCTTTTGAGATCATTCAGTGGTTTCCAAACAGATTAAATCCGGATTTTTCTGTCTTAAGATACCCATTTTATGCTACTGGGACAAAATTGCAGTCCAATGCATAAAGGAGAAGAGACTAAGCCAAACTCATCTAGATCTTGTGTTCTGAACTTCACCGTATGGTACCATTAGCAGGGCCATCACCTGATTCCCCATCAGGGAAGAAGACCCACCCATGGGCTTTTGGAAGATCTTGGGACCTGTTCTTCATTTCCGGTAGGACCTTGAAGGCAACAGCTGCTCTTCATGCCAGCTTTCCTTTATAGGCCTTGAATAGAACATCCCACCAACCCTGCCAGAAATCTGCCACAAGAGAACCCTGAAATTTGCCCAGCCGTCCTCACGACGTGATCACCGCAAAGCTATGCAGAAGTTGGGCGTGTCTTCACTACTTCTGAAGAAAACGTGCAATTCCTTGGGTTCCAGCTGGCGACGGGCTTCTGTGAAGCTTCCTGGAGTCTGACAAATTCTGCAGATTGTTTTGTTGACAGTGAAGCTAGTGATTGTTTTGGGAGATCACAATCAGCTAACTACACTGCCTACAAACCAAACGTCATTATCTGGAGGAGCCAACCTGGAAAAAAAAAAAACACACACACACACACAGAAGCACACACCGAGGGTTCAGCAGTGGTTCCTTTGCAATTCATGATCGTAAAAATGTCTTGTTCCTGGACAACAGCATCTTGTGACAGGAACCTGAAACTCTTTGTTTTTCCTATTTTGAATTTTCCAGATCTCATGATTGCCCAAAATATCTGCAGGCCCTGTTATCTCATGAGTCTAAGAAGTGGGAGATGCCTGAATACCCCAACTCTTTACTCAATTCTGCAGCGGTCGTTATAAATATGTAGGTTTAATATGAAATCCCCACTACTCATGCATGCTAGTTTTGCTAAGCATGATACATAAAACCACTCTCTAAGGCTCTGCCGTTCCTGAGACCAGCGAAACCAAAGCCCAGTTTAACCCCAGTCTGAATTAATCTGCTTCTTCTTATATCTTGTCCTCTATAAATGAACAGTGCCAGGGACTAAGTATAGACTTAAGGAAGGAGGAAGGAACTCCACCTGTAAAAATTACAGTGTTTTTCTACAGAGAGTTAAACAATCTGTTGCATCCCAGATCTGCAGTTAGCACATCCTTCCTCCAAGTTGGCAGGGTTACTGATTAGAAAGGAATAGAATAGAATAAGGTTGGAAGGGACTTGGGAGGTCTTCTAGTCCAACCCCCAGCTTAGACAGGAAACCCTATACCAGTTTGGACAAATATCTTCTTAAAAATCTCCAATTTGGGAGCACCCACAACTTCTAGAAGCAAGCTCTTCCACTGGTTAATTGTTCTCACTGTCAAGAAATTCCTCCTTAGTTCCAAGAAGAATTTCTAAGAAGAAATTCCTTTTTAGTTCTCTAGGAGAATTGCTTCTCTCCTTGATGAGTTTCCACCCATTGCTTCTTGTCCTGCCTTCAGGTGCTTTGGAGAATAGCTTGACTCCCTCTTCTTTGGGGCAGCCCCTGAGATATAGGAACACTGCTATCATGTCACTCCCAGTCCTTCTTTTCATCAAACTGGACAATGACATTAAACTAATCTGCAATTGCTCCATCACTCAGCCATTTTCATCCAGCTAAGCTTCATCCCAAAATTTAAACTCGGTTTATCCTCCAAGCAGGCCCGGGAAGGGCTCAGGGACAGCAGTGTCCATTCTTCAAGCCCACCTTGTGCCTCTCAACATGGGGAATTCAGGATTCCAAGTCCTTCACCATCTCCCCTCTCCCAGGCTTGGTCTCCTGTGCCAGTCCACCTTCGTTTCAATCCTTAGTCAAATGCTTCTGAAGCAACAGAAAAGAGCATTTTAGAACAGAACTCAAGAAAACACTGTGCATTCCTCGTACACTTCTGGTTTACAGGCTGAGGCGACTCCTTCAAAGCTTCTGGAACAAGACCATAAAAAGGAAGTTTGAGAATTTGACCATAAGAAGCTTACCTTGATATAATGCTGGTGGTATCAGCCACCTGGGTAATTAAATGTGAAAGATGGGCTTGGTTTCAAAACCTGAGCAGGGAAGGAATAAAATAAAAATAAGTCTGGGGTGCTTTTCCATTTTCTTCCCAAATGGATAATCTTTGCATCCTCTTGGCTTCTGAAAGCAGCAGAGATATTCCAGAACTTTCAAGAAGGACTTCTAGGATGGATCTCTAAACCAGCATTCTTGAGCGCTTCAGCCATGGATTCTAAACTCAACGGTTGCATCTCTGGTCTTTGAGCTGGGCCCCAAAGCCCCAGTCCTAGGATTTGTGTGCACTCTGTAACCATGGATGGTCAGGTGTGGCTTACAAACCAAGCCCAGCTCAGCTCTCTTGAAAAGGGGGCAGGTTGATTTCTCCCTCTGGCGACCAAACGATGCAACGTTTCCATGGACTTCTCAAACACACCAGGAGCAGGAAGAAGACTTTTGAAATCAACCTGACGCTATTACAGGTAGCTTTTCATCTTACCACCATTCGTTTACTGATGGGTTGAAAAACAGCCCTCAGCAAAGTGACTTCTGGCCAGTCCTCTCACTTACAACAGTTGCAGAACCCCTATGCCCATGTGAACACAATGCAAGCCCTTGGCAACCAGCATGCATTCACCACAGTTGGAGCATCCCAAGGTTACATGAATCGCCATTCACGACTTTCCTAGCTGGCTTCCAACCAGCAGTCCATGGGGGTGGGTGGGAAGGGAATGCTGGATTCACTTAGTGACCATGTGATTCACTTAACAAGTGTGATTTGGTTAACAGCTCTGGCAAAAAAAGGTTGCAAAATTGGGTGTGGCTCGCTTAACAATAGAAAGTCTGATCCCTGTTGTGTTTGTAAGTCAAGGACTAGTATCAGCAGAGTGAAAATATGGTGCCAGGGGAGGTTAACCATATCTCTCCACTTAGGCTACTGTCTAGACTATCATTAAATGAAGGATGATGGTTTGGCAGTGCTGAAAGCCAAGGGTTTAATATTGAACCTGGGGAATTCAGACTGATGGATGGAATGGCATTTATAATTTTATCTTTTTTTATTTCCCCAAAGAACTGGAGGCACCAAATGCAAGTCACCCTTCATTCCAAGAGTCTTTGTTCATGTATATTTCACACTGCGTGAGGCGAAGTGCCAGGGAGAGATTTAGTGAAAAGGAGATGAGGTTAGAATAGCATTTCTCAGCCTCCGCCATTTTAAGATGTGTGGACTTCAACTCCCAGAATTCCTCAGTAACTGGCTGTGGGATTCTGGGAACTGAAAGTCCCTCTGTCTTAAAGCATGCTGCCTGGGGGAATTCTGGGAGTCAAAGTCCACACATCTTAAAGTGGCAGAGGTTGAGCAACACTGAGGTAGAATGAATTAGGTTGACCCAAGGGTCTTCAAACTTGACAGCTTTAAGAGTTGTGGACTACAACTCCCAGAGTTCCTGAGCTAACATGACTGGAGGAGGAATTCTGGGAGTTGAAGACCACAAGTCTTAAAGCTGTCAAGTTTGAAGACCCCCGGGTTGACCAATTTGGTGCAGTTTTACAGAATATCCAAGTACAAACACTTCACAGCCAGGTAAGCCTTGTCACACAAGTGAAATGGCCGGCTCCATAAATGTAAACAAACAAACATAGGTATCCAGCTGGATGTATAATCCATCAGATCAGAGTGTAAATATATTCTGAATAGTAGCATTGCTAATACTGAAATGTTGCTTACATTTCCTTGGAAGGTTAAAGAAAATGTTTCTAAGGCAGGAAAACAGTGAAGACCAAATCGGGACACATCCAATATTTGCCAAGAACAAGTGTCTTAAAATTTGACACACAACTGAGTGGTTAAATACAGAAACTATTTCTAAATGCAGGTTCCATGAGGCTTGACCGTTGAAAAGGAAGCAAGTTTTGAACGCCAGGCAATTGCTGTTTTAAGAGTCAACAGTTGATCGCTTGGGAAAGGAGACTAGCAAAGTTATAAAACATTGGTCAAGTGATGGATATGGTCTATCTTTAATGCTCCAATGCTACCATCAAAAGTTGTCCCTTTTGAAAGAATAATTTATCTGTTTATCAAATTTAGGAACTTCCCACCTCCCTCACAGAGAGACTTTGGGCAGTGTACAAATAAAACCAAAATATTTAGAAGTTGTCTATTTATGAACTGCGCAGAAGACGAAAAAGCCACTTGCTTACATATTAAACCTCCGAGATCCTACCTGAACCATGTTAAAGATTTCAGCAGTACCAGGTCCCTCTCAAGGACCTCTTCTGCTGCTGCCCAACTTACCTGTCCGAAAGGTCCATCTGCTCTTCTTTCATCTTCCTTCCCAACCCCAAGAAGGTTTTCTTCTGGGCCATCCCACTCTTCTTTTCCATCTCTGGAGGCCTTCATGCCACGTTGCTGAAGGTGAACACGATAGAAAGGAGAGTCCCGGGTAGGAGCTTAGCTTAGACATTCTCCTGGTGCAGGAAAGTCCAAAGAAAGTCCCACTGACCATCTTCTAGTGTTCAGGAGGACAATGTTTGCTCCAAGCCAAGCCTGCTGTTGCTAGAGAACGGATGCATGGCTTTGCTTACAGTCCTGTCTGGACTTGCCCTGCAAAAGAGGGAGACCCAGAATTTAATCCATTAAGGAATGCTTGGACTGAGATCGGTACTCCATCCAAAATCTGGAAAAGGTGGAGTCCCTTCCTTCCTTCCTTCTCTCTCCTTCCTATTTCTCCTTCCTTCCTTCCTTTATGGAGATTCTCAGTAACCCAGCTCATGGTTGAAAAAACATCTTTGGGACTTCCTTCCTTCCTTCCTTCCTTCCTTCCTTCCTTCCTTCCTTCCTTCCTTCCTTCCTTCCTCCTATCTCTCCTTCCTTCCTTCCTCTTATCTCTCCTTCCCCTTCCATCTCTCCTTCCTTCCTTCCTTCTATCTTTCCTTCCTTCCTTCCTCTTATCTCTCTCTCCTTCCTTCTTTCCATCCTTCCTTCCCTTCCTCCCTCCCCCTGTGATTTTCATTCCTGAATTTGGGCTGTCTGGCTGTCCACTCCGCTCCCCTCTGCTGGCTAGGGAATTCTGGGAGTTGAAGTCCACACATCTTAAAGCTGTCCAGGTGAAGGAACCTCTGTTGTAATGTGCATTTCTTCAAATGCACCTTCCTTTGGTTAAATATAAGAGTTTGGTTAAATATTAGCCTGGGGTGGGGGTGGGTACAGTTGCCTCTTCATCTCCTTTTTCTCAGGAGTTGGGCTGGAATCAGAGTTGGAAGGGACCTTGGAGGTCTTCTAGTCCACCCCTGCTCAAGCAGGAGACCCTAGTTAGTCCATTTCAGACAGACATGTTTGTCCCGTTTTTTCTTCAAACCCTCCAGGGATGGAAACCCTGTTGATTTTAGACCCAGCCCAAGGGCTGCAGGGGAAAAGAGAGACACTGAATCTGGGGACTAAAATTAAATGATTTAGGTGCTCAATCACCTCTAGGGCACACACCTGTTAGGGCTTCAAAAGCTCCACCTCTCCTTATATAAACCCCCAAAGGTGAGCAAGATAGCTATTTGGCTAACAGAAGGAGTGTTTGTTGAAGGGCAAGGAGAAAACAGCAGAGTTTGAGAGAAAGACACGTACAAATGGTTGCCAAATGATCTCAAAGCCAAAGCTGGTTTATCTGTTTCTCAGCCAGGATCCCAACCAATCGATGCACATTTGACTAGCTCAGCTAAGACTTTTTTTTTCCTGAAGGTAATTCTAGATTATCTCAGGGGTGTGCCTGTATGTGTAATATTGTTTTGTCCCCGGGATTCGATGCTGATGCATCAGCTGTAATGTGGATTAGTGTAAGGATGTTTTAACTTCTTCACTAATCTGCCATTAATTTAACTTCCTGAGTAAAACCCAGCTCTTGCCAACCATTCAACCAATGATGGTTAAAGCTAACGCTGGTTTAGTAGAATGTATAAACCAGGTTTGCAGAGTGTTGCCTTGCAATACTGAATATTTGAGAGTGGTCTTGTATGCTAGTGGCAGCTTGAAGATGGCTGGCTGGGGAATTCTGGGGGTTGAAGTCCACCCACCTTCAAGTTCCAAGGATGAGTAGTGGTCTACACCAAATGTGAAGGTGGTACTGCAATCTTCATTCTCCTGGGCAAGTAGTTAAGTATCTTACATGCTATGTCTGTCTATCCCATGCTTGTATTGGCTGGGGAGGATGGGGGGGGGGTGTTATTCTAGCTAACAAGTTTTAATAATAGTATCTGGAGAGCAGCTGGCTGGGAATCATGTTGGCTTCCTTTGAACTCCCAAAAGTAGGGAACAGGCCAACTATCTAAAGCTTGTGGCAGATACGTGGCTGCCAGCACAAAGCAGTGACAATGATAGGAAGATCTGGATATCTCCTATTTTAAAAAATAACTCTCATTCTTGGTTTGTATGCTTGTAATCCAGAAGTACCGCATTTTACTCTAAGATGGCGTGTGAGCAGGTTGCACTTGGCTTAGGTTGTTTAAGATCTTCTCCTTAAATGGTTGCAGCCTTCATTTATGGCTTGATCTCTAGTCAATGGTGGCTTAAACTCCCAACTGAATAAACAAACTATAGCTTGAGGGATCCTTGATGCTCCCTGAGCTTGTTTTCCTGCAGGTGTTTCATTAGCCAAACTAGGTAACATCAGCATAACACCGAGGATGTTATCTAGATGAGTAATATGACATCTGCAAGAAAACAACTAAACCCAGAGAGTACCAAAGTCCTCAGTCCCCCTTCCCTCCTCCTCCTCCTCCTTCCTCCACTTCCTTCTAGCACTGATGATGTTGCCTAGTTTGGTTAATGAAACATCTGCAAGAAAACTAGCTCAGAGAGCACCAAGGACCCCTCATGTCAACCCTGACCTCCAAATATTCTCCTTTATCAGGAAATCCTAGCTTGATATATGTGGTATGAATGCACAGATGGGGGCATTCAAAGCCTTTGGCAGACCCAGCCGAGATCATTGTGAGACAGGAGACGCCCTGTTGGTTACAGGAACAGGGCTGACCTCAGGTCTTCTGCTCCAATGCCCCCCACCCCAGTTGTGTTCCTGCAGGGGGGCCTTCCTCTTGCAGAAGGGACGGCATGAAGGATGAAATAGCAGCCACCGTCTTCTTCATCACCCGCCTGGCGAAAAAACACAACAAGCTGAATAAGCGGCAGATGGAGACGTTTGCCTGCACGCTGACCACGCTTCTCTTCGAGAGGTATAAAAACCACTGGTATCTCGACAATCCCACAAAAGGACAAGGCTTCCGGTAAGAGGCACCCCACCCCACCAGGGTTGCCCCTCTTGGTCTAGTTCTCTTGCAAAAGGGGGCCCTGCCCCTCCCTAGTGTAGCCCCATCTAGCATCTCCCACCCACCCCAGCAAAATTCTGAGCCAATTGCAGTTTGTTTTTTTCGTCCCCGAAAATATGGAGAGACAGGCCCAAGCGTTGGGTAACCCAGTGTAAGTACTTGCTGGTGAGAAGAGATGGTGGTAGCAGCAACAGTTAACCCCTTCTCAGTTGGGGGTAACATAGAAGTACACGTTGTCAGGATTCCAGCAATCGCCCTAATTAAATCATGATTCTCGAGCCTAACTTCAATAGATGGAGGGGAAGGGGTTTTAGTGAACAGTTTTTATTAATTTTAATTGGTTATTGGGATTTCGTATTTAATTGTTTTTTAATATTTGTATTATATCTTTTATCATTGTGAGCTGCCCTGAGTCCTTCAGGAGATAGGGCGGCATAGAAATCCAATCAATCAATCAATCAATCAATCAATCAATCAAACTTCAAAGGATTCATTAGAGGCGACATACTGGCACTGCCCTGTATGAAGCCAACTCTGACATACGTAATTTACAGCCACCTGTGACCCTGTTTCCCCCCTCCCCCCGGGTGTGTCATAAATCAGATTCTCCAATTGAGCACCATTCCCAGGCTGGGTGTCATCATTCACGGTCCTCCAATTAAATATATTTTGGGGCAAAAGCTCTGGTATTTTAGTTACAATCTTTTAAAGATAAGAGTTGGAATGAACTTTCGCTTTCAGCTGCTCTTCCAGATTTCCTTCCTCCCCCCACCTTTTTTTATGGGCAACTACTAAAACAGGCATAGGAATTTTTTTTGAGTTGACATACGTCTTGATGACCTCCCATTCCCACTGGTGGGGGAGTGTTTTAATCTGCCCAGCTCTTTTCAGGTGCATCAGGCTAAACCACTTGCAGGCAAAAGATCCACTCTTGGAGCAAGCATGCACGGCAAGCAATGTGGACTTTCAGAGCCTCGGTTTGCCCAAAGAGATTACCATCTGGGTTGACCCCTTTGATGTCTGCTGCAGGTGAGTCTACTGTGCTGGAAGGGACTCCTTTCTCTGCCCCTGGGACTGGTGTTTTGGCAAGAGATTACCAGTCTGGGTTGACCCCTTTGATGTCTGCTGCAGGTGAGTCTACTGTGCTGGAAGGGACTCCTTTCTCTGCCCCCTGGGACTGGTGTTTTGGCATCCAGGCAAAGTCAGGGTTGGGTTAGCCCTGGTTTGCTAAACCAACTACAGTGGTGTGTATGAGGAGGCATTAAGCCAAACATTAGCCTGACAAATGGGCACAGCCCAAGAGTAGGTGCAATGGCCTCCTTTAAGCTGACTCTGCCCAGGCTGGGTATAGGGTGTTGAGCCAACCAAGCAATTGCAATTGGTTAAACCTGCTGCATGGCTTAGCATGTTGTAGGTGTGTATTTATTTTATAGTATGTATAAAATATGTGTTTTCATTCTATTGTGTGTTTCCCAGATTCACATGTGTCAGATGGGTGGCAGAGAGATGGGAGGGAAGGAAGGAAAATGGGAAGGGAGGGTGGCAGCAGATAGCAAATTAAAAATATAATAAATGCTTTGGGGCAATGAAGGAAGAGGTTTGGGAAACCTTGCTATAAGGACTGAGTCATTCCTTGCTTGGGGCTCTGTTTGCTGCCCTGCTTAACCCAATCCCCCATTTAGATACGGCGAGAAAAACCCGGCGTTCACCGTGGCTCACTTCACAGGCCAAGAGGATGAGCACGACGTGTCTCAGGGCATCCGGCAGGCGGTGGAAAAGGCCTCCTCCTCCTCCTCCTCCGATCATCACTCCGGCACTTCTTCTGAGGAGGACGGCACCACCAGGGAACCCAAAAGCATCCCAACTGTTAGCAATCCCAACAGCATCTATCAGGTGAGAGGAAGGAGCTGCGGGTGGCTTGGACTCCAAGATTTCTCAATCTTGGTCCCTTTATGATGGGTGGACTTCAACTCCCAGAATTCCCCAGCCATTGAAGTGCATTCAAGCTTGCCAAGGTTGAGATACACCCATCTCTTTCTCTCCCATCCCCTTCCTTCCTTCCTTCCTTCCTTCCTTCCTTCCTTCCTTCCTTCCTTCCTTCCTTCCTTCCTTCCTTCCTTCTCTATTCTGCCTTGTATTCCTTCCTTCCTTCCCTATTCTCCTATTCCTTCCCTCCTTCCCCATCTCTTTGTCCCTTCCTTCCTTCCCTCTCTAATCTCCCCTCCCTCCCTTCCTTTTCTCTCTATTCTTCCCTTCCTTCCTTCCTTCCTTCCTTCCTTCCTTCCTTCCTTCCTTCCTTCCTTCCCATCTCTTTGTCCCTTCCTTCCTTCCCTCTCTATTCTCCCCTTCCTTCCTTCCTTTCTTCCTTCCTTCCTTCCTCCCTCCCTCCCTCCCTCCCTCCCTCCCTCCCTCCCAGAAAGAAGCAACATCTTGCTCCAAGAGAGCTCCATTCCAAGAGATTGAGAAAGAACCCCTTAACTTATTGAAGCACCAGGCAGGGCCAGTCCCACCTGGGCTGGAAGTCCAGAGCGATGCGCCCATGGAGTCATGGATGGATGATTGGAAGAGTCATGAGTGCTTCAGCACAAGAGGAAGAGAAAGTGGGGAGGGAAGAGGGGAAAACTGATGGCACTTCTCAGAAACGGAGTGCTATCAAGAGCAGCTCAGTCAGAACGATGGGAGAGGAAGGAGCTGAGAGGAGGAGTTGCTAAAGGCTGGCAGGAGACATCTACCATGCCTCATCAACTTTCACTCCCATCGTCTCCATCTGCTTTCAGTGCAATGAGCCGTTACCCCTCTGGGCCCAGTATTCTCACCGAAGATGCTTTGTTCCTGATGGCGTCCATCCAAATCCTGCTGCTGCTTACTATCTCCACTACAAGGGGTACAAAATCTGCCGCCCCGCGCTGCCATTCAGTTGCCCGCGAGTGGACAGGTACCACTGGGTCAGTTCCAGTCGATAAAGCTCTGATTTGCACCTGGGCCAGAGACTTGGACAGTGGGCCACTGAAACGCCGGAGGGCAGCTGGCGGTTTCTTCCCCAGGAGAAAAACCAATCTTTTGGAGAGCTTAAAGACAATTCTCACCCCCACTCGCTCTCTCTCGTTCTCTCTCTCTCTCATGTTCGCGAACTTTTTAAAAAATTATTTACTTTGTAAGCTTTTTTTAAAAATGCATGCTCGCAAATGGCAGTCTCTTTTAAACATTTTTAATACTGTTTTTAAAATGGGCAATGAATGAAAAATGAACTGCGAAGACGGCGCTTGTGGAAAAGTTGTGAAAAGGAAATTCTCTTATTAATAAAATGGAATGTTTTTCTTGGCTGCTTTTTAAAGCACCTGTTACTCTGTGAAGGAAAGAGAGGGAGGTAGATATTGTGTGTGTGTGTGTCTTCTGGCAAAGTGAGCCAGCTCATGTAACAAATCTGGTTTCCCCTAAAGCAGGGGTCGGCCACCTGCGGCTCTGGAGCCACATGTGGCTCTTTCATGTCCCTCTGCTGCAGCTCCCTGTTGCTGGTCGGCTCCACAATTGATAGGGTTTTTGGTTAGGACAAATGGAGGAAAAAGGACGCTGTGCTAGGAGGAGACTCTATGGTGGGGAAACCGGACTTCCAGTCTGCAGAGGAAAAAGGATGCTGTGCTAGGAGGAGGCTCTATGGTTGGGGAACTGCCATAGAGTTTGGTTGGCTCCAGAATTGAACAGGGGGCTTCCAGTTAGGACCTGTGTGGCTCTTTGAGTGTTTAAGGTTGCCGACCCCTGCTCTAAAGCAGGGGTCTCCAACCTTGGCCACTTTAAGACTTGTGGACTTCTGGGAGTTGAAGTCCACAAGTCTTCAAGTGGCCAAGGTTGGAGACCCCTGCTCTAAAGCCTCAAGACCAGATAGCACTACAGGGAAATCACCTTAATTTCCCGCAGAAAGTTGATCAATTACATTTCTGCATTGTGAAAAACTAGATGTTCTATCAGGGTAACCTTCTAAGCTAGCATCTCCTTGGGCGAAGGTCTCTTTCTTTGTGTTGCCAAGATAATTTTGCAGATACAACATCTGGTGATCTACTGATCTTACGAAAGCTAAACAGGATGGGACGTGGATGGGAAATGATGGGGGAAAGACTATAGCTATGGACTAGCTTAGGGACTTGAAGGGGGGAAATCTGGAAAGAATGAAAGGAAGATCTCTTCCATACTGTTCTCAGAGGACATTTTATCAGCACGTCCATGAATCCACCATGTCCATGGATGAGTCAAAATATCAAGACGATAGCCACAGTCATGCGAATAAGTCCCTCTCGTTCTTACATCCAGCACATTGAAAGATATTTGAGGCCATGTGGATCTCTCTGAATCAAATAGGACTTTTTTCTCCATTGTAGACTGAACGTTTCTTCTTGGGGAGTGGTGTTGATCCCATGGAATGCCCCTTCCTTCTTGGGGAGTGGTGTTGATCCCATGGAATGCCCCCTTCCTTCACACTCAGTCTTAATACATACTATGCTATGCTGTGCGTGGAACAGGATAGCATAATATCCTCCCACCGACACTGGCAGAGCAAGCCACTAATATATAAAATGAGAGCAAACCCCACTCCCTTCTAGCACTGATGATGATACCTAGTTGGGTCATGAAACATCTGCAAGAAAACAACCAATCTCAGAGAGCATCAAGAACCACACAGTCCTCCTCCTCCTCCTCCTCCCTCCTCCTCCTCCTCCTCTTCCTCCTCTTCTTCCTCCTCCTCCTCCTCCTCCAACCCCACTTCCTTCTAGCACTGATGATGTTAGCTAGTTGGGTCATGAAACATCTGCAAGAAAACAACCAATCTTAGCATCAAGAACCACACAGTCCTCCTCCTTCCTCCTCCCTCCCTCCTCCTCCTCTTCCTCCTCCTCCTCCTCCTCCTCCTCCAACCCCACTCCCTTCTAGCACTGATGAGGTTACCTAGCTGGGTAATAAAACATCTGCAAGAATACCAAGTTCAGAGAGCACCAAGCACCCCACAATTCAGCCTCGAGGTACAAATATCCTCTCGCGGGTAATTCCCATGGATTTGAATTTTGCATTAACAGCATTAAATCCACGACAGCATTAACAGGTTAGAAAACAAGAACACACAAAGCAAAACCTTCACCAAAAAATGCTGAGGAATTGTCCCGTGAACTAAAAAAATCAAAGAAAAACCAGAAATGCTGATCTTTCCTTTCAAAGTGACCTAGCCCCACACTGACATTCTGTCACGGTCGATCGCTTCATCCAGCCCCAGTTTTCTTTGAAAACAAAACATAAGATGGAGGAAGCAACCAGCGGAGTGTGTCCCTTTCCAACAATTTTATGACTCCTGGCTGCACTTTATATACCATGCTGGATCCATCAAGGGATGGCAAGTCATCAAGTTTGCAACGATTGTTCTGCAGCTATGAGCATGCAAAGGTTTTAAAGGCGCCCTATCCTTCGGCAAGTCAAAGACACAAGTCTTCCCAAATGGTGCAAAGGTTTTAAAGGTGCCCTATCCTTCGGCAAGTCAAAGACACAAGTCTTCCCAAATGGGGTCCAGAGGTGCCTAATTAATTCATGAATGAGCAACAAGCATTTGATGTTTGCAGTACTCGGCGACAAAAGTTTGCCAAAACCTCTGCTGGATGCCCAGGAGAGCCATCGTCAAGATGTTTTTCCTATCCTCATCCTTCCTTCCCGTCTGTTCATCTCCTCGCTTCTCCTTCCTTCTTTTTCCATCATCCTTCCTCCCTTCCCTCCTCCTCATCTTCCTTCCATTCATTCTCATCATATTTCATCCTCCACTTCCTTTCGTCTCCGTCCACTCAACCATCCTCTCATTATCTCCTCTATCCTCCTCATTCCTTTCTTCCTTCCTCACGCTCATTCGGCTTCCTCCGTATTTTCCCTCATCATTCTCATTCATTCCATCCTCCTATCCTCGGCTATCATTCCATTCTCTCCTCCCTCCTCCGTTTTCCTCACTCCTCCTCAGCTTCTCATTTCCTTTCTTCCTTCCCTCCTGCCTCCCTCCCTTCCTTCCTGTTTACCTTCACTCTCCTTCTCCTTCCTTCCTTCCTTCCCTCCTTCCTCCCTCCTTCTCCTTCCTTCCTTCTCTCCCTCCCTCCTTCCTTCTTTCCTTCCCTCCCTTCTCTCTCCTCCCTCCCTCCCTTCCTCTACTAAACTGCAAAATAGTTGGTTCAGTTCGAGCTAAGCATATTGGGTGAACCTGGCTTGCTGTGGTCTCTGGCTTATTGTCTCCCGCGAATCCAGACAACTGTGATTGTATCATTTGGTGATTCATCCCTTGTTTATTTGGAGTACACATTTTCTTTTCAAGCTGGATGGTGGCTTATTGTCTCCACGAATCCAGACAACTGTGATTGCGAATCCAGATGTGATTGTATCATTTGGTGATTCATCATTTATTTGGGTACTTTTCTTTTCAAGCTGGATGGTGGCGTGGTCATGCTCGCCCCCCAGCCCCCAGCCAAGCCCTGGCCCTTTGCTGAACAGCCTTGAACCAAAGCAGAACCCAGATTGCGTATCTTTGACCTTGCAAAGCAAGACAAAGACAATGGCAAACCTGGTGGGAACCACAGAACAATGCTGACATGTTTTCGATAAATGCATCTACGTGACATTATTATTTATCTCTGTCTATGAGGTCAGCATGCAAGCCATACTATCTCTGAGATAGGTTCTCCTTAAGGAGTAGCCTTCTGACCACCTAACTGCTTCTGAATGAGTTTGGTTATTGCTTCATCACTTGAAAGGAATACGTAGATTGAATCAGTTGTCACACTGCATAACAGAATAGCAGAATTGGAAGGGACTCTGGTGGTCTTCTAGTCCAACCCCACTTGCTCAAGCAGGAGACCCTGTACCATAATGGCTGTCCAATTTCTTCTTACAAACCTGCAGTGCTGGAGCACTCTGGAGTCAAGTTGTTCCACTGGGTAATTGTTCCCAACTGCCAAGGAAATGAGTAGTCCCAGGTTGGTTCTCTCCATGATTAGTTTGATTAAATTAGATAACACAAGAAGAAAGGCGACACCCACCCACACCACAGCAGGAATCTCCAATGGCTTTTCTCAAAAGAACACGCTCCCTGCAAAGCTGCACATTTTAATCTTCCAAAGAGACCAGAGACTCTGGTTATAATGCTGCCATTCAAAGTTCACGCAATGCTAACATGTGGTCATCACGCTTGTGAGCATGATGTAACGTTCTGTGTGGATTAAGCTCAGTCTTCCTTCTACTTTCAGGTTCCTTCTGACCATTTATTTTCCAACGGTTGTGCTCCACTAGTGTAGAAAAAAAAATGGCCAAAGTTGGTCATCCATGGTCCTGCCATTGTTCCGCCTTGATGACTTCTACCAGAGCTTCTAAAATTCACTCAGGCCATTGGTCCTTCCGAAGCTTCCACTGGAGCTTCTCTATTTCCTGGCTCAACCATTGGTCTTCCAGGGACAGGACCTCCCTTTGGTTTTTCTCCATTGCTCTGCTGACATCCTGAAGCAGAAGAGAGGAAGCATAAGAAGATCTGAAGCAGGGGTTCCAAAATTTCAGTAACTGGTTCTCTGCCCAGTTGCTGGGTGGGTGTGGTCATGGTGACCATGGCCTAGTTGGCCTCCTGCACCATGGCTGGGGGACATTTTCACTCTCCCAGGCTCCGGAGGCTTTCTGGGAGGCCTGTTTTTCGCCCTCTCTGAGCCTATGCGCCTGCCCTGTACTTACCTGGCACCCAAAACAGGTCACATGGGGACTCCCGGGTGGGTGGGTGGGGAGAGAGGGATGGGGCAGGGTGGGTGGGGCCAACCAGGGGTGGGATTTACCAGTTCACTGAACCAGTAATTAAAAATGATAAAATTAGCGACCGGTTCACTTGAACCGGGGCGATCCGGTAGCAGCTCACCCCTGATCTGAAGGATCTACACAGGCTTAGGAAGTTGAGTGGGAGAGAGTGATGGAGCATGGCAGAGCAGATCTGGTTGATCTGTGGAACACTTGTTCTTAGTTGGAGGTGTTCACTTTCTTCCAAATTAGTTCTAAGACTTAGCTCATACCCCCAAACACACTCACACATGGACATGCACCCACACAGAGGATATCTGTGGGAACAAACCTCTCCAATCAGGACATCTTTACAGGAAGCAGAGAATACTTGAAGTATTCACCTTTTGGGGGTCCATGCAATCCTTTGCCTTGGCATGCAGGGGCTCCGAGAGAAGCTCAGCAGATGCCTCCTCGCTCTTCTGCAAAGCCTGCTTGATCACAGTGGCAGCAGATTTATCTTCTTCTGAAAATGTTGACTCCTGGAGCTTCAGTGAGAACAGTTCCCCCAGGCAGGCTTTAAGAGCCTGAGAGGCAAAGAAAATTGAACTGTTCAGAAAATTCCGAGTATCTTATCTGGAGAAAGTTGATTCAGAAAGCGTTGTAGGAAAACAAATGCATTAAGGTGCAAACTGTGGAAATGATGAGAAGGTTATTTGCAGCTGAGGGTGTCAATAGCTCTCTGCTTATAGGAGAGAAGTCATAAATGCTGAGGATTGTTCAGTTGGACAAACCAAGCATCTGAAATTCTAGGAGTTGAAGACCACCTATTGTCAGGGTTCCGACAGATGCCCTAATTAATTCATAAGCCTCAAGCTAAGTTTCAAAAGAAATTCAATTATTTATTAGGAGCAACATGTTGGCACTTTTCCCAAGTGCAGCCAGCTCTGTCCTATGTAATTTTCTGCCCACCTATGACTCTGTTTCCCCCCTCCTTCCAGGTTGTGTCATAAATCACATTCTCCAATGAAGTACTTTCATGGACTGTAGAAAATTTACTAGAAAACACGCTTCTCTGGCTGGCTCTGGTAACCTGGGACACAATCTGGAGAAAGGTATGTGTGGAATGTGTTTCTGGTCATAGCAACCAAACTGCTCCATCAGATCCCCCTCCACTTCTTCTTATAACAACTCAAGAGCAAGGCAGGAATGCTTTATGAGTTGACACCTATCTTAAAGTTGCCAAGGTTGAGAAACTCTAGATTAGAGACCAAAGAGTCTGTGGCAAAGCAACATTTGCAAACAAGGAAAGGACGGAGAGAGAACCCCAGAGTTTAAGTTGGCCGTTATTCTTTACCTGGTAAAACAGCCTTCGAAAAGCTGGCTTGGAATCTTGGTTGAAGTCCTCAGCAGTGATGTGGGCCAAGCAGTGGACAAGAAGCAGGACAAAGCTCCCAACACAGGCCAGAGACTCTCTTAAGACAAACAGCTGACGGCCTGAAATCTGAAGAAAAAGCAGATTAAGATACCTAAAAATGATGGCAGAAAAGAAAAATGGAGACCAGTAAGATTCTGAGGCTTCGACACCCATGATCTTCAAGTTTCGAATCTTTAGGAAGTTCTCCATCACACCTTCCTTTTTGAACACTTTCTTTGGCTCACTCACTCTGAAACTTGTGTTTTCAAACATGCCCTGATGACTTAACTGTCTCTTCCAGGTTTTGGGGCCTGGATGGAGGATGGGAATGAAGTTGCAACAGGTAGTAACCCATCAAAAAGAACATGGGCACTGCCTCTTTAAGAGATAACCACAACCACAACTGCATCCATGGACTGACATACTTTTGGACAGATGCACAGATTTTTCTCGAACTTTCCTTCCACTCTTGAGTGGGTTAACCCATTGTAATTAAGTCATGGTGTACTTACTCCTGCTATATGGAATAAACTACAAATGGTTAGTGGAATCCAGCTAAAGAACCTTCATCATAGTTTCTTAGCCACAACAGGGCTTGTGCAGAAAGTGTACTATCTATCCCAAAGCCAGTGTGTGAATTACATCCGTACCTGTTACATTTTCCCACTCAGGAGAGCTTACCTGGTAATAAAAGGTGTTTCTGAAAGCATTCCCAGGTGCTTTGCTAGAAGGAATTCTGGAGGCCAGGCACAATTCCACCTCTGGAGCCTAAAAGTAACCAGAAATGGTGGCTATGATTCGCTTTCCAACCCAGGATAATAACGTGGAAATTCAAAATACAGTATATAACAAGTTCATTTGGACTGTTCATTGAGGAACTGAAATACCAACAGAAGAGAAGATTTCTAGCTCAGGGTTGAACTTTGGAGTCCTTGATGGTCTTTGGGCTTGGTTGTTTGCTTACAAATGTTTCATTACCTAACTAGGTAACATCATCAGTGTGAGGTGCATGATGTTTTCTCTCTGTTTATATACAATAGTTTGCTCTCCTAGTGTTTTTCTCCTTGGTAGCTTCTTGATTAGAGTATTGTTTTCTTTTTGGTTGTTTGTCTGGAGTTAATTCCTGCTTATCTGGGTGTAGGCTGCTGGAGGGAATGTGTTCTGGCCTTTTTGTTCCGCTCTTTTCTTTTTTATTGTCTCTTGAAGAAAATTTCAAACCCTTATTTTCCATTTTATTTGTTCAGCATTTGGAAGACAACACATTGATTGGTAGAAGGTGCAGTTGCTTTCACGTATAAGGGCTAAAACCTATGGGGAAAACAAGGGGAGTATCTCATGCATAAAGAGAGGAAAATTGAAAGGAGAGCCAGTTGGATGGACAGTAATGGTGAAAAAAGAAAATTTACTTCTCAAAATAGTAATTACTCCTATTTTTATTTCCACTATTTTGGAAGAGAGGGGGACAGCAACAAGAGAGAACATAGCATAGTTACCCTGCTTAAGCCAGGCCGATCCATTGATTAGAGCCAACATTTCTTCAAGTTTTAAAATATAAACTATTTCTTTTAAAGATCTTTTTTTTCATAGATTCCATGCAAAATGGAAACTGTTTGTTTAAGGCACTTTCAACACTTACATCAATATAAGGTCGGAGGAATTGCAGAATGACAATGCCGTACTGGTAGGTTACAAATTCCCTTGCAGAAAGACTTGAAACAAGCACAGGGACAAGTTCTCCAGATTTAGGAACCATTTGAAGATCCAATATATCTTGGAAAGAATTCTCAGCATCTGCCAGAAAATCAAAGCAGGCGTTTCTGTTCCATTAAATATATCTATATCTATATCTATATCTATATCTATATCTATATCTATATCTATATATCTATATCTATATCTATATCTATATCTATATATATATATACACTTTATTTGTTTAAATAAAGACTCTGGAGCACTTATAATATATACATTATAATATATACAGGGGTTGAGGACTTCAGAGGTCTCGTGGCATGCTCAACCTTGGCCTAAATGTAAGATTGTTAATCAATTTGATTAGTACATTGGAGACCTCTTCTGACCCCAGCCATATATATATATATATATATATATATATATATATATATATATATATATATATATAAACATGGCTAGCACAACATGGTCAGTGGTACCTCCTGATTTCTGATGTTCCTCAGGAGATGAAGAACCTCTTTTGTTCTCCTGTAGAGACTGGAGCAACGATTTCAGCAAGGGGATCAATTTTTTATTGATGACCTCCCAACTTCCACAGGGAGTAGAAGCCATGCTGTAGAACCTTGCTGCCGGGTAGTTCATGAAGCTTTGGGAAGATCCAGAGAGGCAGTCCTGAGATAGAGAAAAGAGGCTATGGTTCTGCAAAATATGGGCCTTTTTTGCACTATCCTTAGACCAGAGGTCACCAACCTTTTGGACCTCAGGGACCACCAAACTCATAATTTTAAATCCCAGGGACCACTAACCAGTTCTGTGGGCATGGCCTAATTTGTGGGTGTGGCTTGATGGTCATGTGACTGGCTGGGCATGGCTTGTATGTAAATATTATAAATATTTATATAAATATTGAATTTTTTATAAAAAAAAGAGCAACTTTTACCCAAAATCAGGCAAAGCAGGCAGGCAGATTGAGTTGCTCACAGAATCACAGATTCATTCAGAGATCTGTCTATCTGCCATCGGCTAGCTCAGTCTGTCACATAAAATTTGCTTGCAAGCAAACTCATAAAATTTGCTAAAAAGTAAACTCACAAAATTAACTCACAACACACCATGTATGTAAATATTGAATTTTTTATAAAAAAAAAGCAACTTTTACCCAAAATCAGGCAAAGCAGGCAGGCAGATTGAGTTGCTCACAGAATCATTCATTGACCTATCTATCTGCCATCGGCTAGCTCAGTCTCTCAAATTTGCTTGCCGTGAGTCTGCACTGAATAATAGAACCTTCAGTCCTAAGGGAGGTTTGGCTGTGCTTAAAAGCAGAGCCGAAGATCTAAAGACTAGCTAGAAAGCAAGAAATCCAACCATTTTCTGCTTCCTAGCTAATCTAAATCTCCCGGCACAGCAGAACAGCTGATGGTCGGGAAAAGGAAAAATAGCAATTTAGCAGGCACGTTTGCTGGGTAAGGAGTAAATGGGCGGGGAGGGTTCCCATGAGCCATGTGGGCAGTGCAGCCTTGTGTTTCTGTGCAGCCTGGATTAATTGCTTTGGCGGGGTGCTCTGGGGGTGAGATTTCTCTGCAGCCCACCAACATTTTCTCATGGCCCACCGGTGGGCCGTGGCCCACCAGTTGGTGACCACTGCCTTAGACCATCTCCTGCTAGAAGAATCATCAGTGGGAATAAGTTCACAAGGAGAAATAGAGTCTGGTGAATGAGGTCCTTACTGTTCTCGGTGCTTGGTTTATGTCTATGGAGATTCTTAGTTGCCCAGGTCATGGTTGTCCTAAAGATGCTTTTTCAAAAGGCAACCAGACGTTTTGCTTGAAGATGTTTGGTTTCTTCACTTCTTGGATGAGAAATGAAACATCTTCAAGCAAAACAAAGAAACTCCAATTGTCTTTTGAAAAAGAACCTTTGGGGCATTTGTGTGCTTGGCTGGTTTTCTGTAGACGTTTCCTTACACGAGCAGGTAACATCATTGACAATGTAACCTAGTTGGGTAATGAAACATCTGCAAGCAAACAACCAAACTCAGAGAGCACCAGGAACTCCACAGTTCAATCCTGGGTCACAAATCTTCTCTTTTTAGGAATAAGCTTTGGTTTGGAGAGACACCAATTTCCACAAGGGATGGTTCATCCTGGATGAACATCTTACAATCCCTGGTGAGAGGTTGACTCCAAGCTGCATCTCCAGCCTGGCTGAGGAACATCATACCTTTGTTTGGGAGGCTACAATATCTGACAAGAGTCGCAGATGTTCCAGCCTGCAATATTCAGTCTCCACTCTGGTCTGCTGTGTTGCGATGTGTTGCTGGAATTCTGTCAGGAGATGCAGCTTGGTCTGGAAGGAAATTTAGTGTATTTCTGTCTCATTTATGGTGGTCATGTCTAAATTTTTCATCCATGTACTTAAATTAGACAAAGGATCCCTCTGGATCAGTGGTGGCATTCTACCGGTTCGGCCCGGTTCTGCCAAGCCGGTAGCGGCAATGAGCAGTGGAGACCGAACCGGTTCTCTCTGCTGCTCTGCTGTTGGGCTCACTTGCCCGCCCGGGCACTCATACTCAACTTTATCCTCTGAATTTGAAGTGCAGCTGCTTTGCGTGGCATAGAAGAGTCTCACATGGCAGCTGGTGAAGTGACCGGGAGAGTGCAGGCTTGCAGGAGGTGAGTTAGAACACCTCTGCGCCTGTGCAAAGTGTGCATTTGGCATGCGCCCGCAAAGTGTGTGCACACATGCAAAGCACACCCACCAAGCCATGCCCACTGGTGGTAAAACTATTTGAATCCCACCACTGCTCTGGATGATCCATTTCCTAGTTGTTTATAATTGACTTATGACCACAATTGAGCCCAAAATGTATGTTGCTAAGCAAGACATTTGTTGAGTTTCACCCCACTTTACGACCTCGCTTGCCCCAGCTGTTAAGCAAATCCCTGCAATTATTAACTCAGTTACAGGGTTGTGAAGTGACTCTGGCTTTCCCCATGGACTTTGCTTGTCTGAAGGTCACAAAAGGGGATCATGTGATCCCGGGACACGGCAACAGTCATAAGTACATGCCAGTTGCCAAGCCTCTGAATTTTGATCACATGACCATGTGGCTGTCACAACGGCCATTAAGTATAAAAAAAATGGTGACAGATGGTTGCAACCATCACGGTCATGGGTTCAAAAATTCGAAACTGTAGAGCAGCCATTGATAAAAAGACACACTTTCTTTGGAAATAGAAAATTCAATTTTATTTTAATTCAATTTTGAAATTAAACCGAGATCCCAGTAGATCAGGTGTCAGGATTCCAGCAATTGCTCTAATTATGTACATTATGACATAACGTTATGACGAATGTATCTTTTCTTTTATGTACACTGAGAGCATTTGCACCAAGACAAATTCCTTGTGTGTCCAACCACACTTGACCAATAAAGAATTCTATCTTCTATCTAATTAAATCATGATTCTCGAGCCAAACTTCAATAAACTTCAAAGGATTCATTAGAGGCGACATATTGGCACTGCCCTGTATGAAGCCAACTCTAGCATACATAATTTACAGTCCCCTGTGACCCTGTTTCCCCCCTCCCCGGGTGTGTCATAAATCAGATTCTCCAATTGAGCACTTTCACAGGCTGGGTGTCATCAATCACATTCTCCAATTAAATATGTTCTCAGGCAAAAGCTCTGGTAGCTTAGTTACAATCTTTTAAAGATAAGAGTTGGACTGTACTTTCGCTCCCCCCTCTTTTTTATGGCAACTACTAAAACAAGCATAGGAGTGTTTTATGAGTTGACATCAGGGTTGCGGGTGTGTGTGTGTCACCTTTCTGAATTTCTCTCCGATGGCTTCCCAGGTGCGGAAGTTCCTGCTCCAATGTCGCTCGGCTTCCTTCAGCTGCATCTCGATCCGCTGATCTTCCAGCAGCATTTTCCGAATGAACTGCGCCAATTTTTCCAAAGTTTTCCTCAGCAAAAGCTGGACTTTGGCCTCCTGCTCTTTTTCATCCTTGTCAACTAGAGCCATCAAACCCAGATTGGGAAGCATGTGTGAGCGTAAATCCACCTTCTGGACTAACCATTGCCCCCCTCCCCCCCAAGGAAAGGTTGACCATGCTAGACCTGACATTAATCCCACGAATCCCAGACTATGCAAAATAAGCAGCCCCCACTGGCCCACCTAGATTTAACTGGCCTGGAAAACAAACCATCATTTGATCATGGTCTCCTCTCCTCATGCCCTGGGTTTCAGGGTTATTCTGATCTAATCACACAGCTCCCTTATGGCGAGATGGGAAGCAATTAAATGTAATAAATAAATAAACCCAGTCTAAAATCAAATCATCTCCTGTTTTGCTTCAGATTTACATAACACATGTAGCAAATCCTGAAATTCATCCTTCCTCCTTCCTTCTTTCTTCCCTCCCTCCTTCCTTCCTTCTCTCCTCCCTCCCTCCCTCTTCCCTTCTTCCCTTCCTCCCTCTCTCCCTTCCCTCCTCCCTCCCTCCCTCTCTTTCCCCTTCCTTCTTTCTTTCTTTCTTTCTGTCTTTCTTTCTTTCTTTCTTTCTTTCTTTCTTTCTTTCTTTCTTTCTTTCTTTCTTTCTTTCTTTCTTTCTTTCTCCCTCCCTAAACTAAATATCCACTCCAGCCAGCACAGGCAGCCTTCATGAAGATGCTTTGAATGCTCCAAATATTCTGCAAATATTCTACTTCATTTACGCAGAACTCCTTCCTTACCTCTCGACCATAAAGATCGTTCAGGGTTCCCCAACGCTGTCAGATCTCGGCCTGCCTGCCTTTGAGTTTCTTGGGCTGAAGACGATTCCAGGAGGCGGCAAATTCTGTCAGCAGCTTTTAATTTCTCCCTGAACCAGGACTGCAGGAGAGGAAAATATAGAGAAAATTGTGGGCTGAGAGACATGGATTGGTAGATCGTGCAGAAGAGTTTGAAGGCCATGCGTCTCCTGAAGGACTAACATGGCCTGTGCACCAACATCTACAGGTGGAATCGAGAGAACTCTTTATCTAAAAACTGAGGACTTGTGTCACTCCAAGTTTTTATCACAAGGGTCTTTTCTTAACCGCAATTTTATCCTTTCAGATCCTTTGTATGTTTTCTGCTGAGACAAAGCCATTTCTTAATAGCTAGTCCTTGATGTAGAACTGCAATTGCGACCAGAATTTCTGTGGCTAAGCAAGTCAGCGGTTCAGCGAGTCTTGCCCAATTTTACAACCCCCCTTTTTTTGCCACGATTATTAAGCAAATCGGGGCAGTTGTAAAGTGAATCCTGCAGTCATTAAGCAAATCTGGCTTCCTCATTGACTTTGCTTATCGCAACCTGGCGATCATGTGACCCTCGAACACTGCAACATGCTGGTTGCCCAACGCTCCAATTTTAATCACGTGATTGCAGGGGTGTCCCTTGTTTTCACTGCTGTTGCATTTTTGAATGGTCACTAAATCATCTTCTTTTAATGACCCCATAATCCCTTGCTTGGTGCAGTCTGGGCAACTGATTGGAGCTGAGTGTTTTCATGGCCAGATGCCTTTCCTGTTGCCAATACGGAGTTTTGTTCAGCAGATATATTCTCATTGTGCCCAGAGAGAGAAATATCTGCCTCTACCCAGGATCGAACTCACAGCCTCCTGATTGTGAGGCAAAAGCTCCACCTCTAGGCACCATTCATTTGAATGGTCACTAAATGAATGGTTATAACTCAAGGACCACCTGTGCACAAAATAACCTAATGAAGAATTGCACAGTCCTGTTCCATCCATCCTCTCTGGCTAGTGTGGAAGGGGAAGGACCAGTGGTGGGATTGAAATTTTTTTACTACCGGTTCGGTGGGCATGCCGTGGCTTGGTGGGTGTGGCAGGGAAAGGATACTGCAAAATCCTGTTCCCTCCCCACCCCACTAACTTGCTTTCCAGCTCCATTCTCCTGTGCAGGGCAACCAAAGAAGACCCAGCTGATCAACTGGGACTCAATGGGAGGCAGAGAAGAGATAAGGTTGGCAGGGCCAGTCAGAGGTGGGATTGGCTGGTTCTCTGAACTACTCAAAATTTGCACTATCGGTTCTCCAGAACTGGTCAGAACCAGCTGAATACCCACCTCTAGGAAGTTCTGTAACTCCAAACATCTGGTTGGCAATAGCCGGTCCAGCCAGTATCCTAAGTCTTCCTAGCCATCAACATCACGAGAAAATCCCAGCCTCACCTTTCCAATTTTTCCTTCCTTGGCAGCATCAAGGATATCCTGAGACAGGTGATCCACCTCCTTAAATATCTCCTGTTCTTTCTCACGTTGGGACTGCCAATATGCCCGTCTGGTCATTAGCTCCTTGGCCAAGGCGACCAACTGTAAATACGACAAACGTTACAAAGAGGTTTTGGAGAATCCGTATGAGAAATCTCCCTCTCCGAAGGTGGTAGAAGAGCGTTACCAAATCGGGGTCTATATTTTCTCTCGGCAGGCATCCTTGGGACTGGACTACAGGAAGGACGGCCTTGGTCCAAGGGTTGATCTGAGCTCCAATCACTGGTCCCATCTCTCCTGTGATGGGATCGATGGCTCTGAAGCCTATTGTGATGGGAACCAGGCCTACAAGACAGGCAAATATAGTAAATCTTTAGGTGTCTATGGAGATCCTTAGTCCTCCAGGTTGTGGTTGTTCCAAAGATGCTTTTTTCAAGAGGCAGTTGGGCTTTCTGGTTGTTGTTTTTCCTTTGAAGATGTTTTACTTCTCATCCAAGAAACTTCTTGAGCTCTGACTGGATGGTAGGGAATGGAAGGATTTAAAACAAGGGCCTTCAAACTTGGCAAGTTTAAGACTTGTGGACTTCAGCTCCCAGAATTCCTGAGCTAACATGACTGGAGGAGGAATTCTGGGAGTTGAAGTCCACAAGTCTTCAAGCTGTCAAGGTTGAAGACCCCCGATTTAGAAGGATGCAAATGCCCAGCTGTCTGCAAGGAGTATAAATCCTTCCATTCCCCACTATTCAGCCAGAGTTGAAGAAGCTTTTTGGATGAGGAGAGAAACATCTTCAAAGAAAAAACAAGAAAGTCCAGTTGCCCCTTGAAAAAAAAGCACCTTTGGGATAAATCTTTAGGTGAGAGTTTTTATAAAGGCAAGGTTGAGACGTTTCCATTTCCATTCTACTTGAAGTTGGAAGATGACTGCTCATCTCATTTCAGATTGAGATTTCGACTGCAACGATCCCCAGTTTTCATTCTCATATCTTCCACCTAATTGCACCATTTCCTCTTGGGCAGTTGTGACAGTTGGAAATCTTTTGCAACCATATCCACTTAATATCCATTTCATCTCATCCCTCACTATTTCCCCCTTTCCTTTAAAAAAAAAAGTCAGCTCATTGGGGTCTTCTGAGTATGCATAATGGCTCCTTCACAACTTGTTGCAGCTTGACACCATACATTTAGAACACAAAACATAGAATAATAGGATTGGACGGGACCTTGGAGGTTGTCTAGTCCAACCCCTGTCCATAATAAGAAATCCTATACATGTGATGACCCAGGGTGGGATACAAAACAAACACAGTCACAGAAAACAGGTGAAGCCCCTTTTATTCCTTCAGTTTGCTTTCAAGCTCCGAATATCTTTGAGGGAGGACAAAAACACTCCCACACAAATAGTTACACAAAGAAGGAAAAAAGCAGCACAAACCAGGCAAGATAAGGGCTGGAGGATGTCCACAGATAACACACACTGGGAAGGACGCCAAACTCAGAGAGGAACTATAAACTAGAGATATTTACACGCTTTGTTTCCAGCGTTTGCCAGTACGCAGATCCAAACTCTTATTCAGTTGTCACACCTGCAGCCCATGAAGAGGATCAAGGCCCTCTCCTCCCAAGGAGACCATGTCTCTTCCTTATCCTCTTCTCCCTGCATGCCCTAGGATGGAGAGGGGATGGGCCTGGGTCCTCCTCTGACTGCTCAGCCAGCCTCTGCCCTTCCCCAGCCTCCTCCACAACCTCTGGAGCCACACTTCCACTCTCTGTCGGCTGTTCCTCCTCTCCCTCTGAGTCAGTCTCCACCAGGGGCATGACACTACAATTCTGGACTTTCTTTCAGCTTAATGGGATGGATGCACATGATCATAAAATGAATGACAAAATAACAGAATAATAGCATTGGAAGGGACCCCCAGAGGTCCTCCAATCCAACCTCCTACTCAAATAGGAGACCTTATACCATTTCAAACAAAGGTTGTCCTTTGTTCTTAAAACCCCCCCAGAGCACCCACAACCTCTGGAGGCAAGTTGTTCCACTGATTAATTGTTCTCACTGGTTAGTTTGAACGATATGTTTACTGTGGTTTGATTGGTTTAGAATTCAGGCGTTGTACGAATTCAGCCCATTGTGGTTTACTGGACAGGGATAGTTAGCAAAGCCAAGGCTTTTTTAACACCAGGGGGGGTGAACCAATCCTGGGGTCCAATTAGATGGAACAATAAGGATGCCAAAAGTGATCACCCCGATGGATTTTACCTTTTCCGTCAGCATCTTCTGTCACCCCACCTAATGGTATCGGCTGACCCGTTTTCCAATCACATTCCACGCCAAGGACTGGAACCATCAGTTCTGAACTTCCGGGGTCTGGAATTTTCATCCCGAACACAGCAGGCATCCAGAATTCTGTGCTGAGATACTTGATCATTCCTAATTTGGTTTAGAATAAGGACAAAACATATTGCTAAAACCAGATCTACAGATGGCCAATGAATGACCAAGGTTTGGAGAAATACCTGAGATGTATATTTGTTGCTAGGTTTCTTTCTTTCTTTCTTTCTTTCTTTCTTTCTTTCTTTCTTTCTTTCTTTCTTCTTTTTTTCTTTAGGTCATTCATCCTTCCTTCCTTCCTTCCTCCACTTTCTTTCTCCTCCTTCCTTCCTTCCTTCCTTCCTTCCTTCCTTCCTTCCGCCGCCTAGGGCTGTGAAACAGTATAGAAGTAAGGGCTATGGCCCGCTTTCTTTCTTTCTTTTTCTTTCTTTCTTTCTTTCTTTCTCTCTTCTCTTCTTTCGGCCCTTCCTTCCCCCTTCCGCCCTGGCCCCTGCCTCCCTTCCCTTCCTTCCCTTCCCTTCCCTTCTCTTCCCTTCCCTCCTCCTCCCTCCTCCTCCTCCTCCTCCTCCTCCTCCTCCTCCTCCTCCTCCTCCTCCTCTTCCACTAGACCCTAGTGTGTTTCTTTTGTTTCACACTGGCTTTCTGCAACATACAAAATTAGCTATTGCGGCTTATAAACAAAAATCTATATGCAAGAGCTATAAATAAAATATGCACAGATTGCATTTAACAGCTATATTTGAAGAGGATGAATGGATGAGGGCATCCTTGGAAGACCTGAAAGGCCAGGTTAGGCATAGATCATCATGGGGGAAACAAAATCTATGTGGTTGCTAGGAGTTGAAAAATGGCTTCACAGCACATGATCAATTTTAGACGGCTCCAAAAAGATAGAATAACAACTATTCAGCTATAAAAGAAGGGAAAAAAATAGTCTTGGGCACCCAACTGGGGAGAGAGTGAGTTTTCCTTCCTGCTTCCCATCCTCTCTGACCAGTAAGTTCATCTTAAGCTCTGTAGCTCCTCCATCAAAAGCTTCATCCTTAAGCATTGTGGAACATCTCACTCTCAGAGGTCAAGAAAATCCTCCATGATCTCTTGGGCTTTCCGCAAAGGAGTCACACCTTGGTTGTGTAGCCTTGCGTGGTGGACACAGGGCTCCACACAACCATGGGGCCATGAGTACCCTTCCCCGGCTTGTATTAACAGCTGCTACCACCCCCCCATTTCAGAATACTTCCACCTTTTGAAATTATATAATCTTGTTTTATAATTTTAATGTCTTTAAACTCTAAATTATTCTGGTTTTAATGTTTAATTTTATTGATTGAATTGTACATTGCACGGAGACCTTGTCGGAGGGAGATGGGAGGTTCAGAAGTATGAAATATAAACAAAAAAAAAAAACCCCAAACAAATAAATAAAATCCATCCCAACACCTACCCAGCTTTCCACCAGTTCTCTTGACTTTGGAAGCACCATCTCTTTGCTTCTCCAGATTCTGTAGCTGGTACATCAAATAATCAAACTTGTGGGCCAATGCCGTTTTCATGGCTTCTTCTGGCCCATCGAGACTTTTGGGCAATGTGCCTGTTGAGCTTGGATCCTTGCCAATGGTGTCTTTATATTCCTGCAGAGCTTTCACCACGAGAGTCTGGGCGATGGTAACATTGGCTTCCAACAGTACCTGGTAGCTCCCTGCATGAGGCATTACTTTGTCCTGCCGAAGGGAGAGGCCCTGCATGCGAGATATCTTGCCACTTAAGGGCTCCACAAAGGGATCTCCAGGAAGCAGAAGGTCTCCAGAAGGACCTTGTAGTCCTCCTAGTGGAACAATGATTCCTGTGTTCAGAGGACAGCAAGAGAACATTAGTCCACCTCAGCTCATCCTGAATGGAACCTCAACTGATGTTAGATGTCTTCAACTCTATTTCTACCCATCATCATCTTCTTTTTGTAATCCCTTGTGGGGTGGAATCTGAGCAACTAAACGGAGCTAGCAGTGTGTTTTAATGGCCGGATACCCTTCCTGTCACCAATGCGGAGTTTTGTTCAGCAGATATTCTCATTATGTCCAGAGAGAGAAATATCTGCCTCTACCCAGGATTGAACTCACAACCTCCTGATTATGAGGCAAGAACTCTATCTCTGGGCCACCACACCACTCCTCTATTTCTACCTATCTAAAACCATGATATGTCACAACAGGGAGTCAGATGATGTGGACTGTTATGTTCTGTGAAATGGACCTAACCCTAATCCTCACGACTCTTGGCTATGGATGTGTCCCATTGGAGAATATACATCCAGAGGGTGGGGGGAAGACCAGGATCAAGGGGGAAATGAATGATGTATTTTAGTGTTGGCTGCATCCAGCTAACGCCAACATGGCCACTCCTAATAAATCAATTTTATTTTCTCTGAGAGATGTGGCTAGAGACTCATGATTTGAATGGGGGTGGATTTGTCGGAGCCCTGACACCTCAATTAATTTTCTCTGAAATTCATCTGGAGGTGGAGTAAATCAAGACCCATTAGATTTTGGGGTTGCCTCCATTTAACCCATATCATAGAGTTGATTGAATTTTCAGTAAATCATAAATAGGTTGATTTTCATTATTAAAAATTGATGGTACAACGCTGGTCAGAATGGGAAATGTTTTCTAAGCTTCTGAGTTTAGAAGACCAAAGCAAACCTATTTTTATTGCCTTGTTTATTATATTTATTGATTGGCTAAACTACTTTTTGAGAGAGTCAAAGCAGCTGGGGCAGCTGACTTAATGAATAGCGTCTTTTCATTATTTTTCATTGCCTTCTTCCAAGTAATCTCTCTATTGTCAATATATATTCATTCTCCCTCTGTATTTGACAAAGCTGGAAAGTGTATTGATTTTTTTCCTCTAGCTTCTGAAATAATATTTTGAAAAAAAAATCCATGGCTTTTCTCTATGGCTTTTCATGTAGGCTGCAGTCCATGCAACCCTCTACTTCTTAGTCATCTGGGCTACTCATCAAAACTAGGAGACCTAGAATAAACACCATTCTCCAGAAAAAGTCCATCTTGCTTCCCCTTGTCCTTGCTGGTCCATTATTGTCAAACCCTAAAGATCAAAGGAGTAATTAAGAAAGAACTCAAGATGTTAAAAAACTGGAATTGTCAGAGTGAAACATCTGGAGATGAGTACTACTGAAGCTGATGAAAAACAATTCAGAATTCCTGGAAGATTGTGTGTCTTTGGGGCACAATTTTCAAGGTTCCTTCCAAATCTTCCATGTTATGGTTCTGAGACTAGCAGTGAACCTTCAAGATTGTGGTACCATCCAGGTGGATGGCAGGACTTCCAATCTCATGCTAGCAAACCTTTGGAGGCATCAAGGAACAGACTAAGAGTGCCTCCCTTGCGTGCCATGTCCTACTTCATAGTCATCTAACTATAAGGATGCCCACTTCTGATTGTAGGTATCTTCCCCTGGAGAGAAAGCCCAGTCCACCCAGCTTAAAGATAAGGAACCCTTAGCAGGAGCACAAACTCTTAACATTGCCATCTCACTCCCAGGTAGGTGAGTAACCATAGACACACAGGTGAGCTACTCTTCATCTTCCCCATAATAGGAAAATGGAAGGGGTTGTTTTCAGTTGATTGGAGATGGATATCTTATTTAGCATTTATCAATGTGTTGGTTGATAACTTCTGGAAGTGAAGCTGCTGCCTTTTTCAGTGACCATCCCTTTCCACCAAGTCATGAGCCTCCTCTCATCTCTTTCTCGAACAAAACTAGTCCAACAATCAAATCTTTTCTCTACCTGTATTATTGTCCAAGCTGATACCAAGGATAGGAACAATTTTCCCACTTTCTTGTGCTTTCATGGGCCCTCCGATTTCGAGGGGGGTCACCATCCCTGTGAGAGGATTCTGGTACGTCCCACCCAAGGTCAACCATTGGCCAGTTTGGGGATGAGCAGTGATGGCAAGGATTGGCACCTCCATTCCGGTAACTGGATCTTGCATCAGGCCTCCAAACTTAAATACTTTCTCAGGTTGCAGAACAGGTAAGTTCATTCTTCCCAGAAGGCCAGTTTCAGGACAAACAGGATATGGAACGAAGGAGAAGATTGGGAGGTCCAAGCGATGTTGAATCTCTCCTAAGTGGGAACCCCAAAGAGAAACAGAACATACAAGAGCAGCCTACGAGGATCAAGCATTGAAGGGCAATATGATTGATTAGTTGGGGTTCAAAAAACAACCCACAGTTGTTGTCCCCAGCTTGTTCCCTCCAAATGCAGCATGGCCACCTGGCTTGGAAGTCCGCCACATACCTACAGAGCCCAGGACCAGGAAAGGCCTAACCCTACAGCAAGAATGATCAAGGTGATGGACAGTCAAAAGCAAGTAGATCTGACCAAGAATGATGAAGAATTCAAATTGAAGCTTCTAAACAGAAGATATGAACAATGTTAATATTCCTTAAAACACTTTGGTAAGGTGTATTCTTACCAGATACTAAATCAACCACAGGGATCAACTTGGATTTGATGGGATCAAAGCCAACATTCCCGGCTATTGGGAGCAGTTTTCCTGTCCCAGGATGCAGAAAGAGATCTGGAGAGGCAGATTTCATGGACCGATTGGCTAAAAGCATGGTGACATCTTTGTTGGGCATTATCAGTCCCGTGGCAAGATCCTGATGCAGAACCTCTTCTGTCTTTAAGGATCCACCTGGTTCTGGGAGCAGCAATGGAGACAATGCAAAGACATAAATCTTTGATGGCTCAGACATTTAAAAGCAGCATTAACTGGATTCCAAACCCAGCCTTCAATTTGGACAGATGTCCATCAGGAATGCAGATGGAGAACTGAACACAGTTGCTTGAATGCTGAGATGGGTGGCATGTAAGTTTATTAATAAATACACTTTTGCTATATTTATTTGTTTGTTTGTATCCCGCCTTTGTTATTAGAAATGGATAATACATTTTGCACTATGACCCTTATCAGCTAAAGTCCTAAGGAAAGCAACATTGATAAAGCAAGTCCCACTTTTTAAAATCCAAGTATTTAAGAGGTTCTCTTTTACCAACAAGCTCATCCTTGGGGAGGACCCTGGTCTTCTCTTTGTTCAGAAGGCCAGCTCCTGTTCCTTCTCCAAGAAGACCCCACTGCATGAGCTGATGGTTCTCCTTGACCAACATGCTGATAAGCTTCTCGATTGCAGCATCTATGAGGCTTAGCAACCTGAGAAGAAGACAGAAAACAAGCTATGTTTCAAAGAGAGTCCCACCCACCCAAGTCCTGCTATTGTCTAGCTAGAAGTCACAAGTGATATGCTCGAGCAGACCTGGAGGAACTGGGTTGGTGCAGGCAAGTTTTTAAGGATTGCTCTTACCTCCGATGCTCCGGTTGGGAATTTGAACCAAACTCTTCTCCAGAGAGCACCTCATCCAACATCTCCACCTGCCTCACCACGCCCTGGAGAGCAGAATTAAAGGCCACCCAGTGTTCCTCCTCATGTTTCAGATGCTGAGTCAAGAGGTTGATCTGTCTGTTCAAACTCTCTTCGTATTCTGCTGCCCGATGCTTTCTGCACTTAATTTCCTCCTCTGCCTACATTGCAATGTAAAGTAAGGACATGTCATCTGGGACCATCACTTCCAACATTCAAGGGTTTTGATGCACTGTGTTTTGGGGTGCTCGAATGGAAAATGTGATCTAAATCTAGAGGGAGGAAGGGAGGAAGGAACGGGAAGGCTGAGGGAAGGAGGGAGGGAGAGAAGAAGGAAGGAAGGCAGTAAGAAGGAGGGAGGGAGGGATGAAGGCATGTAGGAAGGAAAGCATGAAGGCATGAAGGTAGGCAGGCAGGAAAAAAGGAAGGAAGAAGGAAGGAAGAAGGAAGGAAGGAAAGAAGGAAGGAAGGAAGGAGAAGGCTGAGGGAAGGAAGAATGGAAGAAGGAAGGAAGGCAGTAAGAAGGAGGGAGGGAGGGATGAAGGCATGTAGGAAGGAAAGCATGAAGGCATGAAGGTAGGCAGGCAGGAAAAAAGGAAGGAAGAAGGAAGGAAGGAAAGAAGGAAGGAAGAAAGGAAGGAGAAGGCTGAGGGAAGGAGGAATGGAAGAAGGAAGGAAGGCAGTAAGAAGGAGGGAGGGAGGGAAGGAAGGAAGAGAGGAAGAGAGGGAGGAAAGGAGAGCTTTGAGGTCTCTACAGGATGTGGGATCTTTTCCTGGTTTTTTCATCATGTGGACATGTGGACTTCAACTCCCAGAATTCTGGGAGTTGAAATCCACACGTCTTAACCTTGCCAAGGTTGAGAAATCCTGTTTTAAGGGAATACTGGGGACAATTAACCAGGTTACCCTCCCTCCACCACCCAAAAAAACCTCATAAAAGTCCCTTGGATTCTCCTACCTCTTCTTTCACTTTCATGTAATCTCCCATTAGAGCATCACTGCAAGGTTTCCCTCCATTGGGAACACACATTTTGGCTACCCAAAGATCTCGGAGGGAGGTCAATTCCTCCAGGAGTTTGAAGTATGTGGATTTCAGCTACGAAAGAAATGAGCGTAGAGATGAGGAACGAAGTCAGGTTCGGTTTTCCAGGCCTTTACGTCAACCGCAAAATCCTTGAATGCGACACTTCACTGATGTTGAAGAATAAAATTTCCTCAGCTTATGGCCACAATTGAGCCCAATATTTCTGTTGCTAAGTGGGACAGTTGTTAAGTGAGCTCTGCCCCATTTTACAACATTCTTGCCATTGTTCTTAAGCAAATAATTGCAGGTTAAGTTAGTAACATGATTATTATGTAACTTCCATCGTTGACTTTGAGGAGACTCTATACCATTTCAGACAAATGGGTGTCCAGTCCCTTCTTAAAACCTCCATTGGTGGCTGCACCCAAAGACGTTCCACTGATTAATTGTTCTCACTTCCAGGAAATTTCTCCTTAGTTCCAGTTCTTAGTTCTTATCCCAAAGGGTGCTTTTTCAAGAGGCAACTGGACTTTCTGATTTTTCTTTGAAGACATTGTGCTTCTCATCCAAGAAGTTTCTTCAGCTCTGAACTGGATGGTGAGGAATGGAAGGATTGATACTCCTTGCAGACAGCTGGTCATTTGCATCCTTTTAGAGGGTCGTTGAGGCCACTTGGAGGTTTATCTGTGTCCTCAGGGTCACCTGAGTGGTGCAAATGGCTGTGGAGCCTTGAGAAGCAAAATGCCTTCAAAGAAAAAAACAGGAAGTCCAGTTGTCTCTTGAAAAAGCACCTTTGGGACAACCTGAAGGACGGAGGACCTCCATCCTCACAATCACTTGTGCATGGAGACATGGAAGTGAACCATTTTTATTTTCTAAATGATCTGCTGGGGAACATTTATATATATGGAATATAGATATATATATTCCAGAGTTTACAGACAATGATCAGGGCTTCTCCACTGGAGAGAAGCATATGAACTCTTCCTTTCTCTGCATCACACACATACAGACCAGAGGTGGTATTCAGCTGGTTCTGACCAGTTCTGGAGAACTGGCAGTGGGCATTTTGAGTCGTTCGGAGAACCGGCAAATCCCACCTCTGACTGGCCCTGCCCCCATCTATTCTCTGCCTCCCATTGAGTCCCAGCTGACTGGCTGGGTCTCCTTTGGTTGCCCTGCACAGGAGAACGGAGCTGGAAAGCAGGTTAGTGGGGTGGGGAGGGAATGGGATTTTGCAGTATCCTTCTCCTGCCACACCCACCAAGCCATGCCCACAGAACAGGTAGTAAAATTTTTTGAATCCCACCACTGATACAGACACATACCCAATAATTTGCAGCTTGGCAATTAGTCTTTAAGGAGGGAAAAAAACAACCCTATTTTCTGCGTGTTAGAAATTCACAATTCCTTGACTTCTACGTGGCGATAACTCACCTCTTCTTTAAATTGACTTAGTTTGGTTGTCACTGCCAGAGATTGTGTCAGCAGAATTTCGAAAAACACATTGGTGTTGAATGACTCAAGATCTATGAGGTCTTCAGAGTCCCATAGTTTGCACTGGTCTACGAAGAGAATGACAGTTAATGCATACTTCTTAGGGCAGGTAGTAACAGCAGTATAGAGTATACCACGAAATGTAAGTACAAATGGTATTAGAATAATGGCTCCTGTAATAAGAACAGAAGGCTAGAAATATAGAGAAGAAGAGAGACAGATAATCAGCTTGTAGTTAGTCTATCATCTAACTCAACACTGTTAATTAATAGCAAGTTTATTTGCTTGTCTGATTAAAAGCCTAAACATGGCTAAAACTGAGGAGTAAATTACTACTCCCATACCCCAAGTTTGAAATATAAAAATTGAGAGCAGTGTTTTTCAACCTTGGCAACCCTAAGCTGTGTGGACTTAACCTCCCAGAATTCCCTAGCCAGCTATGCAGAATTCTGGGGGTTGAAGTCCGCATCTCTTCAGTTTGCTAAGGCTGAGAAACTTTCGGTTTAGAGCAGGGCTCTTCAAACTTGGCAACTTCATGTCTTGTGGACTTCAACTCCCAGAATTCCCAACATGCTGACTGGGGAATTCTGGGAGGTGAAGGCCACAAATTTTCAAGCTGCCAAATTTGGAGAGCCCTGGTTTAGAAAATATGTGACTAAGAAACAGGCTTTGGGTCCAAATGTTTGCAGTTAAATACGCCAACCATTGGATCACATCAGCTTACTCATTCGGTAGATATCCCCCAATCTGTGCTCATTGCAAAGCGAGTGATTTTCAGGAAGATAATTACACTGCAATTTGCTTAACAGCCTTCAGTGGAAGCATTCATCCAAGCTAATTCTTTGTGGACGTGTGGTTTTATTTTTATCACACACACAAAAAAATAATAATGTCTACCTTCTCTTCTTCCCACGTGATTGGAATTCTTCTCCAAACACTCCCTTGCTTGCGTGCCAGATTGATATTTCCGGATTACAACAATTTTGGATTCTGTGGATGAATATTTATCCAGATTGTATTTCAACTGCAATGTTCGGAATCGAGGAATGGAACTTCCTTTGTTGGCCCATCCAAAAGCATGGCAAAGAATCTATAACATTTGGGGAGGAAAAAGGCTTAGAGAATCAAGAAAACATCTGAGAAAATTTATGCACAAAGATGTATTTCTATGGATCGTTGTTATCATCGTTCTGAACTTACAATCAGCACGAGATAGATGAGAATGAGGAAGATGAGGGCGATGAGGATTCCAATGATTGCCGGCCAATCGGGTTTCAGGACTAGATCTGCGATCTTTGCAATGCCTACTTGAACAACATAACCTGGAGTTGTTGGGTAGAACGGTCCTTCTTCGTAACATTGTCCACCAAATGGCAGGATTCGGATATACTTCTCAAAAGGAACACGCAGGCAGGGAGAATTAGAACAGAATTTGGAGGTGCGATGTTGGCATATGCTCTAGAATAGTGCTACTCAACCTTGCCAACTTTAAAATGGGTGGACCTCAACTCCCAGCATTCCTTAACTAACCATGGTCTATCCTCTAAAAGGGGCAGAAAGTTCTGTCTCCCTATCTCGGTCAAGTCTATTTGTCAGTCTGTCTCTCTCTGTCTTTATCTGTCTGTCTCTCTCTCTCCTATATCTATCTATCTATCTATCTATCTATCTATCATCTATCTATCTATCTATCTATCTATCTATCATCTCTCTCTCTCTCTATCCATCATCTATCATCTATCTATCTCTATCATGGTATCTATCTACAGTATCTATTTATTTATCCTATCTCTATCATCTGTCTATCTCTATCCATCCACTCACCCACCCACCCATCCATCTATTTATCCATCCATGCATCTATTTACCCCTCTCTCCCTCCCTCCCTCCCTCCCTCCACAACAGTGTTTCTCAACCATGGCAATTTGAAGATGGGAGGACTTCAACTCCCTGTGTTTAAGGAATTCTGGGAGTTGAAGTCCACCCATCTCCAAGTTTCCAAGGGTGAGAAGCACTGCTCTATCATTATGTTCTCTTTCTTCATGCTCAATGTCTAGTTTTACCTTGTAATGGTTTCCATCTCAAAGTAAGTAAATTAAAAATTATAGGCATCCCTTAAGAGTTCCATGGTGAAGGCTGCTGATCAAAACCACATGAATGAAGAATGGAACCATGATGCTCCCACTTGATAAATCTCCTGCCCCATCATAGATACGGCAACACACTCACTCCAAGTGCTTCATTTGTCCTGAAAGCCAACCTGCTGGGACCCCAAACCCACCATTTTTTTGTGCTGATTGCTGCTCAGCCTGAAGACGTAAGTGCCAGGATGGTAGAACTGGTATAGGAAGAAGAAAAGGCTGGTAGAGCTGGAAGCCAATCTCATTTCCTCTGTGAGTTTGCGGAAAGCGCCCCAGTCAAAATCTTGGTTTGTATTGTATAAATTATTGCTGGGAAGAAACACAAGATAAAAGGTACCAGTCGGGTAGGATGACCTCCATCCCCAAAAGACTTTCCTCTCATGTTTAATCTGCAACTCCACCCAAGAACGATGATCAGTCAATGGAACAAAACACAGAGGATGACTTTAGATCCAGGATACTGGGGAGTTGAACAGCATATAAAAGACTTGTGAGGTGGTGGCACATAAATCTCATAAATAAACAAAGCTTTCTACTCTTGAGAAGTTGAAAAAGCCCACAGGTCTGGAAACAGGAAGCTGAGAATTTGACATTGAACGGGGCATGACTTATTTTAGCAACTGTTAGAGAAATTAGCAAACGTGGTTGATCTATCTCTTTCACTGTTTCTTTTAAATAGCACAGGAAAATGACTCAGTGCCCACACGCTTCTCACTGCAAAGCATTAAAATCAGCAGGACCTACAACTGGAGGTAGGAAGACAACACCTCACAGGGATTCAGAATTGTACTTACACATCATAAACAGGGTAATGGTCTTTAGAAACCATGTACATGAGGATCTCGTGCATCTGGAGGCACACCGTTGGGTTAAGGATGCCAGTTAACATGCTCTTCGGTGTAGTGTTGGCAGCTTCTGCCTGGGAAAACTGAAAACCACTTTTGGCAGAAGTCCCTGAATCAACAACAGCAACAATAACAACAATTCCTTAATGAAATAGAGCTGCGTTTTAATTCACAGACGGACACAATTTGACAAATCACGTTTTGTTATTGTTCGTTCGTGTTTCGAGATGTGGTTCCCCTGGGGGACAACTTGCAATAAGGAGCACCAGTGGGCGTATTCCATGGCAGGGAGAGGCAATGTGGGGTCTCCAGGGCCCTCCTATCCACTTTTGACACACACCCTTTCCAAACACGATTCCTGAAAATGGGTGATACGGTTGGCTGCCAGTCTAAGCTGGGAGATCCACAAAACCCGCTATGTACAAATGAAGATAGGCATAATACAGCGAATTTAGGGCTGGGGAGTGAAAGTCTGGGGCATGCAAGCCTACATTGGCAACTCTTTCAAATAATGGCATCTTTCTTGGGAATTGCCCAAAAGTGCCTGATAATTCCAGGTAAAAGCTCCCTTTTGGTTTAAGGAGCTGTAGACGGGTGCTACGTTGGCACTCCTGTATAAGTAGTCCTTATACGACCACAGTTAACAGGTAACAGATAATCAGAGTTGGAAGGGACCTAGTAGGTCATCTAGTCCAACCCCCCCAAGCAGGAGACCCTACACACCATTACTGACAAATGGTAGTCCTGTCTCTTCTTGAAGGTCTCAAGTGATGGCGCTCCCACAACTTCTAAATGCAACTTCTGTTCCATCGGTTGATGGTTCTCACTGTCAGAAAATTTCCCTTTATTTCCAGGTTGAATCTCTCCTTGATCAGTTTCCATCCATTGTTCCTTGTCTGGCCTACAGGCACTTTAAAAAATAACTTGACCCCTTCCTCCTCTCTGGGGTAGCCCCTCAAATATTGGAAGACTGCTCTTCTGTTTCCCCTGGTCCTTCTCTTCCCTAGATTAGCCATGCCCAGTTCCTGCAACTGTTCTTCATATGTTTTAGTCTCCAGTCCTCTTGGTGTGGTCTTACTAAGACTTTGTAGAGTTGTATTAGCACCTCACTTGATCTTGATTGTATCCGTCTGTTAATGCAACTTAGAATTGCATTGGCTTTTTTGGCTGCCGCTGTTGTTGGATCTCCTACAACACCCAACTCCTCTTTTCCTGACAGCAACCATTCAATGTATGTTTTAGCCTCCAGTCCCCTCTTAATTGCTCTTCTCTGCACTTTTTCTAGAGTCTCAACATCTTTTTTATAGTGCCCAAAATTTCTGTTGTTGACAAGACGTTTGTTAAGTGAGTTTCCCCCCATTTTATGACCTTTCTTGCCAAAGGTGTTAAGTGAACACTGCACTTGTTAAGTTAATAATAATTGGCTGTTAAGTGAATTGAGCTTCCTCATTGACTTTGCTTGTCGTAAAATGGGGTCACGAGAACTGCAACCGTCATATATATGAGTCATTTGCCAAGTGTCCAAATTTTGATCCCGCGACCATGGGATGCTGCAATGGTCGTGTGAAAAACAGCCATAAGTCACTTTTTTCATTGTTGTGACTTTGAATAGTCACTAAATGATTAGTTGTAAGTCAAGCACAACCTCTATTTGCCTGCTGACCCAAGCATTGCACAATCCCCTTAAAAATACACCAATCCTTGAAACTTTCCCCAAGACATAGGGAGGGGGGGGGACTTGGCTGTGTGTGTGATGGGGTCCTGTTCACTGTGCATAACCTCCCCCACTTTGACCTTCTCCAAAATGCCAAGATTGACCCCTCACCACCAAAGGGTTGCTACCTCTGATGTAAACACAAGGACACAATCGTGATGATGACTACGTACATGAAATATCCCAGGAATTTGCAGTCCATAATTCATTCCGAAAAGCTGGTGGGATCTCGCTTTGTGTTGCAAAGAGATGTTGCAGTGCTTCTGGTTCAGGATCATTCACACCTACAAATCCTCTTCCTGTAACGATGGAGAAGGAATTGGTCATCCCCACAATCTCTTATCCTGAATCCGTGTTTTGTGCTTTATTACAACCTCTTCTTTGCTCTCTAGTATGTGAAGGCTTTGGGTGAACTTTAGAAATAAATCGTGAAGCCAACCTAAGTTAACGGTATTACCCACCTCCAAGGCAATGGCGACATTAATGGTGAGGTGCGAGCAAGGGTGAATGCATTGACGACAACTCACCAATGTGTTATGTGACAGATGAATGCCAACCTGTCTTAAATCTAAGATATACAAGACCACCATCTGCCCTGTTGCGCTGTATGGCACTGAATGCTAGGCAGCAAGAGCAGGGACTGAAAGCTCTCTCCATGCCATGGAAATGTGAACGCTCCGTTGGATATCGGGCATCTCCCTTCTTGACCACATCACAAATGACACCATTTGACAACATTTTGGCACCAATTTTAGAGAAGACGAGAGAAGGCTGACTCTGCTGGTATGGACATGTCCTGAGAGCAGCACCTTCCACTGTGGCCAAGACTGCCTACCAACTAGAAGTCAATGGCCGGTGACCTTGTGGGCACTCAAAACAGAGATGGCAAGACACCATCAACAAAGACACACAAGCCATGGGCCTGTGTCCTGGAGACACAGCTGACTGTACAAACTGGCGTTCAATGATCCGAAAAGCGGACCCTGCACCTACGGGACTATGCTAGGAAGAAGAAGAAGAAGAAGAAGAAGAAGAAGAAGAAGAAGAAGAAGAAGAGGAAGAGGAAGAGGAAGAGGAAGAGGAAGAGGAAGAGGAAGAGGAAGAGGAATCTTTTTCAAAGGGGTTTGAAAGCTGTTTGCACTGAAGGTTTGGAGGTCCAGAGTTGGCAATGAAACCAGAGGAAAAATCTGAAGCAGATAAATATGGACCTTCTTTGGTCCTTACCATTTGTCTTTACCATGTATACCGGCTGGGGGACTTGGGTCTCCAAGGCACAGAGGTTTTGAGCATGGAAGATAAGTCCTTGCAAAGAAGCTGCTAGCTCTTCCCAAAAAATATCAACCTAGGAAAAATTTGAAGACAAGGCATCTTTAATCCCAGTTCCACACGGCAATGTTCTCAGGAGCCTAAATTTGAGGTCAGACTTAGCAGGAAGCTGCCCTCCTTCCATCTCCAGGTTCCCACTTGGGAGAAAAAAATGTGTCAAGCCCAACAGATGAAGTCAATAACTTTATTTTCTACCACCTACGTTACAAGAACCTACCCAGACTGTTTGCCTTCTCCTGGGAACGACCAGATAAGGCTTCATGAATTTTGGGAGAGGTCAAACTTATGCTGCTTGCAGCTGTACAAGGACTCCAAGCTAGGCCCTTGCTTGACTCTTCCTTCCAGTCTGGTTGGTACTTTCCCAACAAGATGCCACTGACTTCAGCTGGCCCCTGGGAAGATGCTCAGCCCAAGCATTCTAGATTTCTGATAAAATGAGTAGCTCTGGAAAGACCAGTTTCCTTTTGACCTTCATTACCTGCCTTCCATTTCTGTACGTAATGGAAAGTCGGGCTCGGTTGTCTTCACAATTGAATTTCAAAATGCCTCTCTGCTGTCGTCGGCACCGGAGACCACACGTGTTGTCCAGGCTGCCCACTTGACAAAGGCAAAGCCCAAGAACTTTGTCATAACCTTGATAGTCTTGGGGGTTGTTACAAACCTAGCCAGGAAGTTCAGAAGAAAGTCAGCACTTCCTTGGATGAAGATTTACACTGTACAGGTAATTCTTGACGTACAACCTCCCTGGAAGTACTTACAACTGGGATTCAAAGTTCCCACTTCCACTCCATATGGTCACATGGCCACACTTCAGTCACTCATCAACCAGGTGTCAACTCAAAAATATTTCTCTGGTCTTTTAGAGTTGTCAGCAGAAAGGGAGTGAGGGAAGTAATGCATACCTCAAATATTTTCATAGATAATTGCTAGGTGGCCAAAGCTTCTGGCGCACAAAATTATTGCTGGAGAGCATGATTGATGACTCTTGGCTATGGATGTGTCCCATTGGAGAATATACACCCAGGGGGTGGGGGAAGATCAGGGTCAAGGGTGAAATGAATGATGTGTCTCAGAGTTGGCTGCACCCAGGTAGCACAGGCATTGTTACTCCTAATAAATGATTTTTTTAAACTCTGAGAGATGCGGCTAGAGACTCATGATTTGAATGGGGGTGGATTGTCGGAGCCCTGACACAAGGCCACACTTACAGCCATTTTCAGTGTCCTACAATCGTGTCATGCCCCTGTTGGAGTCTGACTCCGAGGGAGAGATGGAACAGCTGATAGGGAGTGGGAGTGTGGCTCTGGTGGTTGTGGAGGAAACTGGGGAAGGGCACAAGCCGGATGGGCATTCAGAGGAAGACGCAGGCCCATCCCCTCTTCATCCTAGGGTACGCAGGGAGGAGCGGATAAGGGAGAGACGTGAGTGGTGTGGTCTATGGGGGAGGAAGGGGTCCTGATCCCCTTCATGGGCTACAGCTGGGAGGACTGGTTAAAAGGACAAACTGTGCATGGCAAAGTTGCTGGAAGCAAAGCGTGCATTCTTGTCAGACCTTATCTGTGTTTTGGCTTCCTCCCAACTGTGGTTGCTGCATTATCTGGTAGAAGTCTGCAATTAATCATCCTTGCCTGCAGTAGTAATTCCTTCAGTGTGGTTTGTGTTGGGTTTTTTATTTCGAATTAACTTTACTTTGGGTGCAGACTGCATTTACTCCCTCTGTAAACTGTTTTCTTTAAGAGTTTGATATCTTGCCGAGGATAATTGGACACTGGGGCCAAGTTGGAGGCATTACAGGAGGCTTCTTTTTTGTTTTGGTTGTTTTGGGTCACGCCCCGGTCATCACAAATTGCATGACTGCATTTTGCAACCCTTTTGCTGAAAACCAGCATTTACTTCTGGCCCGTAGCAACCCATCAGTTCGCTTCACAATTGTGATGTTTGCTTAATGACTGCTGCAAAAACAGAGATGGTAAAAATCGGGTCAGTCACATGGATGATCCAATTATGACTGTGATGGCCCTTGCTTAGCACTCATTGAGCGAATCAAGGGAAATGCTACCAAGCTGGAAGATCAGTAGCCAAAATTGGGGGGGGGCTGCAAAGCCAGTTGCACCAGACCCTCCCCCGACCAAGGTAGACTTCTCCCACAACCCTCCACTCACCTGGTCTGAACAATAGTGAGCCCACTCCTCCTTAGTCAAGCATTGGCCGTCTTGGTTCCGGACAGCATCGCCCCTACAAATGTCATAGGTCTCTTGGACACAATCCCACCTCCTGTCTTCTCGGAAGCTTCGATACCCGGGGGCACATGGGCACTGAGCATCGCTGGGCTGGAAAGGGAAGAAAGTTAAACCCATTCCCTCTGGAATTCCCACCCCGTGAAGACATGACTCGAAGATTCAGGAAAAGGAAGGAAAAAGGGATGTTGAGAAGGTCCATGCAATTCTACCAGCAGAAAGAGGGAAGTTGGGGAAGGGTGCTTGAGGTTCCTGGAAGGTAGTGCTCCATGACATGGGAATTCCCCTGAGGCTATAAGACTAAGGAGGCTTGTCCCAATCCCATTGGGATTATTCTGCCATAGGACAAGGAAGTTTCTGGTTACCTTTTAGGATCAGCAGATTTACCAATAGAAGGGAATATTTGTAGCTGGGTTGACCTGTGGCATCCTTAATGTGTTCTCTGGACTTGGTGGTTTCCTTGCGGATGTTTCATTACCCAACTAGGTAACACTGTCAGTGTTAGAAGGGAGTGGGAGCAAACAGAGAGCAAACTCCACCCTCTTCTAGCAGTGATGATGTTACCCTTTTGGATAATGAAATGCCTGCAAGAAAACAACCAAGCTCAAAGAACAGCAAGGGCTCTACAGTTACCCGTGTCTGCCAACATTTAAAGGCAGCCATGTCAGCGGACAATTTGAATGCATAGATGTAACAGAATTCACACATCCCATACCTGAAAAATACGGCCTTGCCGAAGGCACACACAGGTGTTTTGGCCTTCTTTGGGTTGCACGGCCTCCGAGCCACACGGCAAGCAAGCGACCTGGCCCACTTCAGCACTGAAGAAATTCACCGGACAGGCCAGGCAGGTGAGAGAAGAAGACAATCCCGCAGAACGGAAGGTGCCTTCTGGGCACGGGATGGGAGAGCTACTGCCAGCTGGGCAGAAGAAACCTTGAAAAGCAGAACAAACCCATGAATGGAACCTATTTGTATCTGGCCCTGTAGAGAGAGATGAAGTCCACCCATCTGAAAGTCGTCAAAGTTGAGAAATGTTGATCTAAAGCAATATTTAGCCAATATTTAGCAGGAAACAATTGCAGACTGAAAACCGTCTAAACTGGGCGCATAATCTGTTCCGAATATCAGAATAACAGAATTGGAAGGGACTTTTTGAGGTCTTCTAGTCCAACCCTTTGTTCAGGCACAAAGCCCTCTACCATTTCCAATCCTTAAAAAACCTCCACTGCTGGAGCAGCTACAACTTCTGGAGGCAAGTTGTTCCCCTGATTAATTGTTCTCACTGTCAGGAATTTCCTCCTCAATTCCAGGTTGCTTCTCTCCTTGATGAGTTTCCATCCATTGCTTCATGTTTTGCCCTTGGGTGCTTTGGAGAATAGCTTGACTCCCTCTTCTTTGGGGCAACCCCTGAGATATTGGAACACTGCAATCACGTCTCCTCTAGCCCTTCATTTCATTAAACTAGACATACCCAATCCCAGCAACCGTTCTTTAAAAGGTTTATTTTCCAATTCCCCTAATCATATTTGTTACTCTTCTCTGCACTCTTTCCAGAGTCTCAACATTTTGGAATCATTCTGGGATTGTTCCTTGTACCTTCGGGGCAGGCAGATGAGTCCTGTTGTCTTCTGCTGCAATTAAACCCATTTTTGCATCCTTCTTTCCGCAGCGGAGAATTGCCAGCCGGGCAAGCTGTAAAAACAACAGAGAAAAGGAAGATGAAGACAAACATAGCCCTCAGTTTCAGGCTGAGCACCGTTCAGTCTTTGAAGAACTCCGAGAGACACAGGTTGATGTCCGTTTCTAAATATTTCATCACTCAGGGTTGCAATGTCACCAAGGGGAAACTGGATCCCGCTGTTTTCGTGGAGAGGGCCGGAGAGCACAGCGGAACAATAACACAACGCAAGGTGAGCCTAGAGCGGAGAAGTTCCCGTGAAACCAAGTTTTGGAATCCGTATCCTTAGTTGCTCTGCATTTCTAGGGAGCCCTGAAAACTCTGCACGTTCAAATCCCTCGATGTTTTGTGCCCACCTCAATTTTTATATTTATTCATGAAACTTTATTGACCAAATGTGATGGAATTTGGAATTTAGAATTTGGAACATAAGGAATTTATCTCCGGTGCAGAAGCTCTCAGTAAAACAACTAAGTAATAATAATCATAATAACAAAGCAATGATAACCATAATAATGATATCAATAAGAGAAGGTAGTGGAATAGATGAGAACAATAAAAGTCGTGCTGCCCTACTACATATATTTAGATGTAAGACATTACTGTGAAACTTAGGTTGTCCAATCTCTTCTTTTTTTAAAACATTTTTATTAATGAAACAAAAGGAAAAACATTTAAAAACAATGAATGTGGTGCATACATCCCAACACACCTGCTTATCCATCATCAAATGATACATATAACAAAAAATACAAATTTACATAAATGCATAAACTTTAGTCATCTTTAATGCATTTATTCCTTTCTTCTTCTTCTTTTAACCAGTGGTAAAACTTCTCCCAGATTTTGTAACAGTCAGATTCAGTCTTATTTTTTAGTTCCTGAACCTCTTCTTGAAAGCCTTCAGTGACGGAGCCCCCACAACTTCTGAAGGAAAGTTTTTTTTTTTAAATTACATTTATATGCAGCCCTTCTCCGGAGACTCAGGGCGGCTTACAATTTTTGGAGCACAACCCAATGCGCTCAGAAATAGCCTTCATTCCATCGTATATGCCTGCTTATTACTAAGCGGCATTTTTACAAAGTCAGCTTATTGCCCCCAACAATCTTGGGTCCTCAATTTACCTACCCCGAGAGGATGGAAGGCTGAGTCAACCTTGAGCCTGGTGGGATTCGAGCCTACAGTAATTGTAGACAGCTGGATTTAAGTGCTAGGCAATTAACAGCCTGAGCCACCAAAGCTCATTGGTTAATTGTTCTCATTGTTAGGAAATTTCTCCTTAGTTCTGGGTTGTTTTTCTCCTTGGTTACTTTCCATCCATTGTTTCTTGTCTTGCCTTTTAGTGTTTTGGAAAATAGTTTGATCCCCTCATCTTTGCAGGAGCCCCTCAAATATTGGAACACTGCTGTCATGTCTCCCCTGGTCCTTCTTTTCATCAGACTAGAGATACCCAATTCTTGTAATTGTTCTTTGAATGTTTTAGGTTTTCAGCTAGTGCGATGGTACGTGGAAAAAAATCTGGGTCTGGTGGTTTTGGCATGCAAAGCCCTATAGTATCATGCAGAGGAGGAAAATTAATATTAGAAAAATATCAAGAATATTAAGAAAAATTATATGGCTTCCTACCTTACGGTGACTCCAGGCAGTGTACAGAAATAAAACCCCAGTAAATCCCCAATAAACCCCTATCCTGCTGGTGACCACAATCAAACCAACTACTTGATGTGCTCCTCATTACCCTGAGGTCCCCAAGTCCATTGGCAAAGACACATCTGGCACGTTTCACAAGCAATGTGCTCCACGGTATTTTCTAACGCCATATTTTGACCAACACCGGTGTCTTTGGGTGCATTTTGCCAAATATACACCCTTCCCTTTTTGAAAACGGCATCACAAAATTCAGGAAAGCATTAATACCACCGAATCTCATGGTGCATTTCTGTTTGTCGAGGGCACTGTAAATCAGCCAGGCTTCTAGTCCTCAGGGTTAGAAAGCTGTGTGTGGAAATACGTAAGCCAGTTCATGTGAACTGGTTTATCCACGCCTGTTGTTATCAGCCTCAGATCTTTTTAATTTGACTTCTTGTCATACACCACTGCATTTCTTGACAACTGGCATTGGGCCAGAAAGATAAGACTTCCCTGTTGTAAGGTCCACTCGGTCGGATAAATTACAGCCTCTCGTTGCTAACAAACATATCAAGCTCCTTTTCCGCAGAATATTATTTGTTCTAAACAATTGTTCGACAGGTGGTAAAATGAGAGCCAGCCTCTTGATTTCACTGGAACGCATTTCCTCTTCCGAGTTTTGCTTGTTTTGAGGCACTCCAACACCTTCAAGTTTCTGGTCCTTAAGGTTTTTGAAAAAACTGGGAAGCACAGAAGCAATTTCAAAAACATCATGTGCCTCCATAAGGGACTTGTGGAACATCGGGCTGGCTGGAAAAATACAGAGAGGGCAATTAAGGCTTTACAATTTTATTTTATTTTTTACAATTTCTCAAGTGTTGCTTTGTGGTTTCCTAGATTTTGTAGCCCAGAAATTGCAAACTTTTGCCTATCGTCCAATGTGGTTCCATCTATGGCCAAGCTCTTCAGAGATGGAGGATTTCAAACCACACATCAGGATTATCTTCTTTTTTCATTTCCTCCTTCCTCACCCCCCAATCTTTTCTACAGTACCCTGTTAGGAATTCAGCAGGAGAAGCTCTTCCTGACAGAGGGACATATGACAAGTTGAGTTTCTTTTATTGTGTTAGCATGCCAAGTTGCTTTGAAATGCATCTAGGAGTTTCCCAGACACAAAGAACTTCCAGGAAGAGCCAGGTTAATGAAGTTTTTTGAAGATTCAACACTGACCCCACGTGGCTCACTGCAACACAACCACACCATTTTCTTATGCAACTGAATTTCTACAATCTCAGTTAAACTCTCTCAAGCTGCTTTCGATGGCTGGTGACTTAGCTGGAAACATTTGTTCAGAATTGATTTCCTTGCAATTTGTACTTTTCCAGGTGATTTTCCATTGTGTTAGTTGGCAAAGGTGCTACCAGTTTCCTCCTGATTTTGGGCTACTCCAGATAGCCCACAATCAACTCCCAGAATTCCCCAGCCAGCCATAGTGGCTGGTGAATTCTGAGAAATGAAGTCTACCCATCTAAAGGGGGCCATATTGAAAAATGCTGTCTTTTCTGTTCCTGTGTAACTTCATCCACTAGATGGCACTGTGACCCCAAAAACTCTCCTAAAAATTGATTTTTGACTTAAGGTTGAACACAACTTCTGAACAAAATAACAAAACCCAAACCAATGAGAAATGTCAATTTGAGCAGAGAAATATGCATAAGTATGGACTCACATCCTCCAGTTCTTAATTCTGAAATCATTGTGTAATTTACTCTTGCTCCTGCTCGGTTTTGGGATACGATTTAACCAAATGCACACAGCCTTGGTCATCCATGTTAAACTTTATTTTGGCATTTGGGCATGAAAGTTTGTTTCAGCACCTGAGATGTGGAGAGCTGAAAGGACACATAGCAATATATATATATGTATGTGTATGTAGGTCTTGGTGTATTTGGGTCTTGTCCCGTGTAAGATTGAGAATACCTTGGCAACGTTTCAACGAAATCTCATCCGTCATCTTCAGGCTGGTGTCTTCAGCTTCGTTCTTCTGGGAGAAGTGTGTGATCGTGGCTGTTTTTCCCTTTTAAACTCCAGAGTTGGCTGTGTTGTTACTTCTTGATTGGTTGATGGAGTTGATGTATGCAGATTGGATGGCTTTTTTCCTGAGACCCTGTGTGGCTGAGGTGCTGGCTGTGTGTCTCTCAGCCTTTTGTGTTGTAACGACCTGGGTAATGGGCTGTGTGATGACCTTCTGAGTTCTATTGTTGTGACATCCTGGGTCTTGTGCTGTTATCTCCTGGGTCGTTGTCTGTGTTGCAACCTCCTGATGTTTTGTGTTGTAATCTCCTGAGTTCCGTGATGTAGTATCCTGGGTGGAAGGCTGTGATGTGACATTCCGGGCCTTGGTTTGGCTCCAAGTTTGAGGGAAAAACAGCCACTATATATATTATAATTACCAATTCTTTCCCCTGTTTTTTATTGTTTCAGTCTGCAGATCTCTCTCCTCCAAATTCTGATTCTTTCTCCTCCTTCTCTTTCCTCCTCCTCCTCCTCCCCCTCCCCTCTCAGAATAACATAATAAACATCTCCTTCTCCTGCTCCTCCTTGTGCTCTTCTCCTTTCCCCTTCCTTTTTTCCTCCTCCTCCTCTTGCATAGAAGATATACTACAAAGGATTCTGCCAGCATTCTAAAAACATCTTCAAGATTTCTTGCTCACATCTCCTTATTCGCTACTCAACTTAATGTGATGTTGTAAGAATTTTCAGGAACTTTTTACAAATGTCAAAAAGACGTTTTCAAAAAGTTCACAAAGATAAGATCAGTTCCTTTGCAAACTGACTCTGAACACACCACTCACGGGTGAAGCAATGAATGATGATTTATGAAATAACCCATTTATTTAGATTCACACAAAGGGATGGAGCATAAACTAATAATTTGGATGAATTTGCTCACTATTGTTTTTCCCTGAAAATAAGACCTGGTCTTATATTAAATTTTGCTCCAAAACACTCATTAGGACTTATTTTCTGGTTAGGTCTTATTTTTTGGAGAAATACAGTACTAAATGCACCCATCTGGCTGACGATCTTAACTGGGGATTATTTTTGGGGTAGGGCTTATATTACAAGAGTCCTAAAAATCATGATATGGCTTATTTTCTGGTTTGGTCTTATTTTCAGGGAAACACAGTTTACAGGCCTGTCACTTTTAAGCCCCTCATTTTCATAAACCCAAGCCCCTCATTTCATATTAAATTCCAACATATTCTAGTTTGTGATATATTTGAAGCCAGAGAGGCTACTTTGTGGGGAGGGTGACAAGAATAAGCTGATGATAATTTGACTCCCTAAATCTCATTTTTTTTAAATTACATTTATATGCCGCCCTTCTCCGAAGACTCAGGGCGGCTTACAATTTTTGGAGCACAACCCAATGCGGTCAGCAATAGCCTTCATTCCATTGTATATGCCTGCTTATTACTAAGCGGCATTTTTACAAAGTCAGCTTATTGCCCCCAACAATCTTGGGTCCTCAATTTACCTACCCCGAGAGGATGGAAGGCTGAGTCAACCTTGAGCCTGGTGGGATTCGAGCCTACAGTAATTGTAGACAGCTGGATCTTAAGAGCAGGCATTTAACAGCCTGAGCCACCAAAGCTCTTAAGAGCTTTGAGACTAAACCACACATTGTGCGTGCTATTAATGTCTGTGAACTTGGGTGCAGTGTGTTTGCTGAACATGTAAGCCCATGCACCACCAGCAATAAGGAATCTCTCTTATTTTCTTCCTGTCCCATCTCTTCTTCAAATGTGTACCTAAGACTCCTGCGAACTGAGCAAAAAGCATTATAAAAAACTTGCAGCTATTGTGGAAGGGTGGAACAAGAGTATAAATTAGCCTCAAAATCACTAAAAATAGGGCATGCCTTTTGGTGGATAAAGAGAAAGGTGTGGGAACAAAGCCTGATAATCTAAGGGTTGTGTTTCACTGTTTTGGTTCTCACCAAAAAGGACCATAATGTTATACCCGCTGCACATTTGGCAGCAAGGGGTGGAAATTTAATCTCAACGTTTTGGTGCCGGAAAGGGGCTTTCTGGAGTTGGAAATCCAAGCCCCTATGACAAGGGGTGATGAGCAAATTAGGGAGAAAATGAAAGTCAGTCTTTGCCGTGCTTAGGAAATCAGGGTTAATTGTTCTGGAAGAGCTTGATCTTGTCTGACCTCGGAAGCCAGATATGATCAGCCTGGATTAGGATCTAGAAAGGAGCTGGCTGGGGAATGAAGATACTCTGGGTTTCTGGCATCTTCAGCCTGGGATATAACTCTAAAATAAATGAACGAGTTAGTGGTCTTTTAGGATCTGTTCTTAGTAGTTAGCTGTTTATTGGGAGCCAGTTTGGTTTAGGGGACAGGGCACCTGGCTAGAAACCAGGAGATGGTGAGTTTAGGCACAAAAGCCAGCTGGGTGACTTTGGACCGATAACCAGGAGACAGTGAGTTCTAGCCCCACCATAGTCATGAAAGATGGATGAATGATTTGGGCTAATCTCCAGGAGGTGGTGAGTTCTACTCCTGCCTTAGGCACAAAAGCCAGCTGGATGACTTTGGGTCAATCGCCAGGAGGCTGGGAGTTCCAGTCTTACTTTAGACATCAAAGCCAGCTGGGTTATTTTGGGCCAGTGACTCTTTTGCAGCCCAGCCCTGCCCTCACTGCACAACCACCTCACAGGGTTGTGGTTGTGGGGGAAATAGGAGGAAGAAGGTATGTTGGGTATGTTCTGTCAAGCTTGAAGCGCGCTTATGCTGTTGCAACCATTATCACTTCTCAGCTTGCCAGAGAACTAGAGTGGAGGGAAGGGAGAAACGGAATGCAGGCTCCAGACTTCTAGAAAAAGAGCCATGAGAGCCAAGGACACATCGGCAGGGGTTTGCCAAGACTAGAGAGACTTTTTCTCATAACAATATAGTGGCATTCAGTTGGACATGTGAGACCTGCACTAATAGGGGGAGGGGGAATTCCATAGCGTAACTATGTGGGTTTGCATGGGAATTAGGTAGAGCTGGTTTTGCCTTCATCAGTGCCAAAATGATGTACACAATAAAGTTTTTCACCTAGACATCTGAAGATCTCGAAAGTGCTTGCTTTCATTGGGTTCGTTAGTCAGAACACTGACATGTTCACCACCTTGAGTTATTTATATAATAAACTAGCTCAATACCCATGCTTCACTACGAAACTATGTGATCGGGCTTAGTTTTGGGGGAGGAAAATAAGGGGGGAAAAATTCTGCCTCTGCCTATCAGCATCCATCAGTATTCATCTGGCTAGCGTCCTGTCAGCGTGTGAGAGAGTTCAGGGCTGTTTGGAAACCGAAAGAGTATTTGCTGTGTGAGCAAGAAGGAGACAGCAAGGAGCCTGGGAGTGGCTTAGCTCAACTGTTCTGTACTAAAGCTGATTGCTGCTGTGAAACTGAAACAGAAACGGAAACTCCTCTGCTTGTGTTTTGCATTTGGAACAGATTTCTTTTCAGGTGGGGAGGGGGAGTAGAACTCCTTAGCATCAGAGCGTGTTAATAGTAATAATAACATAGGAAATACTAATGCTCTGATGGTCATTTCGAAAAATCCTTTCTTAGTGAGCCCCTAGAAGCCAAGAGGAACACACGGGCCCAATTTCAAGTTTGTAGGCTTTGCGGTTCTGGAGATTTTGTGATGATGCATGAGTGGCATTTTGCTTTTATATATATAGATAATGAAGGCAGGATACAAACAAAGAAACAAAAAGAGGAGAAGCTGCAACCTTTTCCTGGAAAAGCGACCCATCCTTCGTAGGAAATTCCGCAAACAGCCTTTTCTCTTTCTCTAAGGCTGCTGCTGGACAAAAAATAGCTTTTGCATCGAACTTTCCCTACTCAGGAAATTAGGAAGGGAAGAGAATAACGAATGGATGAAAAGTTTGCTCAGTTCTGTAGGACTCCCCGGTGTGGGTGCAGAAGTCCAGACCACCATCCAATGGCCCTCGAGAGCCACGCAGCCCCCCCACTTTTTTGGGAAACATCAGCAGCTGAAATGTAGCCGGAAGGAAGCTGCCGCAAGTCCTCGGAGGTTGTGCAGATGGCAGCGAAGGGCTGAGTCCGGAGCCGAGTGTGAGTCAGCCGACTAAGTGAATTGCTCTCAGTGCCTTTGTCTGCTGCTGAACACCACCTGTAAAACTACCTGCGTAAGGTTTTGTGGAAGGAGGCCAGGCAGGGCTCTGTTTATTTAAGGCTGTGCAAAAGGCTCCAGTCCTAAATAATTGGGACATCTGCTATTTATCTTCATTTTTTCCCCTACTATTGTTAAAAACACACACACACACACAAAAAAAAAACCACAAGGTTGTTAAAGCCTAATTAATTGGCATGGCGGGGGGTGGGGGGGTTGGCTACCTTTTGTTATCTTTACAGCCAAGTGAATTCATTCCCAAGTAGGCTGGGCATGCAAAAGGGTCTCTCTCCCTCCCTCTTCCTCTCTCCTTCCGTGTGTGTGCCTGTGTATGTGTGTGTTTGTGAGTGTGTATTTGTGTGTCATCAAGGACTGCCCCCTTGCCCACTGGGGCAGCTCCACCCTGCCAAGCATCCTGGCTGGGAAACAGAGGTGGGTGAAGTTTTCTGAAGACAGGTGGAGGGTCCATAGCGGGCAAAAAAGTCAAACCACAAACCCTGCAACCCAAGCTTTGCCCTTTTGGGCATAGCTAGGATACACACAGGTTGTCCTCGACTTACAATGGTTCATTTAGTGACCGTTCAACATTACAATGTCACTGAAAAAAGTGACTGTGAAAAAAACTGTTTTTTACAGCTACAACCTTTCCAGCATCCCCGTGGTCACATGACCCAAATCCAGGCGCTTGGCAAATGGCTCACACTTAGGACCGTTGCAGTGTCTCTGAGGTCACGTTTGTAGTCCCCTTTTGCGTCCTTCTGAGAAGCAAGGTCACGGGGAAGGCAAATTCACTTAACGATGGAGTTATTAACAACTGCAGTGATTCACTTAACAATGGTGGCAAGAAAGGTTGTAAAACGGGGGTAAACCCACTTAATAAATGTTTCACTTAATGACATAAATGTTGGGCTCAATTGTGGTCGTAAGTCAAGGACTACCAGTAACCTACCAGGACTATCTGCAATCAAATTGATTTTGGGTGTGTTGTGCAGGTCACCTTCAAGAAGTGAGGGGAGCCGAATGTCAACTCATAAAACATTTTGTATACACATTTTATAATTGACAACAGAAAGAAGGGAGGCAGAGTTTCAAAGAGCAGGCAGCAGTGTGGAATCGAAAGTATATTCCATTCATATTTTCTTCAGAGACTGATTAAATGGCTGAAGCTTCTGCCCCGCAAAAATCTAATTGGAGAGCATGATTGATGACTCTTGGCTATGGATGTGTTTCGTTGGATGATACACCCAGAGGCGTGGTGGGGGGGAAGCAGGATCAAGGGTGACAGTGAATTATGTATCTCAGAGTTGGCTATGCCCAGGTTAGTGCTGGATGTAGAATGTTAACTTCAAATAAATCCTCTTTAGTTTTGGGAGTGTGGCTCGAGTCTCATGATTTAATTGGAGTAACTACCGGAATCCTGACACATACGTTGTAATGTAGTAAAAATAAAATAAAGTAACAGGGATTTGATCAAAGTCCTGTGGCTTCCATTTTGACTTTTTTGATTCCCCCTCTGTATTCCCCTGTCTGAGGAAGCAAAAGAACTCGTGTTAGACCAGAGGAAGATCCGATCCTGCACCATGCAAACTCATCTTTTCTAATAATTTTTTTTATTTTTAACATACAATAAATCCCTTCCATTTCAATCATGTGTCAATTAGGTAAACATGTCATGTGCTTAACAATTGCTAATAATATTCTTAACAGTATAACAGTATAATCAATTCCCATATATATAATATAAGTAATATTCAGTATGTCTATTACACTAGTTTCTCTTATTGCTTTATAAATATTTCAAATCCCTTTTAATTAATTTTATTTTCTAGCCGTTTATAAAACAAGTCCCATACCATGAAATATTCCGATTCTTCTTTTTCTTTCATTTCTAATGTTAATCTATTCATTTCTGCACATTCAAATATTTTTTTTCAATGACTGTTGACGTTATCTTGGAGCTTCAAATCCCCTTGTGACTTTGCCAGGGCAGGCACTGTGTTGCCAATACAGTACAGTTTGCCCCAAATTGATCCAAAACACACTTCTTCTTTCTTCTTCTTCTTCTTTTTTGAATATATTTTTTTATTGTTTACAACTATAAGTATCAACCACAGTGCAACCATTCTGGCATTACTTTGCCATACATACAAAAATATAACCAAACCATTAACATTCCTATTATTGGTGCAATATCTTCTCCTCTTTTTTGCAACCACATGTAAAACTTATTCTGATTCTCCCTTATTTTTCAGTGTTAAAGTTAATCTATCAGATTCTGCACAAGCCATTATTTTCCTTATTATCTCTCTTTTCGGTGGTATACTTTCATTTGTCCAATATTGTGCATAAACCATTCTCACTGCTGTCAATACATGTTGGCAACTAAAAAGACCAAAGATTATTACTGGAAAGCATGATGGATAACTCTTGGCTATGGATGTGTCCCATTGGAGACTATACATCCAGGGGGTGGGGGGAAGACCAGGGTCAAGAGGGAAATGAATGATGTATTTTAGTGTTGGCTGCATCCAGCTAACGTCAACATGGCCATTTCTAATAAATCAATTTTCTTTTCTCTGAGACACGTGGCTAGAGACTCATGATTTGAATGGAGGTGGATTTGTCGGAGCCCTGACACATGTGTTATTAAATATGTTGTACCTTTGCTATGACTGTCTGTCGTTATTCCTAAGAGAAGTATTTCTGGTTTAAATTGAATTGCGGAACTTCTGACAGTGCAAGAATGCAGCTTGGGCTCAAGATCCAGATCAAACACCTTACAGTTCCAAGATCAAAGCAAACACCGTTTGGGACTTGGAGAAACATCAGAGGAGCTACAGGACTTTGGATGCAGACTTTGGTTGGGCAGGTGGGACACCTTATTCCTGCGATCAACTGGATTTGCAAAGAGTTGGCACCTCTGGGAAACTCTTCAACAGGAATGTCCAACCGTGGCCATTTTAAGACTTGTGAACCTCAACGCCCAGAATTTCCCCAGCCATTGTGAGGAATTCTGGGTGTTGAAACCCACAAAGTGACCAGGGTTGGACACCCCCTGCCCTATGCACTGAGAACTGGCATTTATGTAGCCCCACCCCCACTCTAAACTCTGCTTATCTCCAGTTATGGACCAGTTGGAGTTTCCTCCAGAGAGCAATGTCAATCCAACGTCGAACAAGGAAAGTCCTGGCTGGATCTCCTGCTGTTCAACTCGTATTTAACTTGACCAAAGGTGAGTTTGCATAGGGAAATGAGAGCCTGTAGCGTACGCAGGTGTTGCCTGACATCGGCTCTTCTTATTCCTGAGCCAAGGGGGCGGATTAAAGCCCAGCTCCCAGCAAAGGGCAGGGCGAGGGGTCAACAACCCACCCTTCAAAATGATCAAATATTGACTGAAGTCAAGAAAGCAGGATCTACACACTGCGTTAAGAGGCCATTTGTGGTTCCTTATCAGCATCCTGGCAATTTGTAAGAACAGCTCCATCCAGAAGGGACAGTGAAAAAAAAAACCTGGTCTAGGCCCACACCTGTGCAAAGACAGAGGTTTGTGCAGCTATACACACACACACAGACACGCACCCAAACCTAGAGGCTCTGGTCCGAAGGTGGAAAGCTTGTCAAATAGCAGGAAATTGGTACCGGCAGTCCAATTTAGGGACAGTTCAACAGCCTGAAAAAATAGTATCTTATGATCCTTTTTCACACTTATGACCATTGCAGCATACTGGAATACTGCTATCAGGTCATCACCTAGTCCAGTGGTGGCTAACCTTTTTCAGCTCCCGTGCCGATAACTGCGCGCGTGCTTGCTTGCAGCGCTTGCGTGCCAGCACCCCCTCCGCCTCCTGCGCATGCATGCCAGATACCCGACAATCAACTGTCGTGCATGCGCAGTGGGGCTCTTCCAGGTGACCTCTCGTGTGCCGGGGGAAATGGCTCTGCATGCCACTTCCGGCATGCGTGGCATAGGTTCACCAACACGGCCCTAGTCCTCCTTTTCTCCAGATTATCCAAACCCAAATATCCTGCAACTGTTCTTCAATATGGTGTTTAATAATAAATCTTAGTTGTTCTTCTCGGCACTTTTTCCAACAGTCTCAATCTCTCTCTTTTTGGGGGGGGGGGGTATCACATGGTGACCAAAACTGGAGGCCGGATTTCCAGGTGTGGCCCTTACTGAGGTTTTCAAAAGCGGTTACGAATATGTCACATGGTTTTGATTCGCCTGTAACATACGGTGAACATACATTCACTGTATGTTGCAGAAGGCAAAGCCGAAGTGCACAATCTCAGCCATGGGCACACACAAGAAAGCAGCCACGGCTTCAATTGCACCACCATGCTTACCTGTTTAACATTTTGAAACCACACCCTGTGGGCACTCCTGACTCACAACATTAAAAGAAAAAAAAAATAACCCACAGCAGTTAGAAAGGCGGCAACCTTTGGAAAAGGAAGAAAACAAATCTGTGTGTGTGTGTGTGTGTGTGTGTGTGTGAATATGAGGATATTTCAGAAGAATTGCTGGGATTGGAGGGTCAAACATGTAAGCTGAGAACCAGACCAAATCTCTCCTCAAAGCTACACCATTGTGATCCTCAAAAATGGAGCCTAGCCCTGCCTGGGAAGAACAAACAGCACAGCCAGTGGAGAGTTATTGTTGGAGTTGGGAACGAGTGTGATTGTATCGGCTGCCCTCTGTTCTCTGGATGGAACAAAAGCTAGATTATCCCCAAAAGAAACACAGCCTTGCAAGTTTGGCAACCCAGTTTTGGTCACCACAACGGAAACCAAGATGTTGAGGGCAGAGAAGGACAACGAAGATGATTAGGAGGCTGGAGGCAAAAGCGTACAAAGAACGGTTGCTGGAATTGGGTATGTCTAACTTAATGAAAAGAAGGACTAAGGGGTGACATGATAGCAGTCTTCCAGTATTTGAGGGGCTGCCCCAAATAAGAGGGGAGGGTCCACCTATTCTGCAAAGCACCAGAAGGCAGGACAAGAAGCAACGGACGGAAACTAACCAAAGAAGAGAAGCAACCTGGAACGAAGGAGAAATTTCATGAAAGAACAATTGATCAGTGGAACAACTTGCCTCCAGAAGTTGTGAATTCTCCAACACTGGAGGTTTTAAAGAAGAGATTGGACTGAAATGGTATAGGGTAGACCTCCAAGGGGCCTTCCAACTCTGTTATTATTTATTCTTATCAGGACTGCTACTGTTCTTGGTGGAAATGAAAAGGGACAGCACCCTTGTGGGTGAAAACTGGCTTGGTGGCATCAATTGTAGCTTCGGCTGTGATGGCCTCCTGCAACCCTCTGCCAGCTAAAATGGGCTCCTAAGCTCCATTTTCAGCTGCGACAGCCTCCTGCAACCCTCTGCCAGCGAAAATGGGCTCCCAAGCTCCGTTTTCAGCTGCGACGGCCTCCTGCAACCCTCTGCCAGCGAAAATGGAGCTTGGGAAGGCTGTGTATGGCCCTCCTGAGCTCTGTTTTCTCTGGCAGAGGCACCATGGGCCATTCCTTCTCTGTTTCCAGGGTGGCCCCAGATCTAAGCACCCTGTGGGCCAGATCCACCCTCTGGGCCTTGAATTTGACACCCCTGGCCCAAACGATCAACATTGGATAGATAGTCGTTGTTTTGATCCAGAGCAAACGCCATCCAAAAGGCCCATTGTGTTTGAGAGAGCCAGGGCAAGGTCATGGGTTGCTAACAGTTGGTGAGAAATTGTGAAGCACCTGGACTTTGTTTGAGTTGATATAAAAAGAAGAGGAAGAAAGGCCAAAGCAAGGGAGAACAGGATGCTCACCTTGATCACAACACACCAGGCATCAAGATTTGGGTCATATATCATAGCTATGCAAACAAGGTGCAGTCGTCCTATGAGTTCCTTTCATTATTCAGCACCATTTCCTTTAAAATAATAATAATAATAATAATAAAAAGCCAGGGATCAGAGCTTAATATAACACAGCTGGTCTTTTGGGCTTCCTCTTTGAAGTTTAGTGCCCTCGGTCATGAAAAATGGGAGGCTGGAAGAGGAGAAGGCTGGAGAGATATGATGTGCCTTAAGAAATTATCAAGAAACGCAATCATTGCTTAACCCTAAGTTTGCCCATCTAAGTTGGTATTGGTGACAACAAATGCCAGTTTAACAAGGTGAGATAGATATATATATCTTTCTTAAGTTTTCATGGGTATTTATATGTATGGTATTCAGCTTTGTTCAGATATTTTCCCACATCATTATAGTTGTGCTTCTAAAGTTGTAGCGACGTTTCGGCAGAATCTGCAGAACGTTTCGGCAGAATTTAAAAGAACAACTATTATGACGTGGGAAAATACCCAAACAAAGCTGAATACCATATATGTATGTATGTATGTAAGTGTATATATATGTGTGTGTGTGTGTATCTCCCATTAAGGATCCGGAATATATATATATATATATATATATATATATATATATATATATATGTCTTAGTGTATTCGGGTCTTGTCCCGTGTAAGATTGAGAATACCTTGGCGACGTTTCGACGAGATCCCACTCGCCATCTTCAGGCTGGTGTCTTTGGCTCGTGCTTGGGCCAGCAAAGCGTGATCTGAGCTGCCTTCTCTTATAAATACTGGAGGGGGTGTGGTGTGCTGGCTCTGCTGTAAGCGGGTTGGTTGGCTGTGTTGTTGGCTGTGTTGCTTCTTGATTGGTTGGTGGAATTGGTGTTTGCTGATTGGTTGGCTTTTTCGTAAGAGCCTGGGTGGCTGAGGTAGTGGCTGTGTGTCCTTCAGCCTTTGTGTTGTAGCTACCTGGGTAGAGGGCTGTGTGATGACCTTCTGAGTTTTATTGTTGTGACATCCTGGGTCTTGTGCTGTTATCTCCTGGTCGTTGTCTGTGTTGCAACCTCCTGAGGTTTGTGTTGTAATCTCCTGAGTTCCATGATGTAGTATCCTGGGTGGAAGGCTGTGATGTGACATTCGGGCCTTGGTTTGGCTCCGAGTTTGAGGTCTGGCTATGTGTTTATAGCGTGTGTCAGTTTGCTTAGTTTGGGGGTTGGAGGGGGGTGTAGCAGCTGGAGTTGCAGCTAAGGTATGGTTTCTGGACGGTGGTTGCCTTTTGTCTGTGGGGTGGGCTTGGGTTTGAATCTGGTGAGGGAGATTGGTGGTGGCATCATGTGTTATTTTGGGTCCTGTGTTGGTTTTTGTGGCTGGGACTTGTTTGTTGAATAGGGCTAGTTTCCAGATGTCTGGTAGGCGGGAAGGATAGAGAAACACCCAATAACATGAATAAACGGGATGATACTTCCCACCTACCAGACATCTGGAAACTAGCCCTATTCAACAAACAAGTCCCAGCCACAAAAACCAACACCGGACCCAAAATAACACATGATGCCACCATCAATCTCCCTCACCAGACTCAAACCCAAGCCCACCCCACAGACAAAAGGCAACCACCGGCCCAGAAACCAGACCATAGCTGCAACTCCAGCTGCTACACCCCTCCACCCCCAAACTAAGCAAACTGACACACGCTTATAAACACATAGCCAGACCTCAAACTCGAGCCAAACCAAGCCCGAATGTCACATCACAGCCTTCCACCCAGATACTACATCATGGAACTCAGGAGATTACAACACAAAACCTCAGGAGGTTGTAACACAGACAATGACCCAGGAGATAACAGCACAAGACCCAGGATGTCACAACAATAAAACTCAGAAGGTCATCACACAGCCCACTACCCAGGTAGCTACAACACAAAAGGCTGAAGGACACACAGCCACTACCTCAGCCACACAGGCTCTTATGAAAAAGCCAACCAATCAGCAAACACCAATTCCACCAACCAATCAAGAGGCAACAACACAGCCAACAACACAGCCAACCAACCCCTTTACAGCAGAGCCAGCACACCACACCCCCTCCAGTATTTATAGAGAGAAGCAGCTCAGATCACGCTTTGCTGGCACAAGCACGGTCAAGACACCAGCCTGAAGATGGCGAGTGGGATCTCATCGAAACGTCGCCAAGGTATTCTCAATCTTACACGGGACAAGACCTGAATACACCAAGACCTACATACCTTTACCCATGAAAATCTACGAAAACAAATATATATATATATATATATATATATATATATATATATATATATATTCCTGATCCTTAACAGAGTGAGCCCTGTTTGTAATCATCTGAAAGGAGTAGTAATAGCCATAGCGCTTAGACTTATATACTGCTTCACGGTGCTCTCTAAGCAGTTTACAGAATCCACCTCTTGCCCCCAACAATCTGGGTCCTCATTTTACCCACCATGGAAGGATGGGAGGCCGAGTCAACCTTGAGGTTGTGAGGGTTGAACTCCTGCAGTCGGCAGAGTTAGCCTGCAATCCTGTATTCTAACCACTGTGCCACCACGGCTCTTGTCTGTCCATCCATCCATCCACCCATCTATCTAGAATTCCTCAGCCATCTCTTCATCCTCTCTCTCTCTCCTTCCTATCCTATCCTATCCTACCAGCCCTCCCTGCTCAACAGTTGCTGGCAGGGAGACCCAGACACGCTGCAATCCTCCCTTTGCTGCCCCATGAAACCAGTCCTGTCCTGCCTGCCCCCAGCAAGGATTCAGGCTTGGTTCAGGCAAAGTCAGCTGGACATGATCGAACCATGAAATCCTAGGGCTGGAAGGGACCTTGAAGGTCTTGTAGACCAACCTCGGACAAACGGTTGATGGAGAAGCAAAGCCTTGCTGAGGAGAACCACAAATAGTTTTAATCTTCCTAACTGCACCCTGAGCTCATCCAGCTCACCCAACTCATTCTCTCTCTCCCTCCCTTTTTCTTTCTCTCTCACTCTTTCTCTCTGTGTCTCTCCCTCCCTCCCTCTTTCTCTTTCTCTCTCTCCTCATCTCTTTCTCTCTCCTTGTCTCTCCCTCCCTCCTTCTCTCTCTCTGTCTGTCTTTCTGTCTCTGTCTCTCTCTGTCTCTCTCTCTCCCCTCTCTTCCCCTCTTTCTCTCTCTCTCTGTCTCTCTGTCTCTCTGTGTCTCTCTCCCTCCATCTCTATCTCTCCCTCCCTCCCTCCCTCCCTCCGTGTGTATGTGTGTGTGTGTGTGTGTGTGTGTGTGTGTGTGTGTGAAGAGTCAAATTAGTAGGTGAAGCCACCCCATGGATGCCCTGCCTCTTTCTTAGCAGAACTCTGTAAGTGTGGCATCATCTGCAGCACTTTTTACACCTTCCTAACGAGGCACTTTCCCAGCCTTTTAAGATCCCGAGCTTGCAAATGGACTCTTTGCTGTGCAAGGGAGGCTCCGTTTTCGGGGCGCTGCCTTTGGGCACAACTCCGACATTCAGGGTGGCAGTGGGGGAGGCCCTGGGGTGCGATGCCCTGGTTGCCTTAGCCACCCTCCCCCCAAAGCAGGCGCTCTCCCTTGCCCACTTGGCTCCATGCAGGTGTCCTCTTGACGCACTCGAATTGCCAGAGAAACACACTTGATCCTCCAAGCAACCTGGGAACTGCAGCCTCTGTTTGGATTGTTGAAGCATAAACTATTCCGACATTGTTTAATGTGTAATCCAAACTGTGCTGGGCACTGCCCAATATGGAAATGTAGCCCTTTGGTAAACATCAGAGGGTTTTGGGAGGGAAAAAGTTCTTCTGAAAAATACGGGTCTGGTGGGCTCAACTTGTCCTGGAATCTGATGGCGTCATGGATGATCTTCTTTCTTTATCTTTTCTCATCTTACTTGACAATGCAGCCGAATAGGTCCGATCTGAGAAGCACGGATCTCTGTAGATTCTAAAGGCTTAGCGGAAGAGTCGCAATTGCGTGCGAGGTCGCCGCGCGAGGGTTCGCTTGGATAGCCTGCTTTTAGCTCTATCTTTTCTTTCGCTCTCTAAGTCATTCTTTTTCGTCTTCATTGGCTTCCTCGCTCACTCCACCGACAGCGTCGGATTTTCTTCTAGTCTTTCTTTCTTTCTTTCTTCTTTCTTTCCTCTTGCCCCAAAGAAAGAACAAACTTTTTGTAAATTACATTATATGCCGCCTTCTCTGAAGATTCAGGGCGGCTTACAATTGGGATACAACCCAGTGTGCACAGCAATAGCCTTCATTCCATTGTATATGCCTGCTTATTACTAAGCGGCATTTTTACAAAGTCAGCTTATTGACCCCAACAATCTTGGGTCCTCAATTTACCTACCCTGAGAGGATGGAAGGCTGAGTCAACCTTGAGCCTGGTGGGATTCGAGCCTGCAGTAATTGCAGGCAGCTGGAACTTAAGTGCTAGGCATTTAACAGCTTGCACCACCAAGGCTCTTAATCTGGGCAGCCACGTCAGAAGCTCTGCATTTTTGCTCTGGCAAGGAATGAACGAATTCAATGACTTGATTGCTAGCAGCCCAGGAGAAGCAGAAGATACCACCACCTTGGCTGTGTTTCTTGGGGTGGTGGGATCTCAGATACTTGAGTTGCCTCCACTTAAATGAAAGACACGGGCCCCAGAAACCCTCAGTTCTCTAGTGCTCATCACCAGAACCTGAATCTTGCACACTGAGTGTGCAAGAGTGCTGGAAGGCCACGCCTTGATGCATATATCAAAAGGATCTCCTAGGGACTCCTCTGGCTGCAGCTTCTCAAGAGTCCTGAATCTTTCTGCAGAGAGATTATTTTTGCTCAACCCAAGAATGGTTGGAGATAGATCCATCCTCCACTTTCAACGACTCTCCATTGCACTGAACTCTATAAAGTGCTCAGCTGTGCCTGGATTGGACCCATTAACTGGCTTCAGACTTTCTATTAACCCTCGTTTGCTTAACTGTAATCTGTTCACCATTGATGATGTATCCAAACAGATTAAATTACAAATAGCAATAGCCCTTAGACTAATATACTGCTTCACGGTGCTTTTACAGCCCTCTCTAAGTGGTTTACAGAGTCAGCCTCTTGCCCCCAACAATCTGGGTCCTCATTTTACCAACCTTGGAAGGATGGAAAGCTGAGTCAATCTTGAGTCAGTGAGAATCAAACTGTCAAACTGCAGGCAGCCGGCAGTCAGCAGAAGTAGCCTGCAGTACTGCATTCTAACCACTGCACCACCATAGCTCGTAAAGCATAGTTTACAGAGAATCACAATTGGATGTAGAGGAGAACAAGGAAGGACCTTGAAGGCAGGAGGAAAAATGGTTATCAAGCTAACAGCTAGGTAAGCGGGGATTGAGCCCAGGGGAAAACATCAGACAAGGCCCTCCAAAGTTCACACAGAACCAAAAATTCATCCAGACCTGTAATGTTCTGTTCCTAAAAGCTGTGACTATAATTGTAGTCTTGACGTAGATCAGTGCTGGGATTCAATTTTTTTTTACTACTGCTTCTGTGGGCGTGGGTTGGTGGGCGTGGCAGCGGAAGGATACTGTAAAATCTCTAGTTAGAGGTGGTATTTGCTCGTTCTCCAAACTACTCAGAATTTCCACTACCGGTTCTCCAAAACTGGTCAGAACCTGCTGAATACCACCTCTAACCTAGATGACATGGCTTTCTTAAGTAGGTTTACCTCGTGGGGTGACCCTAGGTTTGAGCAAACACACGGTGGCTTCATGTAGTAGATTCCTCCCAACTGCTCTATGGTTGCAGCCAATCTGGAAACTGATCTTGAGATGGAGTTGACAGGTTGAAAACTGGTGAGCCATCCATGCATGGGGCATCTGGCATTCAGTGTCAGCTTTGTTGATATTTTCCGGGTTCAGGTGGTGCTATAAATCTTTAACGAACATGCCACACTGTAACAGGGAATTGGAAAACCTAAACAAATTAAACTCCGTAGATTCATTCTTTGGGATCCTTCCAAGATGTTTAGCAATTCAGAGAAGACCTGCAGAGTCATTGTTTACCTTGAAGCTTTACTGGCAATTATAGTAGAAAGAGAAACAAAAGCTTATGTAGCACCCAAGACTTGGGAGAGGCACTGGGGAAGTGACTTAACTCTGTGTTCTTCCACCAACAATGGCTTAGTCACAGTCAATTTCTTCCACACATCATTCCCAGCCTATTCTATCAATTAACAGATGGTCACCCCTTCCAAGTTTTTAACCTGGATTACTACTTAGCTAGAAAAAGGACTGTCAAACCCTACAAAAGTCCTTCTTGTCTCCTCTTCACCTATAATTCAAGGACCGAGGTTTGTGGACATTGGGAAGGAGTCCATTTTACGTTGAGTGGGGTTCATCTCTTGACTAAAGTTTAAATTTTGTACCAGACAGGTCTTAGTTAGCTAAGCATTTAAATTGGCAGAAACGTACATCGAAAAACATAGATGTGAAGTTGCAAAAAAGATTGAGTTCCTTCATTTTTGTCCAGGGACGTCCCTGGGACAAGTCAAAAGAAGTCAAAATGGAGGTTGTAACCATGCATGAGATGGACTTAAAAACAGACAGAGTTTTGTTTACATAGTTGCAGCCCCATTTTGAATTCTGGCACACTCTGAAGATACCCCTGATTTTTAGGTTCCTCAGTCTGTTGGAGCACACAACCCACCTTGGCAAATCCTGAAAAACTAGACGGGGCAAGCAAGGGTTAATACTTTGACAGGAGATGAAGAGGAAAGATCAGGATGTAGGCTTGGAAGGCAAAATCAGAAAATACAGAAGGTGACAAAAAATCACTTCCGTATTGTTGCAAGAAAACTGCCTGGACCTTCCATGCCCTCTTCAGAAATCAGCGCGACTTGAATGAAACAGCCTTTATTGCAATAAGCTGTCTTTCCCACTTTGCGTGGCCCAATCACAACTATTGTTATAATCATGGATAAGGATTTTAAACAAGAAACAAATAGAGAGAGATGGTGATTAAAAAACAGAGGAAAACATAGATTCCCAACTAATTTATTTCATTAGTTTGCTTGTTTAAGATTTTTTTAAAATTACATTTATATGCCGCCCTTCTCCGAAGACTCAGGGCGGCTTACAATTTTTGGGATACAACCCAGTGTGCACATCAATAGCCTTCATTCCATTGTATATGCCTGCTTATCACTAAGCGGCATTTTTACAAAGTCAGCTTATTGCCCCCAACAATCTTGGGTCCTCAGTTTACCTACCCTGAGAGGATGGAAGGCTGAGTCAACCTTGAGCCTGGTGGGATTCGAGCCTACAGTAATTGTAGGCAGCTGGAACTTAAATGCAGGCATTTAACAGCCTGAGCCACCAAGGATTTGAACGCTAAATAATTCCAGACTTCAGATCTTGCCTCATCTAGATTGGAAGGTTTCTTTTTTTCTGAAGACCACCAATCTGCTAGATCCTGGGAATCTGTAGGCTCAGATGTCAGTCATGGTAGGCGTCAGAAAGAAAATAATTCACTTGATTGACTTTAACCTTGTAGACTTCCATGTGCCTCTTTTTCACAGCACTGTAGCTTGTTGAGAAGGCATTGCTTGGTTGTCTTCTACACTCTGAAGAACCACCTCCAGATCAGTTTGGTCTTCAAGACAGGGTAAAATTCTGTGTATGGGTGGAGGTACTGGTCCCGCTCAATTTTTTCTCTTTCAGTGAGGGTACATTTTAAAGCTCTGGTTTATGGATGGACAATCTCCTGCACTTTCTCAATCATGAAGATTCAAGTGCTTCAGATCTATTCCTACTTTTAAACCTTGCGATCTTGACCTGGGAGGTCAACCAATATCTTCTTCCCCAGCAAGAACGGAAACTTAGGGACCATGACTGAGAGTGAAGAGCAGATTTGGCTTCCTCCATCACCTGCTGTGGGGGACCCAGCCCAGAAGGTTCTTCTCCATCCTGCAAAACCTCCTGAAGCTTTGTGGACTGTCTGACAAAGTTCTCAGAGTGACATCTGTGACCTTGGATTAAGGGAATACCTGGAGGCAAAGCCTATGCATTTTTACTATGTCTGTTCACAAGTCTTCGGAGGTCTGTTTGGTGGAAGACCTGGCCAGCAGGTGGCAGATTTATTTATTTGTTTGATTTGATTTGTCAGTTGCTTACAAGATAATAGGTATAAGTATAAACATAGTTATGAATACATGGAATGGATACATATAAGAAAAATAAAAATAAAAATAAAAAGAATCAATAGGACAGGGACGGTAGGCAGGTTGGTGCGCTTATGCACGCCCCCTACAGACCTCTTAGGAAAGGGGTGAGGTCAATAGTAGACAGTCTAAGATTAAAGTTTTTGGGGGTTTGGGGAAGAAATCACAGAGTCAGGTAGTGTATTCCAGACATTGACCACTCTGTTGCTGAAGTCGTATTTCCTGCAATCAAGTTTGGTGCGATTTACTTTGAGTTTGTATCTATTGTGTGCTCTTGTATTGTTATGGTTGAAGCTGAAGTATTCATTGACAGGTAGGACATTGCAATGTATGATTTTATATACTATACTTAGATCAGACCGAAGGCGGTGTAGTTCTAGGTTTTCTAGGTCTAGCATTTCAAGTCTGGTGGCATAAGGTATTCTGCAACAAATAGAGGAGTGGAGAACTCTTCTTGTGAAATATTTCTGGACTTTCTCAACTGTGTTAATATCAGATATGTAATGTGGGTTTGACTGATGAGCTGTATTCAAGAATTGGTCTAGCAAATGTTTTGTATGCTGTAGTTAGTAGTATAGTATTACCAGAGAAAAAGCTACGTAAGATTAGGTTAACAACTCTTAATGCTTTTTTGGCTATGTAGTTACAGTGGGCTCTAGCACTTAGATCATTAGAGATGAGCACTCCAAGATCCTTGACAGAGTTTGGATCATCAACAAGGTCTTGACTATTTAGCCTGTATTTTATTTTCTGATTTTTTTGCCAATATGTAAGACAGAGCATTTATTTGTTGAGATTTGAAGTTGCCATTTGTTTGACCTTCTGATACATAGTCAAGGTCTTTTTGAAGGGCAGCAGTATTGTCTGTGGTGTTGAATAGCTTTACATCATCAGCAAAGAGAACACAGTTGCTCTTAATATGATCACAGAGGTCATTTATGTAGAGTATGAAGAGAGTTGGTCCTAGAGCACTGCCTTGAGGGACACCACTGTTGACAGGTACAGAATTTGATAGGACGTTTCCAATTTTGACCATTTGTTGTCTGTTTGACAGGAATGCTTCTATCCAGTTATGCAGGTGTGCAGAGATACCATAAGATTTTAGTTTTAATAGTAGTTTGTCGTGTACCACTGAATCAAAGGCTTTACAGAAGTCTATGTAGATTGCGTCTATTGCTTTGCCCTGATCGAGTTGTGTAGTCCATATGTTTTTGCAGTGTAAGAGTTGTAGATTACAGGATAATTTTTTTCTGAAACAAAAATGTTTATTAGAGAGTAGGTTGTTTGTCTCTAAGTGGAGGATAATGGATTGGTTAATAATTGATTCCATGACTTTACAGGTGACACAGCATAAAGTGATTGGTTTGTAATTTTCAACCCAAAAGAGGACAAAATATGCCGTTAAAAACCACTAAAGATGTTTACATTTTAAACATTCTATTGGGATGGAAGAAACCCAGGCTACAAGAAGAGGCCTAGTTAAAATGGAAGTTATTGGAGTTCTTCCACCATAGGATCATGATTGATGGATTCCTTCTCCTCCTCCTCCTCCTCCTCCTCCTCCTCCTCCTCCTCCTCCTCCCTGGAGAATTCTGGAAGTTCATACAGCTTTAAATTACCAAGTTTGAAAAACTCTGACTTCAAATGTAGACAACCTGTCTGCTGGATCAAAAGAATGTCATTGGAGTGATTATGACTCCATCATAATTTGATGAGTCCAAGTACATAGCTATTTTTGGTGTGATGAGTGTGTGAGTCGCTTTTTTGCTTTTTGCTTAGAAACTTCTTCTTACCCCACACCCCCTATATGGAACAGTCCTTTTGAGATCATTATGAGTTCTCCTTGACATGACATAAAGAGCTGCAAGTTGATTGAATGATTCCTTCACTCCGTAGGGCCATTTTCGGAGTTCCATGTCAAGCTGTCCTGCTCCTTTTGCTCAACCTTTGGAGGAAATTGAACCCTGTGATTGCTCCGGGTTCTTTCCTCTTCCCTCCCCTGCCAAAGCTTTATGCAAAATTTCCCACAGAGAGCATTCTTCCAGGACCATCACGTTGAGGTACTAAATCATCTGTCATTTTTTTCAGATGAAGGAAAAGAATAATTGGAAAGGTGGAGGAAACCAAGGGGGTGGTGGTAGAAATAGTCTGGTTGCAACTGGTTGGTTGCAACATTTAACATTTGGGAGACGATGGACAATTGGCATGAGACCATGCCTTGGGCAAAAGAAGTGAGAGAATGGGCAATCATGGTGTGAAGATTAAGCTTGTGGCATTCATTTAGGCAGTATTTCATAATATTCATTTGTCTGACAACCCTTTCTTTTGGGTCTCATGGCAGTCACAAGCAACTAAAACAACATTTAAATTCTCAGAATGCTCTAGAACAGTGTTTCTCTACCTTGGTAATTTGAAGATTTGTGGACTTCAAACCCCAGAATTCCCCAGCCAGTCATGTTGAAGTTGAAGTCCACAGATCTTCAGGTTGTCAAGGTTGAGAAACAGTGCTCTAGAGCTTTAGATGGAGTGTGCTGTGGGGCATTCCTGGACTTTGATATCTACCTCTCACTTGCCAGTAAGTTCTTCAAAGGGAGAATGGCCAACTTGGAGGCCACAGATGCAACTCCGATGTCTTTTTCCCCCAAAGACCTCAATAATCTGAAGCCTCATCTATTTTTCTCTGCTCCAAACTCTTTTCTTTGTAAGGCAAATCTCAGGCTTGAGAAGAACGTGGTCACCAAGAATTCAGGAGGCTTCCAACATTTATCAGGGATGGGATGGAGGCACGTCTACTCAGGTCTTTTCCTCCATCTTGACCCCTTTGCAAGACAGAAGGCCACCCTCACATTTCCCCCCAGGAATTCCTCTTCCCCTCTCTTATATGCTGCTCTTTCTGTGTGGAAGGCCGTTCATTTCTAAGGAGGAGTCGGAGATAACATTCTTTTGAAAAAAAAAGAAGAAAAGAAATGGCCCATGCCATGGAAACAAAGCCAGAAGTCTGGTTCCTGCAGAAACATGTTCAGAAAGAAAATCTTGTGCTGTAATGGGTGAGAAATAAAGGTTAAAGAAGACAAAAAAAAATCCTTAGGAACTTCCTTAATTAGCCTGGACCACAAATTTATGTCTGTGGAGCAGGCCATGAATGACCAAAGACCAGAAGATATGGACCAGTTCTCATCAGCCTTAGCTAGCAAGAAAGTAATTTATAATGCTTTGGTAAGGCCACACTTGGAATCCTGCATCCAGTTTTGATCACTACGATGTAAAAAGGATGTTGAGACTCTAAAAAGAGGGCAGAGAAGAGGAACAAAGATGATTAGGGGACTGGAGGCTAAAACATATGAAGAACGGTTGCTGGAATTGGGTATGTCTAGTTTGATGAAGAGAAGGACTAGGGGTGACATGATAGCTGTGTTCCAATATCTCAGGGGCTGCCCCAAAGAAGAGGGAGTCAAGCTATTCTCCAAAGCACCTGAAGGCAAAACAAGAAGCAATGGATGGAAACTAATCAAGAAGAGAAGCAACTTAGAACTAAGGAGAAATTTCCTGACAGTTAGAACAATTAACCAGTGGAACAACTTGCCTCCAGAAGTTGTGGGTGTTCCAACACTGGAAGTTTTTAAGAAGAGATTGGATAGCCATTTCTCTGAAATGGTATAGGGTTTCCTGCCTAAGCAGTGGGTTGGACTAGAAGACCTCCAAGGTCCCTTCCAACTCTGTTATTCTATTCTATAAAGTGTAAGAGTTGAAACCCAAAATGGGTGTCGGGTGTTCTTGCAACTCCCAAGGAGACATACAAGAAAGAAAATACTTCATCCTAGAGTGGAATACAACAAAAAATGGCAGCCAACAATTGGGTAAGACACAGGTTGTGCTGTCCAGCCAGTTTAGAGTTAATGGGACTTGGGATAGGTAGTTAGGAATTGAGAGCTGTCCCCTTAAGGGAATGCATCATGGTAAATGTAGTTAAGGTATCCTGGGAAATGTAGTCCATGTCATGTGGTCACATCTGTAATCCTGATAGGTCACTAAATTGACCCTTGTTGGGTTGGGGGAGGCTCCCTCACTCTAGCCTGATTCTTATGCCATGCAGTCGCTACAATCATCATCATGGTCATCATCATGGGGATGAGAGTTTAATATCTTTCTACACCACAATTCAGATATGCAAAGGATTGGACATTAAGAAGAACCTCGTCATAACTGTGAGTTGACAGGATGCCTAATGAACCAATAAAAAAGACTTTGTATAGATGCTTTGTGGAGTTGCTCTGTCTGCTTTATACCCATCCAGAGCGTAATAAGCAGAACATAACAAAGAATGGCAGCCAACAATTGGGTATGACACAGGTAGTCCTCCATTTCCCTTAGTGACCAGTTGGAGCTTCCTACAAGAGGTCCTCACGCTTATGATTGACATCACATATCTGCAGTCACGTGATTAAATTTTGGGTATTTGGCAACTAGCATTTGGTGACATGTGTCCTGGGCTCATGTGTGACAAGGAAGGTCAAGGGAGGAAGCCCAATTTACTTCCAAACCTTGTGATTGACTCAACAACTGAAAAGACTTGTGTCAGTGTTCCAGAAAAACCCAACTCCAATTAAAAACTCCGAAACAGCCATTTTCTCAAAGTTTCCTTATATTCCGGCACATCTGGGGAAACCTGAATCAGAAAGTTCCGGGTTTTCATCCAATAAGTAAACATTACAAATCCACCCTCCCTGCACCCATCATTCCATCACATGCCCCAATCACCCTCTGTCCCAACTTGAGACATCCCTGCAACCACTCCTCACCCAGGTGCAGAGATAACATGACCTTGACTTAGAAGAAAAATGCTGTTATGTCGAACCACATACACTCCATGAAATCCCCCTTCCCAACTTCCCAAGCTCAAGAATGCGGCAGCGTGGAAGCTTCTGGTGCTAACCTGGCTTCCAAAGCTGACAATTTGTTTAAAAAACGTGGCCAAAGAAGTCATGAACCTTGATGCAACTTCACCTCGCTTGGCAATGGAAATTCTGCTTCCAATTGTCGTCCTAGGTTGATTACCTATTTGTATACGTGTATGTCTGTCTGTCTATCTGTCTGTGTATTATAATGCCGATATATCATGAATCACCACTTCCTGAGCCCATACCACACGGCAAGTGATAAACCATGTTTACAAACTTTGCACAAAGTTGGAGGGTTCCAAAGGGAATTCAACGGATGAAAAACAGACTCGACGGATTCTTATTTTGAGCATCAAGTGCCAGATGAAGAAAACCATGAAGGCTTGGTGGCATCTCAGAGTCCTACCTTGGCCACTCTGGATGTCGAAGGCTAAATCCTTCAATTTAGAGTTCTTCTTAAATTCAACCTTCTGCCTATACACAATGTCCACGTCCATCTCTTCATCTTTCTGTGTGCCAAAATGTTATTTTGCTGAAACCACAAATAATCCAGAGCTTTCAGCCTCCCTCTTTGGTAATCTCATCTCACACACTAAGAGACCTGAAAGCAGTGGCTTGCTTTCTCTCTCTCTCTCTTTTTTTTTTGGCACCTAACGAAGCATGAAGCACATCCAGGTGTTTCCTCTCTGGGGCTGAGATGGTAACCCCAGGGGAGCTGAGAAACTTCTGCAGAAGGAAAAAAAGACAGACAGACAGATGGATAGACAGACAGCCCTGTTCCCCCACCCCCAAACCCGAGGACTCAGTTGCCAGCCAGCTCTGCAGTTTTGAAATGGTGGGGCATCTCAATCCTTTGCCATGAATTAAAAAAATAACACGTTTCAGGGCAAGGGACAAAGTCTTCTTCTTTCTAGACCAAAAATATGACCTTTTGACTAACGAGCAAAGTTAGACTTCCATTTGCCCAAAGGAAAATGACGTCCTATAAATCCAAGGGAATAAATCCCTTTTGGATTATAATTTGTGCCCGTTTGGAGAGCCTGTTTCATAGCCAGAGCGAGATTTAGGAGGGGGTCCATGGATTCTCTGGAGTTGCACTGGCACACCTCTTTCTGTCAGAAGATGACTCCTGGTTCATTTGGTTTGGTCTTATCTTCTCTAACTGGCCCCAACTTTGAGAAATTATTTCTCTGGCTGATCTTTAGTGTAGATCAGGAATCCCCAAACTTGGCAGCTTTAAGACTTGTGGACTTCAACTCCCAGAATTCTCTGCTGGCTAGAGAATTCTGGGAGTTGAAGTCCACAAGTCTTAAAGTTGCCAAGTTTGGAGACCTCTGGTGTAGATCCTAAATTCAGTACATAAATGTTGATACGTAAAACACATGTTTTGTTTTCTATGACCCAGATGTGCTAAAGATGTACATCTCGAGATGATCCCAGCCTAAGATGCAGAACAATCTTCTCGCTTGGGTCTTCTGAGATACCATCACTAACCCTCCTCCTTCTCCTCCTCCTCCTCAGCTAGGACCATGTTTTACACTACAGCATCTTCCAGATCAAATAGCACAGAATGAAAGGGAGGGAGGGGAAAAAACTGTGGTTAGAGGATGTGACAACGTCACACCCCACAGCAGAAACCTGGTCTTTTTTTTAAAAAAAGAAATAAATCTGAAACAGGCATGCTGACAGGCTGATATCACATAAAGGAACCCCCCCACAACAACAGATCAAGAGGGACCAGAGGGGGATTCTATCCTGCCACAGACATGCACTGGCAAAAATGTGAGTTGTGAAGTCTTCTTCTTCTTCTTCTTCTTCTTCTTCTTCTTCTTCTTCTTCTTCTTCTTCTCTTCTTCTTTCTTTCTTTCTTTCTTTCTTTCTTTCTTTCTTTCTTCTTTCTTTTTCTTCTTTTTGTAACTTGAGCAAATGCCAAGGAAGCTGTTGGCTGCTGAACGGTAGAACTATAGCAAAGAGATTCTGCTTGTTTTCCAAAATGCTTTCCATGTTTATGGCACTGATGCTCCCGTAGGATAGGTAGATCGTGAGTGTCCTTCATGAGTGGAGAAGGTAAGGATGAGAAGGTGTGGCTGGCCAAAGATCAGGAGGAGCAGGAGATCCAAAGCAGGAGAACCTCACCATGAGGTGGTCTAAATCTTGCACCAACCCAGCTGGGATTTATAAAAGAGATTGTCTGTAGCTTTCAGTTCTCATCGACAAGAAAAGAGATGGGAGATGGGCAAGACCAGCAGGGACCACCAGAGAGGAGTAAAATCAAACGCCCATTTTGCAGACAGATGGGGATGAAAGAAAGTCAACCACAAGATTTGTACGTTGCATGGAGGTTTATAAATTTCCCATTTATATAATAACAGCTTGGGCCTTCCCCCTCCTCATGCTTCTGAGAGAGTTAGTCACTGTAGCTAAAGTGTCATGGAACAATTCACAATTGAAGGATTTAAAAAAAAAACCCAAGAAAATGCTGGCGTGATGCTCAGTGCAAACACATTTTCCATTTTGGATGTGGCCCCTGCTTTTTAAAAAAAATGTGAAATAATAAGGAAATGGGGAATGAGGTCCCCCCAATGGAGATAGTAAACCCAAGTACATAAAACTATTTAGATAAGAAAGGAAAATAGTTGCTTCAGGCAAACCTCTTAAGGACTTTTCTGTATTCCCAACCAGCCCAAAGCTAACAGAGTTACTCAGAAGTTATCCTCACAGATCTTCCAGGGGATTCCTCTGAAATAATTTGCATAGACCTGGAACTTCAGTGTTCTTCCTAGGTGTCATGTACAGTATATAGCAATTACAATTTTTTTAAAATTCATATTTATATGCCGCCCTTCTCCGGAGACTCAGGGCAGCTTACAATGTTTGGAGCACAACCCAATGCGCTCAGCAATAGCCTTCCTTCCATTGTATATGCCTGCTTATTATTAAGCGGCATTTTTTACAAAGTCAGCTTATTGCCCTCAGCTATCTTGGGTCCTCAATTTACCTACCCCGAGAGGATGGAAGGCTGAGTCAACCTTGAGCCTGGTGGGATTTGCGCCTGCAGCAATTGCAGGCAGCTGGAACTAAGTGCCAGGTGTTTAACAGCCTGCACCCCCAGCTAACCTGATCAAGAAAAAAGTACATTCATCAATAGCAAATGAAAAGAAGTCAAATGTACTTTTGAAGGCCTGGCTCGTGGTCACTCATACCTTGGTCATCTCCTGTCTGGATTATTGCAATATGCTTTACCTGGGGCTGCCCTTGAAAACCACCTGGAAACTTTAAGTGATCCAGAATGCCCCAGGGAAACAGTAATGGGAACCTCTAGATTTGTCCATGTAACTTCTCTGTCATTCAAGGTGCTCTGGGTACCAATTTTGTTCCAGGTGCAATTCAAGGTGTTGGCACTTACCTGCAGGATTTAAGGAAATCTAGCTGTACTACCAGGCCCAATAGAGTGCACACACTCCTTCTCCTTTCCCTTAAATATTGCCATCTTATGCCAGCTAGGAAGTGTGCCTTCTCCATGGCGGACCCTGCCCTTGTGAACTCCCTACCCTATGAATTTTTTTAAATTCATATTTATATGCCGCCCTTCTCTGGAGACTCAGGGCAGCTTACAATGTTTGGAGCACAACCCAATGCACTCAGCAGTAGCCTTCATTCCATTGTATACGTCTGCTTATTACTAAGCGGCATTTTTTACAAAGTCAGCTTATTGCCCCCAACAATCTTGGGTCCTCAATTTACCTACCCCGAGAGGATGGAAGGCTGAGTCAACCTTGAGCCTGGTGGGATTCGAGCCTGCACTAATTGCAGGCAGCTGGAACTAAGTGCTAGGTGTTTAACAGCCTGTACCACCAAGGGTCTTTTTGGCAGGCCTCCCCCCTCCTAGACTTCAGTAAAGATCTGAAGACCTGGTTCTCAGCCCCCAAGTGCTGAAAGATGAGTAAATAAGGAAGACAAATGAACAAATAAAAATTAGACAAGAATGTTGACTTGGTGCCAAGTCTTTGCTGTTTTTAACGTTTTATTGTATTTGGGTTTCTTGTTTTAATACAATTTTGTATGCCATTTCAACTTTGGATTGGGAGCTGCCCCGAGCTGGTTTTGAGATGAGTGGCTATATAAACGTTAAATAAAATAAAATAAATATAAAGCAAACACACTATAACAGCCATTAAGTAAACCGCGGCAATATCAAAACTATAACTTTGACATGAGTTTATTTGAAAGTCACTATAACGGAAGCAGAAATTGGGAGAATTGTCCTGTTTGAGATATCAGGAATTAATAGTCCAGATGGAAAAGCAGATATTCTTCATCTGAAATCAGACAATTTCAACCATTGTTTTTTCTCTTTTCTTTTCTTTTTGAAAATATTTTTATTATTTTTAAAAATTATACCTGTATTGTGTGTGAACAGAGTTGGTTCCGGGTATCATTCATATTTATCCAATTCAACATAACAGTATTAATAATCTCTATCACATTTATCCATTTTAAGTAATCCTCATTATATTATTCAAACATATATAGGCAAAAAATGTCTTTCATCTTTATCTCTGTCTTCTTGGTCAATCTAAACATTTCTCTATCGTACCTGAACAAATTTGACGAGCTATCATTGATATTAATCCAATTTATGGTAACATTGTTAATAATCTCTATCACATTTATCAAATTTATATGATCCTTCTTTGAATATTTAAACATACATAAACAAAAAATGCCTAACCTCATCTTTATCTTCATTTCTATCTTTCCTGTTCAACCTAAACCTTCTCTATTATATATGAACAAATTTAACTATGAATCATTCATCTTAATCCAGTTCACGCTAACATTATTGATAATCTCTATCTCATTAATCAAATATATAATCCTCATTATGTTATTTAAATGTACCTAAAACCATTGTTTCTGAATAGTTGCTAGTTTCAGAGCTTCAAAAAATGGGACAGCAGACAATTGATTTAAACAGAAAGCAGAATAATCTTCAAGCATAACCTATAAAAAACATGTTGCTTGGAGCTTCTCTGGAAATTTAACTTTGCCCTGGAATGCAATAATTGTAAACAGATAGATTTTATAACTCTGATTACTGGTTGAATGGAGAAAAAACACTGAGCAAGGACTATCTACATGAAAAAATAAAGTAATTTTTAATGCAAACAACAACAACTAAGGGACAGCAATATTTATTATTTATTTTTTATTTAATTACATTTATATGCCGAATTACCAGTTCCAAATGTGGAAAAAAATCTTCTTCAAATTGCATAGCTTGCTGAGTCAAGTTTGACAAGCCTACAATACTTTTGGTGAGAAATGAACTCTACCGGCCACCAATAAATAGGACAAAGTCTTAATCCTCCGTGACTATTTATAGGATGGCTTGATTCAGACATTACACGAAACCACCATGCTGATTAACTTTTGCTCAGCTTAGGCGGGGAATCTGGTCACTCTGGTTCACTGTGATTGATGAATTAGTTCTGGGACTTAGCTGAGGAACCTTGCTTTGGCAAACTATGGTTTGAGGGAAGCTGTGGAACAACTAGAGTTGAGCATTTTTCAAATGTCAGCCACGTAAAAATGATTTGCTTATTCAAATCCAATTGCATTTAGTGGGTCTTCCTCTCAAGCAAATGGTAAAATGTTGCTACCTTAAGCACGTGATGAACATCAGAAGAAGTTGTTATCTAGTTGGCTAATGAAACATCTGCATGAAAACAACCAAACCCAGAGAGCACCAAAGATAAGGATACATTTAGAAATCCTTAACTAGATGGATCATCTTTAATCATTCTCCTCACTGCTTTCTTCGGGCTTCTTTTTCTGGCATGGATTTCATATACTCCCCACCTGGATTGTGGTGCAACCTACATCCATGCCCTGGGAGGCAGGGGCAATGTGCTCCGCCTGGAGCATTCAAGGAAATATCTATCATCCTGCCTGCCATAGGACAGGGGGTGCTATAAGGGTGAATCAAATCATAAAGAACCACTGGTCAATGTCTAGGCAGATTTTCAGGTCATCCAGGGCCTCATTGTCCCAAAGATGGTTTTTCCAAAGGCAACTGGACTTTGTTTTTCCTGGGGCGTTTTGCTTCTCAGAACTGAAGAAGCTTCTTGGAGAAGAAGCAAAACCTCATCAAGGAAAAACAAAGTCCAGTTGCCTTTTGAGAAAGCACCTTTAGGACAACCCCTGGACAAGTTGGCATTCTGGTACCAGCAAGATCTTCAGATGCAGCATTATTGGAGAAGACTGACTGACTCCAAGTTGTACTTATAGACTCTGGAGAGGCATTGATTTGTTAGTTGGAGGATAGTAATTTGGAGTGGGCAAATTAAATTGGTGCAGAGAAATTCAAGGCCTCAATTCTCAGGGCATTTTCATGCTCAGCCTTTCTTGGATCTGGGCTTCCTGAGCCTTTTGCTGGCAGATCAGGGGGAAGGCTTTAGATACAGATACAGATTAAGGCTCAGGACCCAGGTCTGAAAAACAGAAATGGTGATAGTGAAAGACGAAACAGCGAGGTGGCCAGCCATGCCCATCTCCGTTCAGGCACAACCGCCTTGGGGGACATCAAAAACCCCCATGGGAATAGATGTGTTAACTGAAACTTTGCACACCAGCTGCTCACTGATGACAAGGCGAGCAGGATTTTCAAAACTTGTTTTTTTTTAAAAAATAAAATAAAATAATCCCATCGGTCTGAGTGTGGGTTACCAGGCCAAAGGAGAACTTCACAAGAACGTGGCCAGGTCAGCTGAGCATTGCCAAGTTCACACCTTTGTACTTACCCGTTTGCCTTCCAGAAAGCAAAGAATCTTTTTTTTTCCCAGAGAAAGCCAGACCTGTGTCGATTTCGCAACCGGGCCCTGTGGGTGCCCTCCTGTGAACATGACTCGACAAGCTCAGAGATGTGCAATGTTGACACTGCCAGGGCATCTGGACAGGGCGTCAAATTGAGGGCCTCGGGCTCACTAATGAGATGATAGGGCAATTGACAGGCAAATAAACAAACCAATCTTTGGCCGGTTGACTTAGCTCTAAGTTGGCAACACCAATGCTGTGGGGAAGGAGGTGTTTCCCACAGATTCAGCCTGTTACCGGACGTCACACTTGTCAATTAGGGAGAAGGTCTGGAGAGGTCAGAGAGAGATTCATTTCCCATGGCTCCTTCTAAGATGGAGCTCTGGAGATGTTCTGTTCTCCTTAACTTCCTATCCCAGGTCTTTGGGATGGGTGTTCAAGGCAATCAACTCTCAACAGTGACTAGCTGTGACAGCAAAATAGAAGCTTGAGTCTCAGGTTGTAGAACGTCTAGATTCAGGGGTGGTAGGGAGAGAAGCAATGGCAAACAGCTTGGATTTCAAGCCATGCAGGTGGGAAACATAGCTGGAAGCAGGATGCTGGATTGGAGAGACCTTAGTGTGGAATCAGCATCCACTGGATGGATCTAATATGGATGTTCTCCAGATGTTCTTCAAAACAGCTTCCAAGTAGGTCCAAGATGAGAGCGTTCTCCCTCCTGATGTTGCATGTATTTCTCTTTATTGGCCTCCTTGCATTTACACTATCAAGTCTTCTCTTAAAATTAGCCCTAGCCATACCTACTCCACCTTTCCAGTTGGCTCTGAAGCTTCAACAGCTGTCTGGTTCAGCTTCCTGCTTTCTAGACCTGGGAAGGGTTTAATCTCTTGGACCTCCTCCTGTTATTTTCCATTTCTCTCCTCCTATGATCCTATGGCTCCTTACTTGTTTACTCCACTTCTCTGGGCCAAATTTCTTTTATCAAATATCTGAATAATGTCTCAGATCCACCTTGTGTCATTAACATGATTTAATCATTTTGCTCCTGGCAGTGATTGGGCCTTAACATTATGTCCATGCTGAGTTGAGTTGGACTTTTAGAAACTGCCTTGTATACAGCAATGCCATTTTCTTGAAAACAACCCCATAGTAATTTGCTCTCCCTCTTCAGAGATTCTGAGAGCCCTCCAATCTTCTGAGGACCTCCCTTCCATCTTTTTAACGTTTCCATCTGGCATTGTCCGTTCCCTAAACTGGGGTCAGAAAGGTGACATTAAGCCATAAAGTAACTCATTTGGCCTTGGGCTAACCATGTTGAAGAGCTAAGTGAATTGCTATTTTTATTTTCAATATACAGCGGTTCAACAAACCATGGTTTTGCATATTTTATGAATCCAGCTAGTACTTATCAACCTCTGAACCTTGGGTAGCATCATAGGCCTTGTATGTTTCTGTGCTTATCAGACAATACATGGTCAATATAGGCAAAGAGTGATGTCAAGATTGGGGTCCACCAAACCATGTTGTTCTTCAATAGTTCTGGACAAATCAAGTCAGCTACGATGATTTCCCTCTTCCTAAGTTGACCAATAAGGGACTTAATTTCAGACAAGATACTGGCAGCCATTCAGGTAAGTTCTCCCATCTTTTTCACTGAGATCTCAGTGGAGGGATCTTCATACATCCTCTGAAAATATAACTGCAAGGTTTCAGGAGTTATGGTCAACTTAGGTGGTGTCTCTGACGGGGCAATTGAAGCACCATTTGCTTTTTATGGGTGATGGACTATCACAGATACCTTCCTGACTTGTTTGATGGAACTATGTGGATAATCTGGGTGCTTATAGGGAGTCCTGAGGGACACAAGTATCTTGGTTCCAAACGAGATATGAACCCCTGACCTATAGAATGTTGCTTCAGTCCATTGGAAAAGGAGCTTTGGGTGATATCTCTGCTTTCATCTTTTTGAAGAGAAGATGAATTGCAGTGTGGAGTTCTTCCTTGCAAGTAACTAGTAGCTGTGTCTGAATTAGAAATGGGCAGGACTTTGGGTAGTGCATTTAGATCATCATCCGTAACTCCCCCCCTTCCCCCCAAAATCTTCCCAGTTTGGAGGTGTTTCCATCAGCACTCTATAATTCCTAGGTGCCTCTGGGAAGAAGGATTGATGGCTCACCTAGTTGTGGAAGGCTATCATTTTGAAGTGTCCCAACACCTTTTTAAGAACAATTTCCTGAATACGTTGGCTCTATGGGCAAATTTAAGAAACCTTGCTTATGTATTTTTTTTCTTTAAATATAGACAATGCACATCAAGGTGTGAGAAAGCATTTTTCGCAATTCCTTTTTAATTTGTTTTTTTATTATTTTAGTTGTGGGCCAAGATCTCCAACTGGCTGGCACTGGGATTAAGTTTTACGATAGTTATTCTTTGCGAGTGTGTGCGTGTGTGTGTGCGTATGCTTCTTTATCAAGCAAACATTTGCTTTTCAAGGGCTTCTACAAACAGGAAAAAGATTTCCATTGTGCTTCTCAAAAGCTTATTATTTTAATGTTATTGTGTGCAATTATATTGGAGAACCAAGGGCGGGAGGGAGGAGTGGGGGGGAAAGGAAAAAGAAGCACAACTGTTTGCTTTTATTTGCACAGCAAAAAATAAAATGAAATAAAAATGATAGGTTCTCACCTGCCCAAGTCTTGGGTGTAAAGTCCAAACTTTGAGCTTCAAACAGAGTCAGCCGTGCAAAGCCTGTTAATGATGACAGTTGCTTTTTCCAAAGGGAAGTTGGCTTGAGGAGCAATGGCTGAGATTGGTGTGAAATAAGTCCCTTTAAAAAACAATTTAGAAGGAGTTTAGAGATGCCAGTGGAAAGTTGGCAGATTTCCCTAAAGGGGATTCTGCTCGGTTTTGTAAAAGGACGGCTGCCTACTCCAGGATCTCTGCTCCTTGGAAAGGAGGGGACTGTGGGGTGCTTGGTGCTCTCTGAGCTTGTTTTCTTACAGATGTTTCATTACCCAACTAGGTTACATCATCAGTGCTAGAAGGGAGGGGGTTTGTGGAGAGGAGGAGGAGGAGGAGGAGAAGGAAGAAGAGGAAGAGGAGGAGGAGGAAGATTCTGAGCCTGGTTGTTTTCTTGCAGACATTTCATTACCCAATTAGGTAACATCGTCAGTGCTGCAGAATGGATTAGTCAATAAATTAAATCATGGACACTCTCTGATTTTAAAGATAGAGAGCTGGCTCAAGTAACTTGATTTCATGTCTATACATTTACATCATCTAGGAATGCCATGATAATGACCCCATGGCTAGTATAACACCACTTTCCTCATCATTGGAAAGTTGTCCAAAGATTTAAGGATGGTTTTTAAAGCATTTACATCCAGATAATGATTTATAGCTTGGTTTTTTGTTTTTGTTTTGAAAAAAAAAAACCAGAATCATCTTTTCCCCATCATGACCCTGGAAAGCCTTGTTTGCACTATAATTCCCAGGATGTTATTTATTGATTTATTTATTCAATTTCTACAGCCACCTGTCTCTCACAAGGGGCCCAGTTAAAGCAATTAAAAACACAATAAAAAATAATAAAAGTTCCCAGAGGGTGCCCTGGAAGACGCCAGCATTGCAAACAATCACACTGTTCCTTGGTTCAGTGTTTTTCAAACGTGGCACAAGGGGTGGACAGCTGGCTGGGGAATTCTGGGAGTTGAAGTCCACCCCTCTTACAATTGCCAGGTTTAAAAAACGCTGATTGACATGAACTAACGCTGAAAACATTTTTCCAGCTTCTGCAGCTGAGCAGCCCCTGCCGCCCCGTCCCTACCAAGGTGTCCGGGTTAAAGAGCCAGTGAAAGAGTTGCTGAAGAGGAAACGGGTCAGCGCTCAAAATGCCAAAGTTGCTCCTGAAAGCATGGCGGTAAGAAATAGCTGGGCAGAAAGGTAGACATCTTTCTATCTACTGCTTCATCCTTACCCTTCCACGATCACTCCTGGGGCAGGATCCCTCAGGCGTGCCATGAGCCACTTCCGTTGGAGCAGTGTCTCTTAAGCTTGTCAACTTTTAGATGGGTGGACTTCAACTCCCAGAATTCCCCAACTACCATGCTTTAAGATGGGTGGACTTCAATTCCCAGAATCCCCTGACAGCCACGGTTTAAGATGTCTGGACTTCAACTCCCAGAATCCCCAACCACCATGTTTTAAGATGTGTGGATTTCAACTCCCAGAATCCCCCAACCACCATGGTTTAAGATGGGTTGACTTCAACTCCCAGAATCCCCCAACCACCATGGTTTAAGATGTGTGGACTTCAACTCCCAGAATCTCCCAACCACCACGCTTCAAGATGGGTGGACTTCAATTCCCAGAACCACCATGGTTTAAGATCTATGGACTTCAACTCCCAGAATCCCCCAATCACCATGTTTTAAGATGTGTGGATTTCAACTCCCAGAATCCCCCAACCACCATGGTTTAAGATGGGTTGACTTCAACTCCCAGAATCCCCCAACCACCATGGTTTAAGATGTGTGGACTTCAACTCCCAGAATCCCCCAACCACCATGGTTTAAGATGTGTGGACTTCAACTCCCAGAATCTCCCAACCACCACGCTTCAAGATGGGTGGACTTCAATTCCCAGAACCACCATGGTTTAAGATCTATGGACTTCAACTCCCAGAATCCCCCAATCACCATGTTTTAAGATGTGTGGATTTCAACTCCCAGAATCCCCCAACCACCATGGTTTAAGATGGGTTGACTTCAACTCCCAGAATCCCCCAACCACCATGGTTTAAGATGTGTGGACTTCAACTCCCAGAATCTCCCAACCACCACGCTTCGAGATGGGTGGACTTCAACTCCCAGAACCACCATGGTTTAAGATCTATGGACTTCAACTCCCAGAATCCCCCAATCATCATGGTTTAAGATGTGTGGATTTCAACTCCCAGAATCCCCCAACCACCACGGTTTAAGATGGGTAGACTTCAACTCCCAGAACGGCCACAGTTTAAGATCGATGGACTTCAACTTCCAGAATCGCCCAGCCACTTGTCTGGGGAATTCTGGGAATTGAAGTCCACACAGCTTCAAATGACCAATTTTGAAAAAAAGCACTGCTTTAGAACGATGAGCTACATCCTCTGGCCTTAAATGCCTCTGACATTAGAACCAGATGTGGCCACATCAATAACAGTGATGAAAACTGATCGTGGGCCAGGGTGTGAACGTTTGAGAGCTTTCCACCCTCCTCAAACACATTTCTTTCCTTCTGGCTCTTCAGTCTCGACACGGACTTGCCATTTGAGCATTACTGATAGTTTCCTAGTCAGCCTCTGAGTAATTCTTCTCTTTGTGGTTTATCGCTCTTAAATAATATCAACCTTTAATTTTCCTGTAGGTGTTTTTCCCGCATCAGTCACTTCCACCTTACTCGCCCACTGGTAAGAATTTCAGAATTTATTTTTTGGGTGGGGGGGGCCCTTTTCCTCCACCCCAAAAGCCCACTTTTTCCTCGTTCTCCATCTCCGGTCCAGCTTCACCTTCTTCCCTTTCTCTCTTTCTGTGAAGGACAAGTTTACTCCGAGACAGACTTGGTCACCTCTTCGCTGCCTCTGATGGAGGAAGGAGCCCTTTATTCGGGGTGGTTGACTCAGCCTCCTCCGGCCACTTTGCAACCTCTGACCCAGTGGACCACCTCCCCGGATTACGTGTCTCACGAAGCGGTCAGCTGTCCTTACACGGCCGACATGTTTGTTCAGCCAGTCTGCCCCAGTTACACACTCGTGGGGACATCCTCAGTGCTGACCTACACCTCCCAGCCATTGATCACAAACTTCGCGGTGAGTTTGATATGGGACCCTCCGTGTGATTGTTGGGGTGTTTTTTTTCTACTGTAGGGTGGGAGGCAGGTTGGAACTTTTCCAAAGGTTGCTAGATATTTCCCTTCTCTTGGAGTACCATGGATGTGGTAACCCAACCACAGGAGGTCTTCCATAGCAATAGCAATAGCACTTACAGGTGAAACTCGAAGAATTAGAATATCGTGCAAAAGTTCATTTATTTCAGTAATGCAACTTAAAAGGTGAAACTAATATATGAGATAGACTCATGACATGCAAAGCAAGACAGCTCAAGCCGTGATTTGCCATAATTGTGATGATTATGGCTTACAGCTCACGAAATTTGCAATTCAACCGCTCACAGGGTTTCCTCAAGAAAAATTGCACATGGTCAGTCAGCCTCTCTGCCTTAGTCAATATTGCAACTAGGCCAAATACCAGCAAGGGGAATTCATTATCCCAGGGCATGAAACACCCCTAGGAAATATGCAATGAGCATTCTGCAAAGATTTGAGCAGCTGATAAATATTTGACATCAAAATTATCAGAGGACAACGGTGAGTGGGATGTTTTTGGATGCAAATTTTCTTAGCTTCGGATTGTAGCCCCGATGGGTGACCAAAGGGAGGGTGTTCAGGTGAGAAAGTAAAGCATCATTTCGTGATTATTGTTTGCAGCACAGAAAAAAAATATACATGAAAGAATGGGAAAGAGAAGTCACACCATTGTCAGGTTTCTGCCCTGGGTGGGCCTGAACAAAGAATTTCACAGTTCCAAATTCCCAGCTTGGGCATTAATTGTAATTAAAGACTGCCATAAATTGCATTGTTCTGTCTCGGGACTCAGAATATTGAGTATCACGCATTTGAATATCTGCACGGAAAACCCGGGTGATATATTTCAAGTTTTCTCCTTGCGAATCACCGCGACAGTTACGCTGTATTTTTCAGCTGGATCTCAACGAGCAATTGCTTGCTCTTTCCTGTGATAGATGTGGGGGGTGTTTGAAGTTAAAAGAAATCACACACCCCAAATAAAAGGGAGCTTAGCATCTGTATTTTCTGGGGCCCCAGCCAATGCCCCCCAAATTATCTTCTCGCCTGGATGGGTTCTCCATTCATTTAGTGAATTTTGCCTCTGTATTGTGTGAAGAAAGTTTTCTTGAACTCACTGCCTGAAATCTAATACGGTAAGACCAGTGGTGGGATTCAAAATTGTTTACTACTGGTTCTGTGAGCGTGGCTTGGTGGGCGTGGCTTGGCGGGCATGGCAGGGGAAGGTTACTGCAAAATCCCATTCCCTCCCATCCTACTAATCTGCTTTCCAGCTCTGTTCTCCTGTGCAGGGCAACCAAAGGAGACCCAGCCGATCAGCTGGGACTTGGGAGGTGGAGAATAGATGGGGACAGGGCCAGTCAGAGGTAGTATTGGCCAGTTCTCTGAACTACTCAAAATTTCCGCTACCGGTTCTCCAGAATCGTTCAGAACCGGCTGAATACCACCTCTGGGTAAGACTCACTGAAAGCAAGATGGGCAGCATATAAAATTTAATAAACAAATAAATAAACACACTCCTATCTTTCTACCCTTCCTGAACATTGCAGGTCCTACTTTGTATTTAAATCCTTACGGGCATTGGTGCACAGATAGCAAAGACCCTGGTTGGATCAGGGTTTGTTCCTGAGGGGGGAAAAAAGTCTACATTTGTGGATGACAGCCTACTGCAGGTAGTCCTTGAGTTATGATGACAATTGGGGCCAGAATTTCAATCGCTAAGCAAGGCGGTTCTTAAGGGAGACTTGTTTTTGGCCACCGTTATTAATCGATTCGCCCCCGTGATTAAGTGACTCCCACGGTCTTTAAGCAAATTTGGCTTCCCGCCCTATTGACTTCACTTGTCGGAAGCTAGCTGGGAAAGTCACAAAGCTGATCACATGACCTGGGAAGGCTGCCATTTTAAGGACACATGGTTGCTGAGTGGCTGGTTTTGGTCATGTGACCGTGGAAGATGCTGCAAAGGTTGCAAGTATAAGGACTGATTGTAAGTGTGAGGACTCATTGTAAGTGCAAGGACTCGTTGTAACTTCACAGAGTTGCTAAACAAATAATTGTAAGTCAAGGGCCACGTTATAACAGTGGTCGCCAACCAGTGGGCTGGGGACCACTGGTGGTCCGTGAGAAAACGTTGGTGGTCCTCAGAGAAATGTCACCCCCAAAGCAATTAATCCAGGCTGCGCTGCCCACATGGCCCACGGGAACACAAGGCTTGTGTCACTTGCATTGCTAACAACACGAGGTAGTGAGGGGAGGGGGGAAGGGCAGAGGGGGAAAACTTGCCCCACTTGCCTGGCCTGGCCACCGGGCTGCTTCTTTCCACTTCTTTCTTCTTCTGCTTTTGGCTGCATGCAAGGAAAGCAGCAAAAGTCTTTCTTTCTCTCCCCCAAACTCCGCCAGAAACGAGTCTTTGGGATCCTGCAAGGCCTCCTGCTCCAAGAGGCTGCGCTGGCATGACAAGTCTCCCAAAGACTCATTTCTGGCGGAGTTTGGGGGAGAGAAAGAAAGACTTCTGCTGCTTCTGCTGCTTTCCTTGCATGCAGACAAAAGTCTCTCTCTCTCTTCTCTCCCCCTGGGAACAGAGCTGGAGACAGTATCCTGCGATCCCAAATAAAGAATGATCGACCGGTTAGGAAAACAGGGTGGGGGATTTTCCTGCAGACTTTTTGGGGGATTTTCCCAGGGTCTCTGGTCCTCGGGATTTAAAATGATGAGTTTGGTGATCCCTGAAGTCCAAAAGGTTGGCCACCCCAGCCTTATAGTATGTTATCCATCAGTTGGTCTTCTCCTGAGCTGCTGCACTGAGAGAGTCCACCATAGATGAAGAGTGAGCTTGGACCTTCTTGGATCAGAGGCAGTTTCTGGGGAGAAAGACTGACCCACCTGTTTTTTGTCCCTCAGGCTCGATCGGCCACAAGCCCAGCTGTGGTGCCTCATCTGGATGCGATGGACCAGCAAGCTCCCCTGAGTTACTTCCCCTGGACTCAGCCGATCCCAACTTTACCGGCAACTTCCTTGCAATACCAGCCAGCTCCGATGGCCCTCTCTGCCCCCCAGTTTGTCCCCCTCCCCATTTCAGGAGCTGACCCACTCCCCCAAGTATTAGAAGACACCAGGAAGGAGATGGCACCTCTGACGCTGGAGAAACTTCTGCAGGGTGACACAAATGACACGTACGATTTAAACAACAGCCTGCCAGTTGAAGGACTCTGAGCCTGGGTGCTTCTTAGCCAAGAGGGATCCTCAAATCTCGGTGGTTCCATTCTTCCTTTTTTCCTCTTCTTCCTTCCTTCTCTCTCTGCCTTTCACTGTCGTTTCTAGGTGATCCTCAGCTTCTCTTGCTTTCTTTCCAGAGTTTCACAAACATGAGACGGAAACAACAGGATTTGTTTCAGAAAGGCAGCTGCTATTTTGAATCTTTGCAACCAGAAATCGCCTTTTCCCTCCTTCTTTCTTTTTCTTTCTTTCTTTCTTTCTTTCTTCTTTCTTTCCTTCTTCTTCTTCTTCTTCTTCTTCTTCTTCTTCTTCTTCTTTGAATTTTTCATATGTAGTTTTCAGGACAGTAAGGAAGATATCAAAGGCCTTTTGTGTTTGTGTGTGGGTAAATATATTGATTTACATAGAATGCATTGATTAAGATCCAATGGGTTTGGGATTCTATTGTTATTGAAAATCTGGACTGTCTTCTCTTGGTGTTGAGGGAAATACAAGGGGGGAGGAGGAGGAGGAGAAGAAGAAGTTTATTCTGTTATTCTGAGAAGAAGAAGGAGAAAAGTATCATCCCCTGAAAAGTCTGGTCTTGGCTGCCAAAGCTACCAGCTGCCCACAAGCTTGCAAGCTTCATCTAGTAACTCTCTGCTCAGCTCTGCTCTCTTTCTCTGGCCAGGCCAGGTGTCCATTTCATGCAATCTTTTCCAGGATTGTAAAGTGGACAGAGACCTTATTCCTCCCCCTCTACCCCCCCCACCCCCAAGTACTAGATTAGCATTTCTGGCTCCATACGTCCAGGTGGACAAGCCCAATCTTGGTGGCAGCTGGAAGATGCGGGTTGAGATATGGGCTTGCTGATAAGGAGTATCGCCCAACTCCAGAGAGGCCCTCGCCAAGCCGAATCCTGCTGAAGAAAGAGAAGCTTTCAGCAAAACCTTGGCCAGCGCTATTGCTTCATTTCCGAAAAGCCTGTTGACATTCCAAGCATTCATCCCCTTGCTTCCCCCCACACCTTTTTTTTAAAAATCGTGTGTACAGTACGACAGTCTGGGCAGGAGCTGTGTTTGCAGAAGTCCAGGGCCAACCAGAGGAGGGGTCTGGTAAAGAAAAGAAAGGCTTAAGATCTTTCCCACCCCCTCACTTTTTGGGGGAGGGGGCGGGAAAAGGGCTTGGATTTCAGCCCAGGTACACACAATTGGCGCTTTGATTGCGGGGAGAATTTTGAGTGGCGGTAAAAGAGGACCTGATCTGTCATTTGTCAGAGAAAGGAACACGGTGTTGGAGGTGTGGATTGGCAAGGGTTGGAGCCCTCCTGCAGAACCGGATCCGACTGAACCCATGTGGCTGGGCACCCATTACCAGGGGTGGGCTTCAAAAAGGGTTCTCTGCCTGGTTGCTGGGTGGGCGTGCCATGGTGGGTGTGGCCTAGTTGACCTCCTGCACCACAGCGGGGGGGTCATTTTTGCCCTCCCCGGACTCCGGAGGCTTTCCTTGAGATTCCGGGAGGGCAAAAACAGCCTCCCCGGGCTCCGGAGGCTCTCTGGAAGCTGGAAATGGCCCATTTCCAGCCTTCCTGAACTTCTGGGAGTCCCGTTTGCCCCCCTGCCTGAACCCCCTTGTGCACCCTGCACTTACCTGCATCCAAAACAAGCCACCTGGGGACTCATGGGGGTGGGTGGGGGCAGCCAGGAGTGGAATTTGGGGGTTCTCCAAATTGCACAGAATCTTAGCTCCTGAACACCTGCAAACTCCAAGCAGCCCTTCCCTTCCCATAACCCTGTTCAAGAGAAGAGCTGATTAGGGGGCTGGAGGCTAAATATATGAAGAACAGATGCAGGAATCAGTCTAGTCTGATGAAAAGAAAGACTTGGGGTGACATGACAGCCATGTCCCAATATCTGAGGGGGTTGCCCAAAGGACAGGGGAGGGGTCAACCTATTCTTCAAAGCACCTGAAAGCAGGAAGAAGAAGCAACGGATGGGAACCAATCAAGGAGAACTTGAACTAAGGAGAAATTTCCTGACAATTAGCACAATCCATCAGTGGTATTGAAAAAAGTTTGTTCCTATGATTGGTTTAACAACCACAGCAAAAAAAAGTTTGTAAAATTGGGTGCCATTGAACCACTGCCTTGCCTTGCAACAGAAGTTCTGGTCCCAGTTGTGACTGTAAGTCAAGGGCTACCTGTAGTAAAATCATACTTCCTAGGGGTAAGCCAGAGAAGTTAGCAAGGGTCAACAACTACCACCTACCATTGCAGGTCAGCTATCCCATCCAGTTTTTGCCTGGGGTTCAACCATGATCTGGCCACGGTTTTTAAAGATTTGCAGGCTTTCACATTTTTGCAAATAATTCCTGTTGAAGATAAGCCAACAGTCTTGCCTTTAACTCCTGGGTAAACATCAGTGTTAATCAGAGCAGTTTAAAAAAAAATCACTGGAGTTAAAAGTGTATAAATATTTACTGTATTCCACCGAACTCAAAATTTCCAGTGGTTTTAAGTGGGAGAGAAGTGACTTGGGAAAGCAAAATATTTTTGGAGGGGGGGAAATACCCTTACAGGTTCTCTTCACCTAAAGCCACATTTCGCAAGAGATAAACTTACAAAGATAGAAACGAAACTTCCTGTGGGCAAGAATTTCTTCATTTTTGGACAAGTTTGTCTTGCAAATCTGCCCATTGACATTTGCAGCTAAAGGTTGACCTTGAGGTCTCAGGAGTCTGTGTAGCTACCCCAGACCTTGCTTAATATTCAGGCTGGCAGGTATATATCGTTCCCTCCAGAGATTATTTTTCTCTGTCTCTCATGCACACACATTTTTCGAGTTATTTTTCTGGAGCCAACGCATGGGGTTATCACTCATCTGTTAAAACGCATCTGTCTGCCTCTGCTTCTGATTACCTTCCTGGCTTTCTGTTTTCACTGATAGAATCACCTGAAAATTGCGTTTTTATCTCGTCTGGAGTCTGTGCAACGCTCATTCCCCTTCAAGGAAGATATATCTTTCGCTTTCCTCCATCAAACAGAAGGATTGGGGTCATTTCTGAAGCCATAGATGACCTTCAGAGTTTACCCTGGGGCATTTTTGTTCTGCAGACACAAGAAAGGATGGCCAGGAGGCCTGCAATGAGCTGTGTCCCCCGTGACACAGATGGGGCTGGTTGACCCTTGGTATTCTCTCCCCAGTCTCCCCAGTATCACAATAGAACTGGAAGGGACCTTGGAGGTCTTCTAGTCCAACCCCCTGCTCAAGCAGAATATCATTCGAGACAAATGGCTGTCCAAGTCTCTTCTTAAGAACCCCCAATGATGAAGCACCCACAATTTCTGAAGGCAACTTCTGTCCCACTGTTTAATTGTCCTCACTGTTATGAAATTTCTCCTTAGTTCTAGGTTGCTTCTCCCCACGATCAGTTTCTGTTAAGTTTGCATGAAGAGACAGACGCGGAGTGCTTCAAGCTCTTTTGTTTTATTAGTGACTACAGCTCAGAACGGACCCAATTTGGCTGGGCTGCGGCTGCTACTTATAGCCAGCAGCCGCAGTTGACAGCCAATCAGAGTGCAGGGTTTTCCCGCACTTTTTAAACCAATCATTTCCAGCATTTTACAAGAACAGTTCAAACTAAACCAATGACTTTAAACCTACATACATAACAGTTTCCATCCATTGTTTCTTGTCCTGCCCTCTGGTGCTTTGGTAAATAAATGGACCCATCTCCGCTTTGTAGCAGCCCCTCAAATACTGGAATGCATCACCTTTAAACAAATACTGGAATAAGCTCCTTAACGGCATTTGCAAACCAGGAACCAAATCTCCACAAATGTGGACTCCCATGAAAGTTATGGCACACATGTTGTTGGGCAGGCTAGCTGGAGATGAAAGGAACAAACCTTTTCATTTCACAAATGCTTCACATTTTTACTTTCATGGCCTTCAAGATACAATGTGGAATGGACATCAGACCCTGGTCTAGAAACCTGCGACACCGAGGACCACAAATCCAAGGCTATATTTATTAAAAATGAAAACGGCTGAGGTTCTATCCTTCTCCACCCAGATCTGTTCAAATTCAAGGGTCAGGGAAACAGGAAAGTTGAGATGGAAGAGTTTTGGAAGCAAAACAAAAGAGTACGTGAGGCCCTGTTGTGAGCCAGTGGTGGCCGTGCCTGGCAGTAGAAGCACCAGAAGTTCCTCAATTTTTAACAATATCTCCGATCTCTATTGTGGGGAGCTTTCATTGGTTACCCTCCAACGTTCTTGGTAGGTTTCCACCATCCTGAATGTACTCACCAAAGGTGGAAGGGTGACCTAAACTTTACAATCAGGTGACAGGGGGAGCCATTGTGGAGGTCAACCTTTTCTATAGCCAGGAAGGACCGTCTCCATATTGGTAACCCCCGATATGACATCACTGCATTCCTGATGGAATGTGGGGCTTTACAAGTCTTTCACCTGCTCTGAAGTAGGAGTCAGACTGGGGCTGGGTGCAGGCCAAGAAAAGGCTCATAAAGATTATCTGTCTGTTAAGGTGTGGCCTTTAGGACAGCAGCTGGGGACTGAGGCATCCATTGCTCCAGGTGAGTTGCAGGTGGCCCAACACCTGGGACTGTCAGATGGAGAGGGAAGAGGGGCTGGCCCCAGCTGCTCCCTTGGGGAGCAAACACCCTTATTAGGGAGAAGGGAATTTAAAAAAAAATGCAATTAATGCCTCTTTCCCTCATTAGTACAGTTGAATATTCCCTTGGTTGCTATCAATATGTATAGGGTATAGATGGATAGATAGATAGATAGATAGACAGAGAGAGAGAGAGACAGACAGACAGACAGACAGACAGACAGGCAGACAGATCGATAGAAATAGATAGATAGATAGATAGATAGATAGATAGATAGATAGATAGATGATAGAGATAGATAGACAGATAGACAGATAGATGATAGATAGATAGATAGATAGATAGATAGATTGACAGACAGACAGATAGAGAGAGAGAGAGACAGACAGACAGACAGACAGAGATAGATAGAAATAGATAGATAGATAGATAGATAGATAGAGAGAGAGAGAGAGAGAGAGAGAGAGATGATAGAGATAGATAGATAGATAGATAGATAGATAGATAGATAGATAGATAGATGGATAGATAGATAGATTTGGTGACCCCAAAAAGGATTTTTCTCCTGTCTCTCCCTACATGCAAGCCAAGTTGCTGGCTGCGAAATAATAGTTTTGGTTCAGGAATATTTGTGACTTCCTTGACTGGGCTGGTCTTTGTGGGAGTAAAGAAGCAACTGAGTGAAGATGCTTCACAGGACTTTTGAAATTATTTTTTCGTCAGGGCTCAGGACATCCTACACACATTGCGATCACCTCTTTTGCACAATGCCCTTCGGTTTCTGGCTGGCAAAGCTGGCTGAATGAAGGAGGGCCTTGCCAGCACCAACAGAGACGGTACCAATGCCGGAAATAGATTTTAAAAGCTCTTTATTGTAGAGCTGGAACGAAATTGCAGTCTTTGTCCAGTCTCCACCAGGAGTCACTGTTTTGCAGATGCTGTTTTACAAAAAAAAACCACCACTGGGAAATAAAATATGTTATTTCCCTCCTGCCCTCCCAGGACATGTCAGAATAGATCAGAGGTCTCCAAACTTGGTAACTTTAAGACTTGTGGACTTCAGTTCAGCTTTGCTGGCTGGAGAATTCTGGGAGTTGAAGTCCAAAAGCCTTAAAGTTGCCAAGTTTGGGGACCCCTGGAATAGATGCTGGCACTGAAATGCATGTCAGAAGTTTGCTTTGTCTTTCAATGCAGCAGAAGGAATAAAAATGATAAAATGAAGCAGCCATTGTTGTTCATTGTGGCTCAGGCTGTTAAATGCCTGCATTTAAGTTCCAGCTGCCTACAATTACTGTAGGCTCGAATCCCACCAGGCTCAAGGTTGACTCAGCCTTCCATCCTCTCGGGGTAGGTAAATTGAGGACCCAAGATAGTTGGGGGCAATTAGCTGACTTTGTAAAAATGCCGCTTAGTAATAAGCAGGCATATACAGTGGAATGAAGGCTATTGCTGAGCACACTGGGTTGTATCCCAAAAACTGTAAGCCGCCCTGAGTCTCTGGAGAAGGGCGGGATATAAATATGAATAAAAATAAATAAATAAAAATTTCATCTTGCACTGTCATAAAATCACAGTGGCGCTGTGTTGTGGTTTGCCGGCAGCCAGTGCGGATGGCAGAGGTATCGGACAGTGAGGACGAAAGGGAACCAATCAGGGAGTTTGGCGAGGACTTGGGCAAGGGTCTTGCATCCGATGCAGAGATGGGGCCAGGACCATCTGAGAGTGGGGTACTGCCTTCAGAGCTTTCAGAGTCTGGCAGCAGCAAGGCAGAGGAACAAGGGGAGCCTGTTTCCAGTGCACGTATGCTCAGGGCTGCTAGAAGGAGAGAGCAGCTGAAGCAGCAGGGGCAACTCGGGAGTAAGGCTGGGAGGTGATTGCCTCTCCCATAAGGGATGAAAGCCAACCCTCGGTGATGTGCTCTTTGCAGGAAGCAAAGAAGTTCATTACATTCTGATTCGTCATTGAAGCTCTGCAAACTCTGGTTTGTCTTTGATGGAACTTCTGTTGGTTTATCTTCTAACTAAGTGGATGTCTGTTTCTTGGCAGCCTTTTACAACCCTGAAAGGCGTGCTCTTATCTCAGACAATTGTGTTTAATGAGTTTTGGCTGGGAATGCAAATAATTCCCAACGTCACATTAAAAAAGGTTTGCTTTTACACACGTGTGTTTCCTTAATTTGAACGAAGCCTGGGTCAGAACATGCTGATCCTTCACCATGACTATGAGGATTTGATTTCTTTCTTTCTTTCTTTCTTTCTTTCTTTCTTTCTTTCTTTCTTTCTTTCTTTCTTTCTTCTCTTTCTCCTCCTCCTCCTCCTTATTATTATTATTCTTTCAAAGTGCCATTTTTAAAAAAACTATTTTTATTGAAAGTTTTCACAGCAACAGGGAAGTTTATTCATAGTAAATCATAAAGTTACAAACGGAACTCGGAAAGAAGGAAAAGTCATGGGAAAAAACAAACAGAAAACAGGTCAGATAAAACCCCTGCTGACCACTTGGCCTTCATTTAATGGAATCTTAAAACATTACACATTGATTGGTTGGGGGAAGAAACATCAGCATGTGGTTTAAAAGTTTGTTTGCTTCCTTAAGGAAACACGACAGGAAAAAAAAACCCCTAAGATGAATTCAACTTAGATACTTATCAGTTCGCTGGAAAAATAAACATATGTATTTGATCAGAGTGCAAAGATATACATGTCACTTTTATGAGAGTGATCAAGTCCTTTAATCAAGCATTTTGCTGGTTGAGGTGTGCAAGCTTCCAGATCTCACAGAATTCTTCAATGGGGAGGCAATGACATTTTCAGGGCTGGCAAATTTTAAACGTACAAATAGTCCACCAGGGAAATGTCTTTTTATGGGTAAATGTTAAGCCCTTGTTGTTTCACACTCTGAAATCTTGCGGCTATTAATCCTAAAGGATAAAAATCGCCTTAATTGATTTACTAATTGGTTTTTTTTAAAGTGCATTCTTAGCCCTTGGAGGCATGGCATGCTGATGGCATGGCAAATGCTAGAATGGACAAAATTGTCGAATAAGAAGATACTGAAAATTTGGGATTTGGAATGCAGAACATCGCAAATTATACAAAATAAGAGAACCAGTAATGGAAATTTTGAGTAGTTTGGAGAACTGGCAAATCCCACCTCTGACTGGCCCCACTCCCATCTATTCCCGCCTCCCAAGTCCCAGCTGATTGGCTGGGTCTTCTTTGGTTGCCCTGCACAGGAGAACGGAGCTGGAAAGCAGGTTAGTGGGGTGGGGAGGGAATGGGGATTTTGCAGTATCCTTCCCCTGCCATGCCCACCAAGCCATGCCGTACTCACTAAGCCACGCCCACAGAACCGGTAGTACAATTTTTTGAATCCCACCACTGTTCTCTCGGTGCAGAATTTGGATTATTTTGTGACAGATCTTAGTGGGGACAGGCTGTTTTAGCCCAAATCCTCCTTGAGAAGGTTTTCCATTTTTTCTACTCAACCACATTTTTGAATTCCTGAAACCTCTAAAGAAGGGAAGTTCAACCTTTAGCAGCTGGAAGATTTGTGGGCTTCAACTCCCATGGCTGGCTGGAGAATTCTGGGAGTTGGAGTCCAGAAGTCTTCAAAAAGGTGCCAAAGGATGGACACCCTTGTCTTAAAGCTTGCATCTTGCCTTCTCCGTGTTGGTTGACCTGAGAAAACATTTGGAGTGCTTGGCAAATCCAAAACGGGGACCTGAGTCCACAGAACTCCTGTCTTCACAAGAGGGGGTGGGCATTGCTAGACTAACTGTAACACAGATCCCAACTCCGATCCTTCCAGAAGTCGTCCGCCACCGAGACCGAAGGGGCAAAGTCTTTGCAGTCCAGGGTGGCGTAGGGAAAGTATTCGGGGGCTCGAAATGTGTCCAAGTGCTGGGAACCACACGGGTGCAGTAACATGTCGATAGGCCGGAGGTGTGTGGGATGTGGTTGTGTGGCTGGCAGGTACGTTCCTCCGGGGACGGATACATGCAACTCCTGCCATCCAGAGTTGGGCAGCTGTAGCCGAGCGGGGCGCAAGGAGGCATCTGAGATGGGGCATAGCTGTAATCGAAGGAGCTGGGGGGATCAACAGCCTCTGGAGATCCAGAACCCTAAAACAAGAAAACAAGGATGAAGCGCCCACCCTGTGGGGTGCAAATTCCATTCTGAATTAATAGGATGATCGAGGGATCATTGCTCAAAAGTAAGCCAGGTCCAATAGGGCTTAACTCCCCAGTAAGAGTGCACCAATTCGTGCCAATCAGCTAAAGCAGGGGTGCCCAACCTTGGTAACGTGTGGACGCCAGCTCCCAGAATTCCCCAGCCAGCATGAGTGGCCAGAGTTGAAGTCCATTAGTCTTCAAGTTGCCTAGGTTGGGCATCCCTGAGCTAAAGCAAGAGAGCACAATCTGAGTCCCAAGATCGTACATCGTCTTCAGGTTTGCAAAAAAAAACCGGACAGGTTTGCAAAAATAAAACAGAGAAACCCTTAAATGGATGATTTTGCTCTCTATTGGCCAAGGCATTGCCTGCTGATTCTCTCAGCTGCATCAATTCTTCCCCGTTTCACACTTTTAGCCACCTGCCACTCTGCTCTTGTCCCAAAGCAAGTCTTTTCTTCTAGGGACCGGGAGATATAGATCTGGGAACCTCCCCTCCCAATCCATAGATACAGAAACTCACGTACCAGGCAGGTGAGGGCTGGCTGGAAGCTCTCAGGTGAGCAGGGCAGGTTGTCCTGTGCCAGGGTCAAGGGCATCTCCAGAGCTGGCTCAGCTTGAAGGCAAGAATCCACCAGCTGCTCCAAATAATTGGGAATTTCCTCACAGGAGGTCCCACTCTGGAACTGCCAAGGTTGCTGTAAACAGCTGGATAAGGAAGATTCAGGTGCCGTGTCGATATAAGGAACTAAGAAAAGGAATCAAGGTGAGAGAACTGAGCTTGGCTGTGAAATAGATGTGGCAGAGAGACTTTAGCCTGGCAAATCACAAATATCCAGGAAAACTTTGGCCTAGCAAAAAAAACGTGCATTAAAACTACAGGCAGTCCTTGACTCACAATCACAATTGAGCACCCCAAATTTCTGTTACTAAGTGAGACATTGGTTCAGTGAGCTTCGCCCCCATGTCTTGCCACGGTTGTTATGTGAATCACTGCACTTGTTAAGTTAGCAACCCGGTTGTTAAGTGAATCTGGCTTCCTCTATTGACTTGGCTTGGATGACAGGACAACCGCATAAATAGGAGTCAGTTGCCAAGCATTCGAATTTGGGACTCGTGGCTATGGGGAGGCTGCAACGGTTATAGGTGTGGAAAATGGTCATAAGTTGTGTTTTTCAGTGCCGGTCTCTAAAGGAAGTTGAGGACAAGCTACTTGTATGCCTGACAAAATATTTTTTTCAGGATGCCAAAGGCACAGAAGCAGGGCTTGAAAATCCCAAATCCAGTGAGCCCACAGGATCTCCTGCCCCAAACTACATTTTTTTCCCCTTCATATTTCTATCTTTCTCTGCTTAAGAAAATCGATAGCCCCTTTATCCCAAATTCCTCTAAAGAGCTCAACATTTTCTGGGACGGGATGGCTTTTATGGGATAGTTTTAAGGGATATTTTTATGGGTGTACTTGTAATTGTAATGGGGCTTATTTAGTTTAATCTGCTTTTAAATTATTTATTGTTGCTGTTGTTTTATTTGTAAGCCGCCCCGAGTCTTTGGAGATGGGGCGGCATATAAGTCCCATTAATAAAATAAATAAATAAATAAATTTGCTCTTTGGATTTTCTGCTTCTTAACTCAGCTGCCCAGTTTCAATTTCTCACGGTTTCTTCGTCCTTTGCTAGCACACAAGAATTGGGAGAAAAATGCCTGCATATCTAAAAAGCCCATGACATCCTGGAGCATTTTGTTGGCCCCGGAAGGAACGGATAGGAGATATAAAAAGATGGATTTTCTTGATGGGATTTCTGGAGGAAAGAGAGAGAAGGACAGCTGCAGGAGGGAAAAATAAAAGCAAGCATGGCTGGTTGCAAACAAACCCACCCCAAAATAAGTTAGTTTAGCAAGAAGGGGAAAAGGGAATGAACGCAGAGGGTGCCTTTAATCCACTTCAGAAAGAACAAACCCACCTGGAATCTCTCTGTCTCTCTGTCTCTCTCTCTCTCTCTCTCTCTCTCTCTCTCCCTCCCTCTCTCTCTCTCTCTTTTAAAGTTGGTGAGCTCCCACCAACCTTCTCCACCCAGCCTGGATGCTCATCTGCATTTAGCAAGCTCCTGCCCAATGCGGATTGGCCATTTTCACAATTAAATGCCCGTGCCCATTCGTAAGTCAGGATTCAAGAAGAAAACGGATAGGAATAGGCATAGAAAGCTCAGATGGTGTGTTTGTGTGTGCTTTTTTGGGGAGGGGGTGCTGGGGAGAGAAGAGGGGAGCTGTTTTGTACCAACCTGTGCAGAGAGGCGAAAAAACCTCACCAGCCTGGACGTTTCTGCTGCATTCTCCAAAAACCTGAGAATAAAAAGGAACCAAGCAATGTTTCTCTCCAATAATGAAGCAGAGAAGGATTCGCTGCCCTAATCCCCTTCCTTACATGGCACAGGTAAGTCCAGGATTTCTCTCCAAAATGGAGAAAATGTTGAGAGGCTGCAAGGCAATGAAGGAGAGTTGTTCCTTCCTTGGGTGTATTTAATCTGGGGTCTTCCTGCAGGTTATTCCTCGGCTAAATATAATTTAGGGCTGCCTGCTCTCCCAAGAATTGGTGACCTTTAGATGTAATGGATCGTCCACTATGTAAAAAAAAAAATCTGCATCCTGAGTGGGCAGTTGTGAAAAACAGGAAGGAAGAAGAAGGAAGGAAGGAAGGAAGGAAGGAAGGAAGGAAGGAAGGAAGGAAAGGAAGGAAGGAAGGAAAGGAAAGGAAAGGAAAGGAAAGGAAAGGAAAGGAAAGGAAAGGAAAGGAAAGGAAAGGAAAGGAAAGGAAAGGAAAGGAGGGAGGGAGGGAGAAAGGAAGGAAGGAAGAAAGGAAGGAAGGAGGAAAGGAGGAAAGGAAATAGTGAAGAAGGGAAGGGAAAGGAAAGGACAGGACAGGGAAGGAAAAGAGGAGAAAAACACTAATGTATAAGTGAATCACATCAGGGCAAGATTTCTTATTTGCAAATGGAGTCTTCACAACTGACCATCCTCTTCTGCTTGGTCATTTTGTTAGTAGCTTCTTTTACATGAAATGCAACATGAGGTTATAAACTCCAGACAAATTGGAATCAAACGCAAGAGCCTTGTGCTCAGGAAACCCAAGGTGGTACCGTAATTTTCAAAAACGGGAGTAAAATGCTTCTGCTGCACCTGTAGAAATTTCTCTCGAAATGTTTGCAGGGCCACCTCACCAGAATGTTCTGCCTTTGCTTTTCAGCTCCAGTCCTTGCCAAGTTGGAGTCCAAGGTCCAAGAAGAAGTGCCGAAGGAAACACCTTCCAAAATGGGGAGCAGATGAGGAAGAAACTGAACGAGACAGAATTTTTGTCCTGGCCAGAGGTTGCACTAGATCCGATTTTTTTCAACGTGGCCCCTTTAAGAAGTATGGACTTCAACTCCCAGAATTCCCCAGCCAGCCATTCTGGGAATTCTGGGAGTTGAAGTCCACACGTCTTAAAGTTGCCCACACTGAGAAACGTTGGAGTAGATACCTCCTTACTCCTCTCTGATGTGCTTTTTGTGGGAGAACAGGAACAATTTTTTCCCCTGGAACAAGGAACAGGAATAAACTGGTTTGTTACAATGAAGGCTATGGCCCTCAAAAGGATTTTGATGCCCTGGTGACTTTTCCCTAGTTTATTCTTTCCTCCAGATTTGCCCTGCCTTTCACAGCGGCTGATTTTTTTCCCCCCCTACATTCGGCAGCCAAACGTTGCACATTGCACTCAACCAGGAGTCCTCGGAGGTTCAGTTTACCAAATGGGCTGGGATCCCTGCAGCACACTTAAGTCACAAAGGGTTAGGTTAGAACCACGATGAATTCCATCCTCACCTTCCTTCCTGAGGCAACCCACCCACCGTGGTGGCCAATCCAGAGGACGGGAAAGGAAGGGAAGGTTCACACCCACGCTGGCTTCCGAAGAATTCAAAACAACCCTTGGTTTTCAAAGGACCTTTTGAAACTCTCCTCCAGATGGGAAGACAAACAAAAGAAAAGAAATGTAACCGGATTCTCTGGCAGGAGAACAAATGCTGCAGTTGTGAGCAAGGGCTGGATTACTTTTCCCCTTGGCAATGAGAGTAGCACTGAGGAACAGAAGGCAAATCCTCCTGAGATCTTCCCTGGGGGGTTAACTAGATCCATGGAAAGCTGTGGGGAGGTGGCAGGTTGCAGGAGAAAGGAATGGCCACCTGCAACCTCTTCTTGGCCAGATCCACCCGGGAGAACTTCTCCAGTGGTCTGTTTCTCTCTTTTAAGGGAGGGTCGGAACGAATTCTTGTTCATCAAGTTGTGTGAGATTTGGAAGAAAGCCAAGGCAGAACATTGAGGTGCTTAGGAAAGCTGGAGTTTGTTAAGAGGGAGCTTTGTGAAGCATTGAGGGTTCTGCTGGCCGGAAGCTGAAGGAATGATGGAGGAAAATGGCACTTTTTTGATAGCAACCAAAGAATTTATTGGATGCCTAGTAGGAGACATCTAATCTATCAGTAAAAGAGAACCTTTGTAGCTCAGGGTGGCTGTGGGTCCTTGATGCTCCCTGACCTTGGTGGTTTCCTTGCAGACCTTTCATGACCTATCTACATAGCATCATCAGTGCTAGAAGGGAAGAGGGGTTGCAGAGTGAAGGAGAAGGAGAAAAAATGGAATTGGAGGAATGTAAAGTCCTTGGTGGTCTCTGCATTTGGTTATTTTCTTGTAGATGTTTCATGACCCAACTGGGTAACATCATCAGTGCTAGAAGGGAGTGGGATTTGTGGAAAGGAGGAGGAAGAAGAGGAGGAGGAGGAAGAAGAGGAGGAGGAGGGAAGAGGAAGAAGAAGAGGAAGAGGAGGACAGTGGGGTCCTTGATTGTTTGGGAGCTTAGTGGTTTCCTTACAGATGTTTTATGACCCAACTAGCGAACATCATCAGTGCTAGAAGGGAGTTGGGGTTTGCAGGGAGGAGGAGGAGGAAGAGGACAAGGAGGATTACTGTGGGATCTTGGTTACTCTCTGAGCTTGGTTATTTTCTTGCAGACATTTCATGACCCAACTAGGTAACGTCATCTGCACTCATGTTGACAATGGCACTGAAAATGCAACCAGGAGCCCATGGCTGATCTACTGAGAATGGCTCCTTTAATGGCTAAGCCTGAGAAGAGTTTCAAAGGAGATGCTTACAGCTTCTGCCACTGGGGCCTGTTTGGCTCTTCTCTGCTGCAGAAGTTCCTTCACGGTCATCTTCACTCGGACGCCTTGGTAGATCTTCGCCTTCCCTGCAAGGAGAGCATGAGAGATGCCTTTTGGCAGAGACCAGAGCTGGGAAGGGCCCTGGCCAGGGGGAGGTTTCAGAAGTGGCTGGAACTCACTGCATTCTTCCAAGCGCAACCCCCAAAGCAACTCCCAGAGACAGCCAGCTGGGGCTTCTTTAAAGCCAACTCTGGTTCAAAGAAGTGACAGCTTAACACGTGGTGGGATGACAACAGCTATGACATCTTCTGACTTGGATCCACAGTTTAATAAACCACGGTTTATTAAATAAACCACACTTGCCAAGGTTTACCCATTGTATTAAACAGGTGTTTTTCAAACTTGTCCATTTTTTAGATGTGTTCCTTCAACTGATGGAATTCCCCAAGCAGTGGAATTCTTTCCTTCCTCCTCCTCCCTCCCTCCAATTTCCTCCTTTCCTTTCCTTTCCTTTCCTTTCCTTTCCTTTCCTTTCCTTTCCTTCCTTTCCTTTCTTTCCTTTCCTTTCCTTTCCTTTCTTTCTTCTGTATTTCCTTTCCTTTCTTTCCTTCTTTCCTTTCCTATCCTATCCTTTCCTTCATTCCTCCCTCCCATTTCCTCCTTTCCGCTTTCTTCCCTCCCTCCTTCTGACATTCTGTCTTTCCTGCATTAGTTCACAGCCTGGGACCTCCCTTTAGTTCATCCCCAACATAACACCCTGCAAAGAATTGAGGCCAGCTGAGAAAACATGGCTCCAATCACCCAGGGTGTGTCCCTCTAAAGAGAAGTAGATTTGAACCTGGATCGCCAAGCACAGGGAAACTCCAGACACCCGACTGTTTCAAGTGTCAGCGCATACTTAGACTGAATTCTTTAAATGGGAAAAGTTGCCAAGTTTTTTGTGTGTGTAAATGAGCTTTTGTAGGGAGATTAAGATGAGCTCAGCAGGATTACCTTATCTAGGTCTCTAGTCCTGCCTTGTGTTTTTACAGAGATCCCCAGCGCACTTTTGAAAAGAAAGTCACGAGAGGCACATTTTTAGAATATATTTAAGTTGCCCTCTTTAAATCTCTGCTTTTGACTCAAGCTGACACTTTGGGCAGCTCACAAAAGGAAGAAGAAAACAACAACCAACAAGAAAAGGAGTGAATTGTGTTTCCAGCTTATCACTAGCCAAATGCTTCCTCTGAACCTAAAGACTTCCAAAAGGGATCACTCTTATTCCCAATATATTTGCCGACTCTCCTCTCAAAATGGCCATCCCTACTTCTCACACCAGGAAGTTTGAATCACCCTTTTATTCACCATCCTCTTCCCCCAAATAATGTAGGTGCTCAATCCATCACCTTGTATAAAGATCACCTTGTATAAAGATGTCTTGTCTGTTGGGGTCCTATCCTTTTCCTAAGGATTCCAAACATAGGATGGTAACAACAAATCGTAGTAACAGCCACCAATGGGTTCCATGATTTTATTCAATTATCACTGCCTTGGGGGAAGGGGGAGATTAATTATCTTAGCCTCATCCCTACCCTGCACCCATGGTCTCATGTTAGACCTGCTTGGCTGTAGTTTGCATCACTTGCACACACACACAGAGACGCTGCACACACACACATATTCTTCTCAAGTTGCCTCAGTAACACATGTTTCTTATTTACTATTCAGAATCTAAGAACAGATCCCTTTGTAATGTATAATCTTGGGCATTTTTAGCAGTTCTCGTTATTTTTCTTTTTAGACCATCAAGTTACCCTTCCAGTGTGACTTATCTAGCACCCATTCAGCCAGAATCCTTAAACCTGGCATTCTTCGCCATTGATTAGGGTTTAGAGTTGGTCTAGTACTTAGATAATCTGTGGCTCTAAACCAGAGGTCTTCAAACTTGGCAGCTTTAAGACTTGTGGACTTCAACAACTCCCAGGTTTCCTCCTCCAGTCATGTTAGCTGAGGAATTCTGGGAGTTGAAGTCCACAAGTCTTAAACTTGCCACGTTTGAAGATCTTTGCTCTATACCATTTATGTAGATATATAAATAGCTACTGGTAGATAGCTAGCTTGCTATATACATATATCAATACATATTTTGATATATAGATATAAACTACAGATATAAGTTGGAATCAACTTCCCCTGGAGCTACGGGTGGCCCCTGATCTTAGATCTTTCCACGTGACCTAAAGACTTGGCTTTTCCAGCTCGCCTACCCGGACTGATGGAGGGATGGGGATTTTTAGTTGTTAAGTTTTGTTTTGAGTTTATGAGATTTCTTATTTAATTTAATTCGGTTTTAATTTTTGTAATTGTTGCATTCTTTTTCTTTTATGTAAGCTGCCCTGAGTCCTTCGGGAGACAGGGGCATAGAAGTCTCATAATAAATAAATAAATAAATAAATAAATAAATAAATAAATAAATAAATAAATAAATAAACAAACTTTAGATCAGGGTTTTCAAGCTTGACAGCTTTAAGACTGTGGACTTCAACTCCCAGAATTCCTCCTCCAGTCATGTTAGCTCAGGAATTCTGGGAGTTGAAGTCCACAAGTCTTAAACTTGCCAAGTTTGAAGACCCTTGCTCTAAACCCACTTTCCTAAAACCAGTACCCTTTTGAGATCACTGCCCAAGGTGGGCAATTTATGGTGGATCTTCAGGGCTCTGCGGGGAGTTGGAAGGGTCTGCAGGTTGCAGAAGCCTGTTGAAAGAGACTCCCTTTGGGGGCTGGACTACCTGGGTTTCTTCCCCCTCCCCAAGGCATCCTGGGAAGTGTAGTTTAGCCTCCTCTGTACTTTCAGCCCCACGTCCTGCGATTTGACGCCGGAGCGAGGAAGGCCCCGACCGCCCTGGGTGGTGCAGCAGCGCCGGGCCTTGTGAGTGAATTTTATGAGATTTCTTATTTAATTTAATTCGGTTTTAATTTTTGTAATTGTTGCATTCTTTTTCTTTAATGTAAGCTGCCCTGAGTCCTTCGGGAGACAGGGCGGCATAGAAGTCTCATAATAAATAAATAAATAAATAAATAAATAAATAAATAAATAAATAAATAAATAAATAAACAAACTTTAGATCAGGGCTCTTCAAGCTTGACAGCTTTAAGACTGGTGGACTTCAACTCCCAGAATTCCTCCTCCAGTCATGTTAGCTCAGGAATTCTGGGAGTTGAAGTCCACAAGTCTTACACTTGCCAAGTTTGAAGACCCTTGCTCTAAACCCACTTTCCTAAAACCAGTACCCTTTTGAGATCACTGCCCAAGGTGGGCAATTTATGGTGGATCTTCAGGGGCTCTGCGGGGGGAGTTGGAAGGGTCTGCAGGTTGCAGAAGCCTGTTGGAAAGAGACTCCCCTTTGGGGGGGGGTCTGGACTACCTGGGTTTCTTCCCCCTCCCCAAGGCATCCTGGGAAGTGTAGTTTAGCCTCCTCTGTACTTTCAGCCCCACGTCCTGCGATTTGACGCCGGAGCGAGGAAGGCCCCGACCGCCTCTGGGTGGTGCAGCAGCGCCGGGCCTTTGTGAGTGAATTGCACGCTCGTTTTTGAGGGGTGGGGAAAGGGGCGAGGGGAGACGGTCGGGAGACGGTTCCGTGGGAGCAGAAGAGGAGGAGAGGAAGAGGAGGAAGGAAGGCTGAAGGAGGGCGAGAAAGGCTGGGCTTTTTGGGGGGGGGTCTCTGCATCCCCTCCAGGAATCGGAATATCCGGAGAGGGGCCACGGAGGACTGGGTTGCAAGCGGAGCGACGCCCCCGCGGGTGCGCAAAACGCGTCCCTGAGGCTGCGGCGGGCGCAGGGCTGGCAGCAGCAGCAGCAGCAGCATCGCCCAGACGGTGCCAGGGGTGGGAGGAGCGCAGGATTTGGCCCCGCTCTTGCTGCGCTCCGAAGGGGGCAGCCGGAGGGCGCCACGGTGCCTTCCCGAGCGAGCGAGCGGGCGGGGTGGAGCGGCGGGGTGGGGGCAGAGCGGACGAGCGAGTCCCGGCGCCGTCGGGAAGCTAGAAGCCAGCACCAAGCCCGTTGGAGAGCGCCCCAGTTGGAGAGCGCGCGCGGAGCGGGTGGCGCGCACCTGGGTGCCCCTCTCCGGCCGGTCCTGCTGTGGGGTCGCGGTGGGACGTCGCCCCGACCCTTGCCTCGCTTTCCCCGGGCAGGGCAAGAGGGAGAGGCGCTGGAAGAGACGTCGCCAGCGGAGCAAACTTTTCGGGGGAAACGCAGCCCGCTCCTCCGCTGCGCTTTCCTCCTGCCAAGCGTCTCTCCACTGCCCATCTTCCCCTCCGCCAGTTGCACCCCCAAACACGCCTCCGTCCCCGTCCCCACATGCCTTTTGCACGCCTCTCCCGGCTCCCCTCAAGCCGGCTCCAGAGCGGCGAATTGCGCCCCGGCGGTCGTAAGGACGAGCCAGCCGCGCGCAACCACTTTGCGCGCAGAAGTTTTCGCCGCGCGGCAGCGCCGCGGATGGCCGTCGGAAGCATCGCGCGCGCGGCAGGGGTGGGGGTGGGGGGCCTGGGGAGCCAAGTCGGTTAGCGGGGAGGGGGAGTCTCCCTTGAGCAGCCTCGCGCACCCACCCACCCAAAAAAGGGAGGGGCGCCTCCTTTCTCTTTTGCGCCCGACTAGCCTGTCTTTCCTTTCCAAAGGCAGAATTTTGGGGCGTCAGATGGAAGCGGCCATCTCTTGTGGATCAAAATTGCAACTGAGTTGGGTTGGGGGTTTGGGGGTACACGCACGCACACACACGTTTAGAAAAAAAAGACTTTGCAATCCGCTTTTCCTACCCTGAAATGCCAGAAATTCAGTCTATGGTGTTTTGTTTTTAATGCACCTTTTTAACCAGGAGAATTAGCCACATAACTTCACAGTGGGGTTTTTTTCTTTCTTCTATTTTTTTTCGCCCTCTCCCCCAAAGAGTGGTTTCAACAACCAACTTTTGGAGTAGCCACATTCCAGAGCATTCACAGCTGGGAACGGCAATGTGTTCCCCTGTGCAGCACTGGGTGTGTGAGTGTGTGAATGTTTGTGGATTTTATGTATATGAGTTTACACCGGATTTGGTTTAACATGCATGCCTTTAAAATCATTCTACTTCGTTGCTCTGCGAATTTGGGAATCTCTCACTCTATTTTCCTTTTCTCTCCCTTCTTTTCCCCCTTTTTTTTGGAAAAAAAAATCCTTTGAAGGCAAGCCATCCCAAAAGGCATGGGAGAGAAGGACTCTGACCCCCCCACACATCCCCCAAAAACCCACCCAAGATACAATTCTGACTTACCTGACATTGTTCAGCAACAGAAAATGGAGCAGTTGCCTTTCCACTCCCAAAAGGGACCAAATCAAGGACACTCAGCTGGGCTCCCTAAAGCAGAAGGAAAACATGCAAGAAAACAGGAATTTTGGGATTAAAAAAGAATTCTAAAGCCTTGGTACAGCTCTTGACTGGGAGACAAACAATATTAATCTTTTATACCTACGGATATAAGTTTGAATTTTTCTCCCCACAAGCCAAGTATTTAAAACCTCCAGAATCCATTGATTTGACAATCAAGGATTGCGCGATAGTTTCAATTTGAATATTCAAAGGCTTCAGAAAATGGACTCTCTTGGAGGAAAACCTAGCATAGCCCCATCTAGGACAGGGTCTGGGGGAACAAGATCCACTGGCCCCACCTTCCTGGAAGCCCCCCTTGGGGGTCCTGTCCAGCTTTTTAGCTCACTGGCCCCAAACGAGGCAGGCGCCCCCAAAGAGAACCCACAGTTTTGCAGGTGCCAAATTCTAGGCCCTCCCTGGCACTTCCATGCCCCCTGTTACCTGATGAGCCTTCCCTGCAACCATTTGGGGAGACCTGGGGATCGGGGTGCATTGGGGGGGCTGCCTGATGCCTTTGTGGACAAAGAGGGCCTTGAAAAGGGATGTAGTGTGTCCAGGAAAATAGCATTGTGTCCTGCAAGCAATAACTGTGGGTGACTGGGGGACCTCATTTTGTGAGCTTTGGGGTCTCTGATGTGCCCCCCAGTTTCTACCTAACTCCCCCCCCTTTTTTTTCCTCCAACGTGGGTGTGATTTTTAAACTTCTCCTTTGCAACAGCTACTCCAATTTGCATTGTGGGAGCCTCCCGTCTTCAGAAAGTTGGCTATTCCCACCACCCCCCTGTTCTGGCCTTGCAATCACAAGCAAGGCAGGCTGAGGTTGATTTGAACTCCAGAGGAAATTTCTAAATTTTGAATCTGGATTCTTTCGCACCTTTCCTCCTATCCCTCCTTTAGAAGGAACCCAGAACAGCTGAGTCAATGAACCCAGCCTGCATTGTTAATGATCTACTATGAATATAATTTGGCCGTTGTTCCTGATTCAATTTTTGTCTTGTTGAAAAATAAGGCTTCAAACAAATGGCCCTGATTGGAGAGAAAGAGACCCACATAGCTGAATTCACGATGTGATTTCTTTTGGCCAGGGTTTATTCTCCCAGAGCATCTTTTGCACATTGAAATGCTATGTTTTCCTTCTGTTATTGTTTTTTTAAATCAAACTGTGCATAATCTGAAAAGAGTTATGTGACACTGGAGAAAATTATGTGAGAAAGTAACCGGGAAGGATTTTATCAATGCAGAGGACGGTTTGGGGGCTCGGCTACCCCTTAAAATTCAGAGACTGTCAGCTCAATATATGAAACTCCAAGTGGGGAAGAGAGGTGCTAAAACACAACCTAAAGGATTTATAAATTGCTGGGGGTGCTTGCCCAAGGATCTACCCCCCCTCCAACCGCTCATCTCTAAAATAAGAACTTTCTAATCTAGAACAATAGAATATAAAAACTAAAATGATTTTTAAAACAAGGGCTGTCTTGTGATATGGATTCCTGACCTGTAATAATCGGCTGTGAAAGTTTAAAGGAGGCCTGCAAACTTTAACCTTGAGTTCTGGTAGTGGTATGAGAAAGATTGATTGATTGATGGATCAATCAACCAAATTTATATATCTGCCCATCCCATCAAAGGTAACTCTGGAAGGCCAGCAAGAATCAGTAAGAGCAATAAATAAAAACCAAAACTGTACAGTAGGGAAAAAAACATTAATAAATATCCTACAAGCAAAAATGGATGCACTCTGCATATTTTCAGAAAAAGCAGCAGTGATTGAAAAAGTGGGGGGGGCATTTATTTTGCCTTTTTAAACAGTATGTTTGGAGCTCTTGGTTTTCAAAATGCATGAAGGTACCTAAAAGGGAGATCTGCTGTTTAAACTGCAAAAATAAAACTGCATGTTCTAGATTGATGGATGCCCAAATAAGAAAATATTCCTTTATTATTTTTTGTTGGCTGGCAGAGAGAGATGGACAATTTTATTCCAAACAGAAGAGGTCATTTTTTTATTCAACGAGGAAGCAAAGAAGACAAAGACAGTTGGAATTAAATGCTATTTTTCATTTATGGGGAAAGTTGGCCTAACCAGTTTAGAACTTCAGTGCTATTTTGTTTTGGTGTCCAGTTTCAGAAATGAGGTGGAAACTTCTGGGAGATTATGCAAAATTTGGAATTTCTCCTTTTCCCAGATCTATTGGGCTACAGTTCTCATCACCCCAAACAATAGTGCTAGGTTGGAATAAAAGAAATTGTGGTCTACCAGATCTAGATGATGCTGAGTGGGAAGAAACTGGACATTTATTGCTGCTCTTATGAGATAATTTTTGACAGGGCATCCAACCTTGGCAACTTGAAGACCTATGGACTTCAACTCCCAGAATTCCCCAGCCAAAATGTTTCCTAAGGATTACTGCTAATTTACCTACCAAGTCATCTCCTTTCCATCTTGTGGGCTTATAAAAAAAAAAGCAGTTCAGAAATGCAGACCTGACCTGCAAGCACCGGATATTGTGACTGGGGAATTCTGGGAATTGGAGTCCATTCATCTGGAAATCCCCACAGTTGAGAGATCGGGCCCTAAAGAAACTGAGGGACTTGCCAAAAATCCACCTTGACTATATAGGTAGGGGATGATGGAGATCTGTGTCCCTGGGCTTCCCTTCCTGGAGCTGAATGGCATAATTCAAGGGACTTTGCACTGCTGTGTCTTCCCTACCAGAAGAGTTTTCAAGGAAGCATGGTTGGCTGGGGAATTCTGGGAGTTGAAGTCCAGGCATCTTAACAGAATAACAGAGTTGGAAGGGACCTTGGAGGTCTTCTAGTCCAGCCCCCTGCTCAGGCAGGAAACCCTACACCACTTCAGACAAATGGTTGTCCAATCTCTTCTTTAAAAGCTTCCATGTTGGAGCACCCACAACTTCTGGAGGCAAGACGTTGACAAGGTTGGGAAACCATGTTTTAGAAAGATGCCACTCAACACAAGTCTCTACCGCACAACCAGCAGAAAGACAGACGCACCAGCGATGGCCTTTCCTCTTCCACACAGGCTGCTGGCTAATGCCTTGGCTACAAGCCTGTGCGGCTGTGTGTTTGTGTGTCCTGCAGGCAGTTGCTGGCCGCAGAAAACTGGGACAGTGCCCAAACAGCAGATTGCAGGCAGAGGAGGACTCTTATCGAGAGAGAGAATCTCTTCCGGACAAGCCCAGGCCACCCCAACTCTGCTCCACCTGCCTGCCTTCCGGAATCCAACTTGCCTTGAGGCCAAAGTCCAGGATGGCTGGAATGCCTTGGCATGACAAAGGCCTCCAAGGAGATGTCGCAACAGCCTGAAGACCATGTGTGTGTGTGTGTGTGTGAACCACATACCCAGCAGGCTGAGGTTGGTTTCCATCCTAGCAAGTTGGAACAGGACTTTGAGGAGAAGAAAGGAGACAACCAAGCCCTCCAGGGAAGGGAAGGAATGCGTAAGAGGGGCAGGGCGGAGGTTGAAACTTTGGACCTGGAGTCCAGCTGGGTTTGGATGTCCTCCTGCCTCTTTCTGGCTGTCCGGGGTTTGATCAATATCTGAAGAACCTGGTAGAGTTTGAAACTGGTCATAGAAGGAGATCATAAGAACGTTGATGGACCTGCTTGGCAGAAACAAGGCTTAGAAATTAGCTTTGTAGACCTCATCAGTCTTCCTTCCTTCCTTCCTTCCTTCCCTCCCTCCTTCCTTTCCCCATCTTTATCCTCCTTCCTTCCTCTTTCCTTCCTTCCTTCCTTCCTTCCTTCCACTCTTTGTCTCTCCTTCCCCCCTCCCTTTCCTTTCCCCATCTCTTTGTCCCTTCCTTCCTTCCTTCATCTTTTATGCCATTTTTATTTTTATTATTTATTATTTATTTTTAACTTTTGTTTTCCTTGGAATTTTATAAATTTTGGCTTTTCTGACTTTTGTTTTGTTTTTCTTTTGTTTCATGCCGCCGTTTTTATTATTTTGATCTCTTCGCCCTTTCGCCATCTTCCTTCCTTCCCATTCCATTCTTTTGATGGTTCTTTTTCTTTTTCGCCGATTCTTCTTTTTCCTCCATCCTTCCTTCCTTTTTCCTTCCTCCGCCATTTTTCATTTTTCATTTCTTCCAGAGTTGATATAGATTAAATGAATCTGATCTAGATCATTAGGATTGTATGATTTTTATTGGCTCATGACCAAGTCTCCTATTTCTACACTTCCGTGATATTAATACATTAAACAAGGGAGTGTTCCAAACGACATACAGTTCAAAGTCAGCCAGTCCACAATGGGACCTCCACTCCTTCATTCATTCTGGAAAATGGGGAGTCTGTGTATTACTGGGCTGCAGTGTATTTCACATTTTTATTGGCTCATGACCAAGTCTCCTATTTCTACACTTCCGTATATTAATACATTAAACAAGGGAGTGTTCCAAACGACATACAGTTCAAAGTCAGCCAGTCCACAATGGGACCTCCACTCCTTCATTCATTCTGGAAAATGGGACAACTGGAGTCTGTGTATTACTGGGCTGCAGTCACTGGTCTGCAGGGCCAATTGTGGTCCTGGGACAGGTTTCTTCTCCATCCACGGATCCAGCTGGTTCGAAATGTCCTAGGTCCTCAGTTGCACCCCAGCCTTAGATGCAAATTGGCTATGTTGACCCATTTTTACCACCACTGCACAATGATTGAAAGGGAGCAAGTAAGCACACTCTGGGAGAGAAAACTGCTCTTTTCAAAAAACGCTCCTCAGAGGGCTTTGTGAAGGTGTTCCAAAGTCACCTGTGAACACAATCTGGTGTGAAGGTGCCTGGAATTCTACACTGTTGTCGTTGCAGTTCTGAGCACCAGAAATTCTGTGTAGGTCCTGTTTGTTTGGCTGTTGGGAGTGTGTGTCTCTGTTCAAGGCATTATGGAGTCTTTGCAGACCATTATGGAAGGGGGCATAAAACAATCATCACCCCTCTCAATGGGGGGGGCATTGGGCTATGCCTGCAGAGGAGGCCCCCCTGTGGTTCGCAAAGAATCCAAGATCTTTTAGCAAAGACTTCCATCTGCTGGCCAGTACTCAGAATGCAACACTCTTCCTGGGGAGCAACTTACCTGGGATAAGGGGAAAAAAGCATTTTAGCAGGTTATAACTTTATGCTAGTTTGATGTTTTTTTTTAAAAAATGCTTTGAGTTAAGGGGAATAGAGGGAAAGTGGGGATAAATTTAATCAGAGCACAGAACTGATTCTTCCCTTTGTGTTTGTAGGCTGGCATCTTTACAAGGGGATCAGATTCCAGGTTCAACCATTGCACCAACCATGGTTTGATGAGACGAGTTCACAGTAACCCCAAACCAACACACAATGTGGCAAGCAGGAAGATCCGGGTCCCACTGTGTCTTTGAGAAACAACTTACTTAAGGCGGCTTCCCTTTCAGCACATGTTAGGGTGTTTGGCTGGAATAAATGAGGTGGAAGGGACCTTGGAGGTCTTCTAGTCCAGCCCCCTGATCCAGCAGGAGACCCTGTACCATTTCAGACACATGGGTTGTCCAGTCCCTTTTCAAAAGCCTCCAAGGTTGGAGCACCCACAACTTCTGAAGGCAAGTCGCCCACGGATTAACTCTTCTTCCGTGTCAGGAAATGACTCCTTAGTTTGAAGTCGGTTCTTCTCCTTGATGAGTTTCCATCCATTGCTTCTCTTGTCGTGTGTCGGTAAACAGGATTAAGATTTGGGCTGGGAGCCTCAGTAGCATAAATCCATCATTGCCTGAGAGCCAGGCTGGGACTCCATGAGTTTGCTTGGAGGGTTGAGATTCAATGAGCGCAAAAGAGGAAACGTTTCTTGCTTTGCCAGGGATCAGTTCTAGAAGGGAGGGTGAGGTCAGTGCATTGTTGAAGGCCATTTGCGTGTGGAACATTTGCATGCGCAGCTCCATCTTGTGGCCACATCACCCTTTCTGTCAGTACCTGTCGCTCTGCTTATTGTGCTTCGAAGAGGTCCTTCGTGCCCTAGTTTTGGGGAAAGGGTGCTACAGGCTGCCCAAACATCCATGAAAAGATAGCCGTGGGACCCTTTATAGCGGGCTTTATAGTCTACAGCTAATACTCAACTTACAACATTACATTTACTGTTTCGAAGTTACAACGGCACTGAACAAAATGACTGACAACTAAAAACACTTCTTTGGTCTTTTTAGTTGCCAGCAGAAAGGGAGTAGGCAAAAGCAGTGCATTCTATAAATGCTTCAGATAATTGCCTTGGCAGCTGAAGTTTCTGGCATGCAAGATTATTACTAGAGAGCATGATTGACACTCGTGCATGTCAGAGCCCTGACAACAACTTATGACCTTGTTTCACACTTATGACTGTTGCAGCATCTCCAGGGTCATTGGATCAAAATCCGGACGCTTGGCAATTGGTTCATTATTTATGACAGTAGCAGCATCCCAGAATCAAGTGATCACCTTTTGCGACCTTCTGTCAATGGGGAAGTTAGTTTCAAGCCAGATTTAAAGGAGAGCTGCTTGCTTTCTTGATGTGGCTCCATCTTTAAGGGCCACTTTAGAGATGCTAAGTTCAAAATTCTTTCCTTTCGTTGACGTCAAAAAGCTGCTCAAAGAAATCACCCTCCATGGTTTGTTCTGTTCTGTACTTGTTGGGAGAAGAGGAAGTTTGTTCTGGTCATATACTTGTTCTGTCCAAACCTGGCAACTTTAAGACGTGTGGACTTCAACTCCCAGAATTCCCTAGCCAGCATAGCATAGTGCAGGAGTCTTCAACCTTGGCAACTTTAAGACATGTGGACTTCAATTCCCAGAATTCCTCAACCAGCAAGCTGGCTGGGGAATTCTGGGAGTTGAAGTCCACACGTCTTAAAGTTGCCAAGGTTGGAGACCCCTGGCATAGTGTAGCACTGCCAGTTGGGCAGTGGTGGGATTCAAATTTTTTTACTACCGGTTCTGTGGGCGTGGCTTGGTGGGCGTGGCAGGGGAAGGATACTGCAAAATCTCCAGTCAGAGGTGGGATTTGCCAGTTCTCTGAACTACTCAAAATTTCCGCTACCGGTTCTCCAGAACTGGTCAGAACCTGCTGAATACCACCTCTGCAGCTGGGGAATTCTGGGAGTTGAAGTCCACACGTCTTAAAGTTGCCAAGGTTGGAGACCCTGATATGAAGAATGGAAGATGACATAAAGAACAATCAGAGAATGGCATGTCTGTGAAATGTATTTACAAAAGAACAGTAGGTATGTTGCTCAACTACAGAGTAGCTAAGTAGATCATGGTTTGCAAACCCAACTTTTTGGCCCTCCGCCCTGTGCTGTCTATGCTAATTGGGCCCAGCTCCTCCCTGATGCCTCCCACTCGATCCACTGACATCTTCTGCAAGCAAAAAAATGTGTTTTCCATGAGCCAGGATTGCCCATACACAACACAACCTTGCCATAACTGACTTTTGATTGTTAGTGTTAGGATGATAGGGATATGATTGCAAGGAAGCCGCAACTAGGTTGGATCTGGCTTTGAACCAGCGTAGCTTTGAAGGCCTCAAACCACCTTGCAACTTCAACATTTGTCGCTGTGGCTTCAACAAAACAGAAACAAAGTCTTGGCTGCCTCTCCTTTCTGCTCAGTAAGTCCTTCGTTCCTCATAGGACCCCCAGAGAAGACTCGGGTCTTCCTTGGGCCAGAAAGAACTGCTATCTTGAAGAGCAGCTGTATCTGAAGAGTCCCCAGAAGACCCTGGAAGGATCTTGAGCCCAGGGAGGTCATTGGCTGCAGCAGCCATGAAAGAGGAGAAGGGTGAGTTTGAAGAGGTGGAGAAAACAGCTGGATACTGGACATCTTCGAGCGGGTGGAAGGAATAAGACTGCATTCCAGAGAGGGTTAAATTCCAGTTGGAGTTTCTACAGTGGGGAACTGTCCCTGGCTCATGAGCTGAAAGGCAGCTGGAGGCTGGAGCTACTTGGAGAGGTTCTGGACATGCTTCCAACTGACCAAGGTTGTCCGGAACAGATTGTTCCCAGGAGTCTCTCTGTTGGAGGAAGAAAGAGGGGTGCATTTAAAGATCTAAAAGTGTTGAAGGAGAATAACCGTTCCCGGCAGAATTGTCAGCAGAGGCCACATAGAAGAGGCATGGTCTCCAAGATACTTTTAACATGCCTACACAAAGGAGCACATCAAGATGGCTCAATTACTGTTAATCTTCTCATCCCTCCTTATCACCCATCCCCTCCCACTTGTGACTGTATGACTGTAACTTTGTTGCTTGTATCCTTACGATTTATATTGACTGTTTGATTTGATTGCTGATTGTACCCTATGACTATTATTAGGTGTTGTACCTGATGATTCTTGACTCTTGAAGAATATATCTTTTCTTTTATGGACACTGAGAGCATACACATCAAGACAAATCCATTGTGTGTCCAATCACACTTGGCCAATAAAGAATTCTATACTATTTTATTCTATTCTTATACTATCCCTTATTGATCTCACCCCATTCCTAAGAGGTCTGTAAGGGGCGTGCATAAGTGCACAATTCTGCCTACCATCCCTGTCCTATTGTCCCCATTTATTTGTACCTATTTCCTGTATTCATACTCATGTTTATTCTTATACCTATTATCTTGTAAGTGATTGACAAGTCAATAAATAAATAAATAAATAAATAAATAAATAAAAAGACTCAGAATTTGAGGTGAGAAGTTCTCCAGTTCTATCTATCTATCTATCTATCTATCTATCTATCTATCTATCTATCTATCTATCATCTCTCTCTCTCTCTCTTTCTCTGTCTCTGTCTGTCTCTATCTCTATCTATCTATCTATCTATCTATCTCTATCTCTATCTATCATATCTATCTATCTATCTATCTATCTATCTATCTATCTATTTTTTTTAAGAACCCACTTTGAAATATCAAGAGAGAAACCACAGTTTGAAGTGTGCATGAAATACTGCACTGCACCTTTGCAAGCACATAACATGGCCCTGGGAGCAGACTTTAACACCTTGAGGTCAGTGATGGGTTTCAAAACTTTTTCCTACCGGTTCTGTGTGAGCCCGCACACCAAGCGCAGGCTTCACGCAGACACACCATTTGCCACTCACCTTCTGCTGCAAGCCCTGTGTTTTAAACAGCTGATGCGCGGCAATTGGCTGTGCCGCGCGAAACAGCTGAGCTTGAAAACCAGGAAATAAAGGTCAGAATAGAGCTGGGGTGAAGCTGATCGTCGGAGTGAACCGGTTCGCTCACAGATGATCCTCGGAGCTACCGGTTCAGCCGAACCAGGCCGAACTGGTAGGATACCACCACTGCTTGAAATCAACCGTCTTTGAATGCAACCTAGTTGTTAAAAACAGGAGCTTCTAATCGATCGGTCGATAAAAATAATGCGCTTTGAAAAGCCAGGGCGATGTTCTTGCTATCCAGTCTGTAGAGTATTGAATCAATAGCTGCTTTTTTCCCCCCAGCCTGAGCCACATGGAACAGGTTCTGGACTTTCCCCAGGTGTGTCTGGCCCACATTCACCACACACAATTTTCTCTTTGCTGTACTGTCCAACAACCTCATTCTTTTCAATGGATGGGCCCACAATTCAGGGTGGGAGTTAGCACTGGGTAGCAGACAGCTGAGTTTGTGAACTGCCTGCCCTCTTGGGTACAATTTGCACAACAGTGCCTTTCCTCCTTGCTCCTAACCACAGTTCAGAGTGCCCTAACCCCCACTGTTTTCTGATGAGAATCCCACAACACAGTGGACTTCCATCTCCAACCTAAAAACAAGACAGCCTCCAGTTAGCTGGACTGGTGTTAAAATGGCCTTCCCACTTCCCTGACACCATCAAGTTGTGTATAATGGGGCCATCATTGTTAACTATCATCTCGGTTAAGAGATGCAACAGCTTGAAATGGGCAACAATGGGCAGAACGGGAATCAGTGATGAAGAGCAAATGTCAAGCCATGATTTTCTTCTGCCAACCATAGAATTGAATGGGGAGCTTCTGCTAAGCCACAGGGAGAGGTCCCACAGACTGAGCTGAGAAGATGGTTGGCTCATTAAACTCAAGGCAAAATGAAAGCATGGTATGATTTAGCACAATCTGAGAATCCAGTCAACATGTCATTTAGAGGCGCTGTACAAAATTCAGCGCAACCCAACAACTTCAGGGCATTCTGTCATGTGGCCATTGACTCTCCAGAAGCATCTCAGGGACTAGCATGGGAAACAAAACTACTTACACCCCTAAGGAAAATGTGGGGAATTTTTTTAGGGTCCAACTATTGATGTTCTCCCAGTGTTCCATTGAAGTTGTCCATCCGCCCAAATGCCTTTGTCGATGGTCAAAGATCATGGATAATTTTTGGAGAACCATCAGGTTCTCAACTCCACCATGGATTTTTTCAAAAAACTGTTTGAGCTCCAAGGTTGGTAGGAATAGAAAGATGGACTATGCAGTGCACTCAAAAACAAACCATAACTGAGGTCCTTCTCCATTTAATCCCATTGTTCAGTTTCAGTTTCAGTTTCAGTTTAATGAGATTTCTATGCTGCCCTATCTCCCGAAGGACTCAGGGCGGCTTACAATAATAAAAGAATATAATACAAAAATTTAAAAACTATTAAATCCGAAACTGTCCTCTACTTACACTGAAATAATGAGTTGAATCGGTTGGAAAGGATGATGTTGAGTTGCCAAGGACATCAGATGTTCCAGAGGGGATGACAGATCCAGCCCGTTGGTCCACATACTGATCGATTAAGTGGGCATCCAGAGACAAAGAATATCCCTGACTTGCTGGGGATTCATAAGTCAGTGACTTGGGTAGCAAGGAGGAACTGTAGACGTCGCTGGAAATATCTTTGCTGTTGTGTAAGTCCATATCTGTTGTCAAGGATCTTCGAACGCCATAATAACTGGATGCTGTGGGAGAACCTTTGGGCCATGGAGAAATGGATAATCAGGGTGTGGTAGCAGCAGGAAGGGGAAACAGGAACATATAGAAACTATTAAGAGTGTCATAATTTTGGAGCTGTCACCAAATTAAATAAGCTTTTGGTGGTTGTCAAGGACGTCTAGTCAATTAATTTATGAATGTAATATGTAGATTATCCTTGGGGCAATAAGGGTTCGTCTTGGGTTTTGAATGATGGGTGCATTTTTTTTGTAAGAGGAACTCCAGAGACATGTTTCAGCTTGCATGTGAAAATGAAGAAGGAATTTCTTGTTTAACATGAGTTGGATCAGGAGTTCCACATTAATGGAAGATTTTTTTTAAATAGGAGGAATAGGAGGAATGGATAGTGATGTAGTTATTAAAATACTTACTGGGCAGTGGAACAAAAGATGGTTGAGAGCTCACAATGCTTCCCTGAAAGAAAAACACAACATCTTGAAAAGGAATTTGGGCTGAGTTTGCTCAGCAGCTAAGCCACAAAGAGTGCTTTGCAAGCCAGAATAGCTGGAGCCACGTGACATGTTAAGCCACCCTTGAACAAAGGACATTGTAGCTTAACATGCCACCTGAACTCGGGTGTCGTAAGATGCCATCTTAGATCAAACACACCAAAAGTGTGGAATCCTTTCCAGGTATAGACCGAACTTGAAGTTTCTGATTTGCAAATTCATGCTTCAAGCCAGCGCTGTGACCAGGAGCATCTCTGGGGGAGACAGGGCCAAAGATGGCAGTCTCAGAGATACACAATTGAGCCCTACTCAGTTTTCACATCCATTGCAACTATGCTTTTTTATTTTGGGCAATGCTGCTGCAGGAGGAAAATTTAGCCAAGGGGATGCCAATAGGTTATTCACAGTACTTTCAGTTTCAGCCCATGAAATATTTGCTAATGCCTTATAGTTTTTCAAGTGAAATAAGGAAAAACTGGCTGAGGAATAATCCTATTAGCAGCATGCAAGTAATTGCACTGAATTGAAATGAAATCCTGTTTATGAGGCTTTCTCAACTCCACCCACTGGTGTGTACTGGCTAAACCTGCCTTGGGAATCCCAGAGCTCAGAATGTCACTGAAAAAAATTCAAGGTATGTTAAACCAAGATAAAATCCTAGAGCTGAGTTTTATAAAGAGAGGATGTTAGGATTAGGGTTAGAGGACGGGATAACAAGTAATGGATGGAAGCTCATAAAGGAGAGAACCTATTCTGTCTTTTGATTCACTTGCTGAATATAAAGACAGATAGAATAACTCTAGAAATTCTTCCATACAAAGTTTCTTTTATTGGATTATATTAGGTATCCTCAATGTAACTCACAGTTATGTCGAGATGCATCTAATGTCCAATTCTTTGCATAGTTGAAATCGTAGTGTAAAATGATAGTAATCTTTCTAACCCATACTTCATCCCATAGTGGTAGAGGCAGGGGGTAGAGATGCCACCATGAGGCTGTGTTCAGGCAAGAGTGAAGAAACCTCCCCCAACCCACCAAGGGTCAATTCAGTGACCAATCAGGGTTACAGATGTGGCCACATGACATGTACTACATTTCCCAGGATACCTTAACAACATTTACCATGATGCATTCCCTTAAGGAGACAGCTCCCAATTCCTAAGTAACTATCCCAAATCCCATTAACTATAACTGGCTGGACAGCACAGAACCAATCTAGAATTTAAGGAGAAATTTCCTGACAGTGAGAACGATTGGAACAACTTGCCTCCAGAAGTTGTGGGTGCACCATCACTGGAGATTTTCAAAAAGGGATTGGACAACCGTTTGTCTGGAATGATAGAGGGCTTGAGCAGGGGTTGGACTAGAAGACCTCCAAGGTCCCTTCCAACTCTGTTATTCTGTATTTTGTATGTGTATCTAAAAAAAGGGGTTACTTTATAGTCGATTTCACTGCCGTGTTGAGACCCAGATCCAATGTTCAGCCCTCTACGTATTCCAAGAAAAAGAAGCTAAGCCAAGCTAGTTGGCCTAGATCTGCAGAAGGAATGATGGAAAAAGATGGCCCTGATTTCCTTTCAGAACTAATTCAAGGGCATTTTTTATTCTAGCTTTCCAGCTCATCAATTACGTACAACCCAGTTGCCCTGAATAGCAAATGCTACCATTAGTTTTCAGCCACGCACCCTTCTTCAGTTTGCATACTGTAAACAGGAGTTTCCTGAACTAGCAAGCAACCAAATTTAGAGGTCTGGATTTGAATTAAAATTTGCCAGTGTCAAGATTACCTTTTGGTGACCAACGCCCAGCTTCCACCTGGACACCAGCTAGTCCATGGAAATTAGCTCATTAGAGCTCATGGCTGTTACCAGCCAGAGGTTAAAAACAGAAAGCAAACCTAATGATCCAAGGGTGGGGAGCAGGTGGACAACTTCAGATGTCACCACCAACACCACCTTGGTGGAACTGTGACAGATGGATTGGAAGCCATTTGTACAAGGTTTGTTTCTTTAGGAGTGTTGTTCCATCTCAGGAGCTTTAAGATGGGTGGACTTCAATCCCCAGAATTCCCCCAGCCAGCATGCTAGGAGGATGAGATAGCACTATAAGAAGAAATCGCTCAAGACTAAGTGGACTACAAAGGAGAAAGGTCCTGCTCACAAATTCTCCATCTGGCCAGTCAGATGCCCAAGGCTACCCTGCTCCAAAGAAGAAGGCCTTTATGCTTGGTCCACCAGAAGAATGTCTCCAGTCAATCTGAATAGAGCTGGAAGAGCAATCCCTGCTCAAGCAAGAGACTTATATCATTTCAGACAGATGGCTGTCCAATCTCATCTTTAAAAAAAAACAAACCCCAGAAGCATCTACAACTTCTGAAGGCAACTTCTGTTCCAGTGGTTAATTGTCCTCACTGTTAGGAATTTTCTCCTTAATTCCAAGTTGCTTCTCTCCTTGATTAGTTTCCAACCAATGCTTCTTGTCCTGCCCTTTGATGCTTTGGAGAATAATTTGAGCCCCTCTTCTTTGTGGCAGCACCTCAGTTACTGGAATACTGCTATCATGTCCCTCACAATCCTTCTTTTCTCTAGACTAGCCATGCTCAGTTCTTGTAACCATTCTTCGTATGTTTTTGTCTCCAGACCCTTAATCATCTTAGTTGCTCTTCTTTGCATTTTTTCCCCCAAAGTCTCAACCTCAGCAATTTTGAGATATATGGAATCCTAGATCCCAGCCAGCATGTTGAGAATCCTGGGTGTTGAAATCCACATATCTAAAAGTTGCAGAGGTTGACAAACAGTAATGTAGGACTTCAACACCAAGAATTCTCGGCACACTGGCTGGGATTTAGGAGCTGAAGTCCATGCATCTCAAAACTGTTGAGGTTGAGATACTTTTCTGGTGGACCAAGCATGAAAGCCTTCTCTTGGGAGTAGGTTAGCATGAGAACATCTGTGAATTGATCTGGGGCTGTATGTCTTCATTTTAGTCTTGGACTCTAACTTGGTTTACTTGCCTGATCTGTTGCTTTATCCTCAATACTTATACTCCTTTAACCCAGTCTTTTTCAAACTTGGCAACTTTAAGACTGTGGATTTGAACACCCATGTTATCCTTGTTATTTAGTAGCAATAAAGAATGTGAAGATGAACATAAACTCTTGCAAAACCAGGCAACCAGCACTGTGGTTTCTTTAACTGGTCATTCCCCCAGGTAAACACAAACGGACTTGCAGGTATCTGGGTCAGTCACCAGGACAACTTCTCTTTGACAGAGCAGTTCCCTGAAGATGCCTTCGGGCACAAAGCCAAAAGCTGGAAGACAAAACGTCTGGTCCCGGTGACCAACCAAGATTGGATCCTGCAACATTATCCTGGAACACATATATTTGCCTTCATTTGTGATCAATGGACTTCACCAGAACGTTGGTCATTGATCATCAGGAAGATCTCACGGAAATCTGCCATCTGGCATGTATGGAAATCCAACTTAGAGATCGCAAATGGCAGGATTGTTTGGAAGATAAAAGGCCAGCTTTTTACAAGCCCAAATAATATTGCATTTTGCTAACAAATAACAGGTACACACCCTAATAATTTCCAATCCAGGCACCTGTTGCAAGGGGAATTTTGCTAAAATGGAGGGTGTGTTCTTCTCCAAAGATAAGTTCAGAGAGACGAGCCATTTTCTTCCTCCACTTCTCAGCTGTGTTCGTGCACCTGCTGTTTGCTCACCGTTTATTGTATCTCTTGTCCAACAACTGTATTGATGTGTGCATGGATAGAGCAGCCAGCTTGGGCAGAAGGCTCTCTGTGCAAATAAGGAAGCAGCTCTCTTATTTTGGGGTTGCTCCAACCAACCAGAGTGAAAAGTGATCACAAAGATGGCATAGCAATTATCACAGGCAGTCCTCAGATTGCAACGGGTTGTTTAGCAACCAGTCAAAGTTCCGATAGACCTACCTGGGAGCTATGCACAACCTAGAATCAAAGTTCTGATGGTTGACAACCTGGCTGCATTTATGGATGTTTGCAGCATCCTCCAGTCACATGACAATGTTTTATGACTGTGTTGCCAAAAACCAAAACCAGGATTTCTTTCCATTTTTCAGCAAAATTGCACCACAAACCACTGGTTCATTTAATGTCGTGTTTAACGACTGCCATAAGGAATGTTATAAAAGCAGGTCGGTTACGTGACTGGCCCATTTTATGACCATTGTGGCTTATGACCATGATGGGGAGGCTCCATTACAGTTGTAAGTCAAGACAACCTCTATAATATTGCATATTGTTCACCAGAATAGCCCCTACTAAATGCTACTATAGCCATTGGTCCACATGGAAAATTCCCCAGCAACATGATTTTTTCTCAAACGTTGCCCTAGATATTAAATATAAAATACATACAGCAGATATTGAATCTTCCTGCCTAAGCAGCCTCCATTTTTAGCCATGGTTAAAGGTTGCTGCATCGGAACCAGATTTTGGAGAAGGAAGGTAAGAGACAGCAACTTACGCTTTGCAAGCTGCTCATTTGCATTGAGCGCTTTTCAGCCAGCAGGTCCTTCACTGTGTGTTTGACACACACCTTGATAAATACGCTTGCCGTAGTCTGCGGGGACTAAAGAAGACAAGATACGTGAGCGGGAAAGGAAGGGATCTCATAAGGGATGCTGGATGAAGAAAAGATTCAACTCCAGAGGTGTCCAACCTCAACAACTTGAAGACCTGTGGGCTTGAATTCCTCCTGCTGGCTGGGGAATTCTGGGACCTGATTTCCACAAATCTTCAAATTGCCATCATTGAATCTACATGATTCAAGGATAGATCTCTGCTCCAGGAGCTAACTAACTGTTGGTTGTGAGAATAAAAAGAAGTAGAGTAAGGCTACATGGTTTGTTCTTTCATTCATGGATCAAAGGTGCCATCAAGTCCAGGGTCAACAGGCCAAGCTTGGGTAAATGTTTTGTGCTCCAAGGGGATTGACTGACTGACTGACTGACTGACTGACTGACTGACTGACTGATTGAGATATATCCATTCAGAGGTCATAGAAACCTTCTAATCCCCATCTTGAAATATCTGCTTATAAATGCAATGGAGGGACTGATGTTCAACCAGTCATCCTGAGATTGATTTTGTTTTGGTTTAGTAAATGAGAAGCTAGCTAGGAGGAAGCAATGATGACATAGTCTAATGTGCAGATTCAATTTTTGTTTAAGGTGAATCAAAATCTCTTTGTGGCTTGATTCAACCAGAGTGGAGAACATTTTGTTGATTTTTCAAGAGTTTGCCATTGTAACTTTGAACAGTCACTAAGTGAAGGGTTATAAGTTGAGGAGTACTCGTATTTGTCCAAATATCATTCCAAGCTGGAAATGATATTTTTCCCACTCACAGAAGCGCTTCCTGAATCATTGGCAGCCATGGCTTTCACCAGATGCTTCTCTGTATATTTTGCTGCTCTTGGGGGTGGGTGGTTGTCCATTCTAATCTCATTCAACTTGAAATAATGAAGCAGATTCTTTTATTCTGCCTTTGGAACTGTGCACAATCATCATCTTCATTTAATGATAATTCCTTGCGGGGTGGAGTCCAGGAAACTGAATGGAGCTAGCAGAGTGTTTTAATGGCCAGATGCCCTTCGTGTCACCAATGCAGAGTTTTGTTCAACAGATATATTCTCAGTGTGCCCAGAGAGAGAAATATCTGCCTCTACCTAGGATTGAACTGACAACCTCCTGAGTGTGAGGCAAGAGCTTTTGGATGGTTGTATGGTTGTTTTTATGTGAGCCGCCCTGAGTCCCTCGGGAGAGGGCAGCATATAAGACCAAATTATAAATAAATAAATAAAATAAACCATGCACAAGGCACATTAAAAACCAAAAAACAAACAGAGCTGCAATCTTGACTTCTGGAGTCATACCCTGAAGACACCCCCATACTCACAGGAAGAATCTATTCTGCAGAAGTGAGAAACAGCCTGAGGGGAACTTTCAGCTAGCTGTTATTTGAGGTTCCACTTAATCTTTTAGGAAACAATGCAACTACAAAACCAGAGCATCTTTCAAGCTCAAATAAAGTGTCCTATGAAGAAAATTCTTTGATCTTTTATGCATATTGACCTACCCTTCCAATGTGTTGTGCATGACTGTTTTGTGCTTTTGTTCTCTATCTATTTATTTGTTTAGCATATGGCATTTATTTAGCGTTTTGTTCTGCTTGTAAAATAGAGGTAGATTAGTTCTGCAAATTGGGAGTGGTAATCCATAGAAAGCCTTTTCAAGATCTAGGACAATGGAACGGCTAGCCATCAAATATTTAGATCTGTTCTATCCCCATTTTGGCTGCAAGTGATCTAAAAAAGGCAGCAGACCCCCACTCCCCCCTTAAATAAAAATATTTATAGGAATCAATTGTGATCAGAAATAACTATGCACCCAGTCAATACGGAGAATCAAAGAAAATCCAAGCAATCAGTTTCCTGGTTTGTCTGGAGCTTAAGTCAGAGAGTGAAGCTGGTTTAAGATTCTGTCTTAGGATAAAACTGCTCCTTGGTTTTTATTTAAATAAAGCTACTTGGAAACCTCTGTCTTTTCTTCAGTCCAAAAGGAAAAGGGTTCTTTCCCCCATCTTTGCCTTTACTCAGCTAAAATGCACTCATCCAAATACAAATTACAGCATTTTAGGAAACTTCACCACCACAAACTGTCTGAAACATTTCAATTGACAGGATTTGAAATCAAGACTTTCCTGTATTTTTGGTTCTGTGGAATTAGCCTTGAGTTTGGCAATGATAGTAAATTGCCTGACCTGGAGGTTCTATTTTGGATGCATACTTTTGAGGGAGGCAATGTACTGGCCACTCTTGAGTTAACAATCTCAAGTGGGGAAGAATTTTCATTGCCAAGCCAGGTGGCTGTTTACTATCTTGCAGCTGACTTTACAAACTTCTATGCCACTGTTGTTAAGCGAATTAATACATATGTGAAGTGGATCAAGTCAATACTTACCAGTTTCCATGCTCAAGGGGGACTATTTCTCTCTCTGTAAATTTAGCAGAATATTTGAGGAAATCCGCTGTCATGAACTTGGAAGCTGCCGCAGAAGACTCTCTTTTTCACTCACGCTCCCTTTGAGCTGAACAGAAATGGCTTTTTCTGCAATTTTAGAAGACATCTCAGAAATGAGTTCTGTAGGATTTGTATAAATGCAAATCCTTTGATGTCTGTTTAGATGCAATTTGCATAGTCAGCGAGGAAAAGGTGCTTTCACTGAGCCAAAATGCATAATTTCAGGAGCGAGAAGACAAGAGAGGATGGATGCATGGATGGATGGACAGATAAATGTTCGTTTTTACAAATAAACTCTTGCTACAGGAAAAAGTTAAATGAAGAATGTTTAAGATTGTGAGGAGTCCTACAATTACTTGCTATTTTTAATAATTAGAACTGATATTGAGTATTTGCAATTGTAAAAAAACCTGCTTTATAGCTAAATAAATGTTCTAGATCTTGGTCTGGATAGCTTACAATGTAGTCCAAACTCCTGTGCATATACAACACAAGGAGAGTTTTTCCCATTTCCCATTGTCCTTTAGTTAGAAAGCTGTTCCTTAACTTTATTTCAATCTATTTTATAATAGTAATGACTCTTAGTAAACTATAAATAACAAAAGGAAAAAAATTCCTCAACCATATATTGCATTTATTAATGATACTTTTGTGCATTCCATTGCATAAACTTCTCTGGAGAATTTATAGCAACCCTAAAAGTTACTTAGATACAAAGTAATATTTTCAAACAAATATACTTAAACATATTAACATAAGTCACAGACTTTACAACCCAAACTATTTTTTTAAATTGAATTTCCTCCTGGAAGGAATTAAAGATATAGGTAGGTTACAGTAAAGACAAACTTAAAATTTATCTGTGCTCAAATCTGATTCTGGATGCACCTTTCTATTTTAGCATCATTTTGGAAATCAAATACATATTTAAATTTTTTGGAAAAGGTTTATTTTGTTTGGATATTTCATATTGCTATCAATTGTTATGAAAAATATTGGTTGGATCTCACTTTGGTCATCTTTAGATTAGACTAAAATTAGTGGGACTTAAAACTATTTCCATGCTCTGTGTAGAGATGCAGTTTGCAGGACTTGAGTTTTATGAGATGATACAAAGACTGAATTATTCATGCAGATTTGGGCATCATTTATTCACTTTTTCTGACAGAACAGACAAGAATAGCTAGGTACACAACCTGCATTACAAAAGGCCACAAATTTATTACACCTTGCTCTATTTTTTAGTGCAACACAATGAACATTTGATTTCAGTAAGATCCAAAATCCTTGGCATAACCAGTTCCTTACAATATGCAACCTAAGTTTGAGTTTGGTACAAGTGAGGTCAAGCCTCTCTCATCCCTCTAGGCAAAATGGGCAGCATATAAATTGAATAATAAAAATTATAATTAAAAAAAAACCTTTCTACTCTAGCCAATGCAACTTTCATTGTCTTCTATCCAAGTACCAAAAGTTATGCTCCTGATCCAGAGTTTCTTGAACATTCTCCAAAGGGTGATCTTCTAATATGCCTAATGAAAGTATTGTTTGAGATGCAATTTCTGCATTGGCTTGATTCCAACTCCCACCCACTTCCCCCCTTTATAGTAACAGTATGGGGCAAGGCAAGAAGTGGGAAGAGCCTGGTAGCTTGTACTAAAGTCTGCAAAAATTCTGGACGACAAAACACTTTTCACATTTTTTTTTAATTTTCTCTTAATCTTTGATTTCTGGACTCCCAAATTAAATGGATGCTTTTTTCCCACGGGACAAGTTAGAGTGAACGAGGAATCCCATTCAAACCCGGAACCATTCCTCAACAACCTTCTGTTCTCTGTCGGACCTAACACCGCGATGCTCTCTTTATGTTTTGACAGGCCGGCTAGGTCCCGCCCTCCCCTGGCCACACCATTGGCTGCTTCGGACGACTTCGGCGCCTTTATTGGCTGGCGAAATTCATCCGGGCGGCTCGCGGGCGCACAGGTGGAGGGGGGGGGAAGGGGTCGTCGCGTCGGACGTCGGCCGGCCGGAAAACACTCGGTAACTATGGAAACGCGGCCTAGTGGATGCCCCCGGACTCCCCGAACCGGAGGGCGTTTTTGTTCCTCCAGACCCCGTTTTTTCAGCTAGGAAGGTCTCGAGCGGGGACCTTTCTTCGGTCCCGCCTGGTGGGTTTGCGGACACTGCACGAAAGGGCGAGGCGCCGAGGAGGGAGCGACTCAGATGATGGCCGGGGGGCCTCCGTGGCCGGGTGGGCTTCCAGCTACGCGGAGCCCCGGCCTTGGCCGAGCTGGTGGGGATTAGTGGAGCCCAAGTCCAGCTAAATTCTGGAGGCCTCCGGGTCGGGCAAGGTGCTTTGTTTTTCTCAGGAGGGGCAAAAAAAAGGGGGGGATAGAAACGCGAAGGGATATTATCATTGTATATTGTTTTATATAATATTGACAGCTTTGTATATGTAGATAGTGTAAAATATAGTCCATTATGTTGTTATGTTATGTTATATAGCATGTATATTTGCGTGTTTATAGTAATATGTACTTTATAATTTAATTTGTATAATTTGGTATGTCTGCCTGCTCCAGAAGACTGTGACAGCTTGTAAAAACCACAAAAAAATGGTAAAATGGTGAAAATAAATTTACATGTTCTCCCTTCTTTTATCTCTCTCTGTCTCTATCTATCCATCTTTCATCTATCTATCATCTATCTATCTATCTTATCTATCTATCTATCTATCTTGTCTCTACTATCTTTCTATTTATCCTCTCTCTCTCTCTCCATATGTATATGTATATATATATATATATGTATATGTATATCTATCTATCTCTATCTCTCTCTCTCTCTCTCTCCATATGTATATGTATATATACATATATGTATATGTATATCTATCTATCTATCTATCTATATCTCTCTATCTCTATCTCTTTATCTCTCTCTGTCTCTCTCTCTCATCTATCCATCCATCCATATACATGCGAGGGCTAAATTGGTTAATGTTATATAAAGGCAAACATCTCTGTAATGGTAGCTTAAAACTCTGATGATGTCAGCAAAAGCTGACCAAAGCTCAGTAAGTACATTAAATGTAATTTTAAGTTCCAGAGATCGCAGGATGTCTGTTTCTTCTTTTACAAGTATACCTAGAACTCATATTTTTAGAATAGTTTGTAATATGTATATGTATAAAATCACACACATACATGTACATAGCTTTGTGTGTGTGTGTAAATATTGTCTATGCACAGTATGTCTATAGAATATATAATCATATGTAATATATATGTAGTACCGTATAGCATAAGATGCAATTTATTATAATATGGGTATAAGCATTTATATATATATATTTCCTTGCTTGACTGCCCTGCCCTTTGGACCAAAGGAAGGTCATTGTGGCTTTGCTGGAAATTCATTGCAGTCGGCTTGCCCTGAAGCGCTTCCCCACAGCGAATCCTTGGAATTGCGGAATTGGATGAGGATGCTTTTCTAAAGACCATAAAATCCACAGCATAATTGGGAGTCGGGAGGTGCGTTGTGCAGAATTCCAGCTCTTCCCATCAACCCCTTTCCGAGGCTGGAGGGAAGGCGACGGAAGACCTCCTTCGGGATGTGTGAGAGAGAGAGACACACACAAACACCCTTTGTCTGATTGCCTTGCAGGGTTGTGGCCATGCCTCCTGGGAAGACGGGAGAGAAAGAGACTTTGGTCCTGCAGTGTGAATGGGAAATCTGTAGCTTTGTGGCCTCGAAGATGGAGGAGTTTTGCGAACACGTCTCACAGCACCTGCAGCAGCATCTCCAGGGAAAGGAGGATGAGAATGAGATGGATTCTCTTGGTGAGGGGCATGCCGGGCAGCAGAATCTTCTAGGAGGTTTGCAGGACATCAAGCCGTGATGCAGACAAAAAGGGTTGGGGCTTTGATCGCCTGGTTGGGGCTGTCGCCCTGACTTTTTTGACCTCGTTGGACACCACAGTGACTCTTATTTGCTCTTAATATGAGCTGTGTGGCGTTCCTCTTTGAAAATTGGCACAATGCTTCTCTGTATTCCCTTCCTCCTCTTGTTAAAAGAATGGATTGATTTCATTAGAAATCCCTTATCCTCTAAATTACCTTTCTGGTTCAATGCCAGGCAGCCAGCCTATTGGTCTTTCTTATTGCAGATAATCCTGCTAGCCGGTGGGGTTTGCCCAAAGCTCCCACTGGAATTGTGCGGGAGAAGTTGCAGCCCCTTCACTACTGTAGTTAACTTAAAAAGGGCCTTGGTGGTGCAGGCTGTTAAATGCCTGCATTTAAGTTCCAGCTGCCTGCATTACTGCAGGTTTGAAAAGGTAGTGAGAGCATGAATCGGCGAAAAAGAAAGAAAAAGAAAGAGAAAAAAGAAAAAGAAAAGAAAGAAAGAGGGGGTTAGTTGAGAAAAGTTGAGAGAGTTACTTTCTCTGGCTTCTTTTTTAATTGCAAGCTTCAGTATTAAATTAGAATCGCTTCTGTTTTATAAATCTCATCCAGAAATGGGAGGATGACCGAGACCAATTACTAAGTGGAAATTTGTGATGTAAGTCTGTCTCTTGCAAGTATGAGCTTCGTGCTTGCTCTATAAACTCTCTCTTCCCTCCCCAGAAGAATACTCTTGCCTCTGGCAGGAATGTGGCTTTTGTTCCCCCGAGAGCCCTGCGGAGCTCGTCCGCCATGTTTACTTCCACTGTTACCACACCAAGCTGAAGCAGTGGGGACTGCATGCCTTACAGAGCCAGTCTGACTTGACTCCCTGCCAGCTGGACTTTCAGAGCCGGAACATCATCCCTGAGATCCAAGAGAACTTCCTCTGCCTTTGGGAATACTGTGAGGTGAGAGATGGGATGGGAAAATGGGTGGTCTTTCCCAGTGATGTTGTCATACCTGCCCCAACTTGGATCCTTAGGAAAGGAAGACTCTCAACTCCATTTGTGTGAACGGTATGGTTTTACTAAAGACCCAGGGGTTACAGTACACAAAGCCAGAACTAAACTTTGTGCAGAAAGGTTTCCTAGTTAACCTTCCCTTTCACCATTCCTTCCCCTTGTTATCTATCTGTTGTCCAATTGCATTCAAACGATTTATTTTGGTAACGGTCCCTGCTCTGGTAGGCTGGATCAATGGTTGCCAACCAGTGGGCTGAGGACCACTAGTGGTCGGTGAGAAAATTTTGGTGGTCCGCAGAGAAATGTCCCCCCCCAAAGCACTCCCCCCAAAGCAATTAATCCAGGCTGCGCAGGAACACAAGGCTGCACCGCCCACATTGCCCGCCCACCCACGTGCCCCCACCCTTCGGCCAGTGCACCCGGGCGAAGGAGCAGCTGCTCCGGGATGACCAAAGGGCCAGTCCTGTGACTCCTGCAGCTCTGGAATATGGGACCAACTTTCCCACCAATGTCAGCAGGCCACCATCAGTCAAAATTCATATCAGTGGTCCGCGGGATTTAAACTTATGAGTTTGGTGGTCTCTGAGGTCCAAAATGTTGGCACCCCCTGGGCTAGATGATAAGCTGTGATATTTCTCCTCCCAGACCTCTGGCCTTGGCACAATGAGCTGATGTCTCAGGATGGCACGATGAGTAGTTTGGGTTTCCTCCTTTCCCTGGAATTCCAGCAATTCTCCCCCCCCCAATCCTCCCCCCAATAGTTTATGACAGGGTTGGCATCTAGCAAAGTGAGATTGCAGCCGATGCTCAAGATGGCAGTTCTGTCACAGGTATTGCGTTGAGTGTGTCCACTGCACAGTGAAAGGATGCACAACCAGCTTCTGAGCTTCAGACAGATTCTTGGCCCGCTGCGATGACTGCGGGATGGATCTAAGTACATTGCTTTATCAGACCAACACGAATTGTATAAATTATTGAAGAGATTATGCAAACATGTCCACTTCTCTCTCCAATCATCCTGCAAACAATGCAGGAGTGTTTTCGGAGCCTTCCACACCCAGTTTAAATTTGAATTTACAGGAGCATCATTCTGTATGTATAAAATAGTTTGCCCATGAAAGATACTTGGAATATTTTTTGCTATTTAATAAACTATATCTCTAGGGCTAATCTCTAGAAATCCCATAGCATGTATGTATGACATTCCTAAACCTAGTTTCCCTTTATATAGATGGTCCTCAACTTATGACTACAATTGAGCCCAAAATTTGTTGCTAAGTGAAACAGTTGTCAAGTGAGCTTTGCCCCATTTTGCGACCTTAAGTGAACCACTGCGGTTGTTAAGTTAGTAACAAGGTTGTTAAGCAAAACTGGCTTCCCGTGGACTTTGCTGGTCAAAGGGTTGCAGAAGAGAATCCCATGACCCCAGCAGGACACTGCAACCCTCACCATATGACTCAGCTGCCAAGCGTCTGAATTTTGGTCATGTAACCACAGGGATGCTGCAACGGTCATAAGTGTGAAAAACTCTCATAAGTCATTTTTCTCCGTACCGTTGTAACTTCTGTCACTAAATGAACTGTTGCAAGTCGAAGACTACCTGTATTCACTTTGGAAATTGAGCTCTGAAATGATTGCTGCCCCCCTTTTCCTCCCATTCCAGGTCTCTGGTTGGAACCTTCCAGGGAGGTGTAAAATTGTGTACCAACAGGAAAATGCTGGATGCCTTGACATGATTATCAAACATCTTTTTAAAAACGTCCAGTGTTGGAGCATTTACAACTCCTGGAGGCAAGTTGTTCCACTGATTAATTGTTCTAGCTGTCAGGAAATTTCTCCTTAGTTGTAAGTTGCTTCTGTCCTTGGATAATTGCCATCCGTGGCCTCTTGTCCTGCCCTCAGGTGCTTTGGAGAATAGCTTGACTCCTTCTTCTTTGAGGCAGCCCCTGAGACAAAGAAGAGGGAGTGGGGCGTGGGTGTAAACCTCCATGTGTATGCAGAGCTGCTGAATGACTTCTGGATGGGTTTTATTAAGCTTTTAGAAAGTGTAATATTGATTTATGGGAATAACATCCTTTAATGGATCTATTTATTTGCTGATAGACTCGGTGCATGCTCAGAATATATCCTTCCTTTTCTTGTCTTCCCCACCAGCGAGCTTTCGATAACCCTGAGTGGTTCTACAGGCACGTGGAAGATCACAGTTTCTGTGCAGAGTACAAGGCGATTGGAAAGGAGAACCACATGGTCTTCTGTGGGTGGAAAGGTAAGGATTGATCTTGAAATATCAAACCTTTGCTGGTTGATTTCTTTTTTTAACTGCTCAATCTTTTCCTGTTATTTTGAGGCAAAATTAAACAAGAAAAATGCTCTTATATAGGACACTATAGAATAACACCCCAAGTAGCCCTCAACACTATTATTTAATGTCCATTTGAAAATAAACAGCATTGAAAAGTTACTTACAGCTGGTCCTCACACTTAGGGCCGTTGTACTGTCCTCACAGTAATCTGATTAACCACCTTCCTTAGCAACGGAAATTCTGTTCCCAATAGTGGCCATAAGGTGAGGACTGCCTGTATACATATACAACATTGCATTAAAAAAGCACAGTGCATTTTTTAAAATACCATCTATAAATCTACGATTCACACATTTTATCATCCCTGTTTGTTTTTCTCAAGTGAAATGTTACTTACCTCAGTGCAAATAAATAAATACACTCAAACATTTCATCTTGTGACTGTTAGGCAATTTATGAGAGGAGAATCCTCCCCCTACTTTTCATGCAGATAAAAAACATAAAACAGTTCCTCAAAATCCATAATAAAAAAAACCTCATGTAGAATCCCAGGGTTTCTAAGGGAATCATCCTTGCCAAGCTCAAAGCAATAAACCAAAATGTGCCAGGCAGGTTCTGGCTGGCACCAGCTTGGAACGCTCAAGCATTGTCCTCCTTTGTTCCAGAGTGTGACTGCACCTTCAAAGGCCGATGTAAGTTGCGGGAACATCTGCGCAGCCACACCCAGGAGAAGGTGGTGGCATGTCCCACTTGTGGTGGAATGTTCTCCAACAACACCAAGTTCTTTGATCACATCCGCCGGCAGACAGCTTTAGAACGTGAGTACCCAAAGCTCCATCGTCACATTTAGCCTGGTACAAGTGGTCAGGCTTGCTAACCAACATGAGTTTAGGACTGGTTAAAATCTGAGTTATAAACTCTAGAAGGGAGTAGACATCTGGAAGAGAGGACATTGTGGGCTCCTCGGTGCTCACTGAGCTTGGCTGTTTTCTTGCAGAGATTTTGTTACCCAACTAGGTTACATCATCAGTGCTAAAAGGGAGAAGGCTTTCCTCTCTGTTTATTTACAAGTTGCTTGTCCTGTCAGTGTTGGTGGGAGTGTTGTTCTCTTCTTGGTAGTTCCTTGTTTGGCCTGTTGTTTCCTGCTTGATTGTTGGCCTGGTATTAATCTTGATATTCATCTCTGCTCATCTGGGTGTTAACTGCTGGTGAGGAGGTGTTTAAGTCTGTTTCCTTTTTTTAGATTTTTTTAAAAAAATATCTTTTAAATGGGATGTGGAGTTGTTTGTTTCTGTGTGCCTGTTGATGGCTAATTAGTCTGAGTTCCCGGCTTCCAGGAATTCTCTAGCATCTTTGGACTCAGCTTGGTCTAGGATGCTGTCTCCTAGTTAAAACTATGAGGAGGTCTGTCCATGTGTTGTGAAATCAAGGAGAAATTGCTGCTGCAAAAGCTTCTCTCCAAATGAGACGTGTCCTTTAGTTTCTGCCTCTGCTTTTCACAGAACAGCGATTCCAGTGTTCTCACTGCTCCAAAAGGTTTGCCACAGAGAGATTGTTGAGGGATCATATGAGGAACCACGGTAAGATATGATGAGAAAGCTTTCCCCCCTTCCTTTCTTCTCTTCTTGGTGAGCTTTCCCTTCAGGAATGACCTCTTTTACAAGGGCATGTTTCTGTTTTCCTGAGCAGTCAACCACTACAAGTGCCCCCTCTGTGACATGACGTGTCCTCTGCCCTCCTCACTACGCAACCACATCCGCTTCAGGCACAGCGAGGAGCGGCCTTACAAGTGCAACTATTGTGACCACAGGTAAGCCCAGAGGCCAGGTGGGACATGGCACTGTGCTGGGAAGGAGAGCGTTCTCCACAGCCAAATCCTTCTGCTGATTCTCCGCCACTGAAATAGCTGCCTGGGTGTAGCCGACTCTGAGATACATAATTCATTGTCACCCTTGACTCTCGTTTCCCATTCCACCTCTCTGGGTGTATCTTAATTCATATTCTCCAATGGGACATATCCATAGCCCAGACTCATCAATCATGCTCTCCAGTTAGACGTTTGCACGGCAGAAACTTCAGTCATCTAGTTACTATCTTTGAAAGCATTTATGGAATGCAATTTTGGTTTTGCAAGCTGCTGCACTGCTCCCCCCTCCTTTTCTGTTGGCAACTCTAGAAGACCATAAAAATATTTTATGAATTGACACAATATGTATGAAACGAAGCATATATATGAAACGAAGCAACCTTGGCAACTTTAAGAAGTTCATCTCCCAGAGTTCCCCAACTCTGAACAGCCTACCTGTCGGATCCAGCAGGATAGGTAACATTATGGTGAGGTTAGCTGTTGGACTCTTGTCCCACTTGGAGGTTCCCTAAGGGTTTATGGAGGATTTGTCGTGAAGTCAAACGGGGTCATTGTGATAGGAAGAGACAACTGTGGCCTGTTTTGGGTAATAGCCAGAATGTTATGACGAAGAAGGGAGTGTGCATTTTATGACCTCGGATTGCTGCCATCTTACATGTAGCTGCATTGTCCTCTTTGTGCCAGGATTTAAAATACTCTTCTTTGCATGATCCATCCACAGCTGTAAGAATCTGATCGATCTACGGAAGCATTTGGACACCCATAGCAAGGAGCCAGCCTATCGTTGCGAGTTTGAAGCCTGCGACTTCAGCGCCCGATCCCTCTGCTCCATCAAACTGCACTACAAAAAAGTTCACGAGGTTTTTACACAAGAGAGAAACCCTCCCTCCCTTTTACTAATTTGAGTGTATCTCCTCAGTGGTTAAACTAATAATAGTCATTCCCTAAAGAGAAAAAAAAGAGAAAAAAAGAAAAAAAGAGAAAACTACATAACATTGTATATCTTTTCAATCGGATTCTGCAACGTATTTTCCCCCAATTATAAGATTTATTTATGATTTCAAAATTTAAAAAAAAAACTAATCCTGGTCACTGATATTAAATCTCATTTTTAAACATCTTCACTGTTCATTTCAATTCAATTTAATAGACATTAACGTTTCTTTTAAGGATAAAAATAAAAATACGCATTCATCTAATAAGAAATATCAGTGTCCATCCCTCCTTTAATATTCTATATTAACCTATTTTCTAAGTATTTTATGGTTGCAAATATATTCTTATTACCCCTCATCTCCATGCAGAATCCCCCTTTTTAATTCATTAACCATTATCTCTATGAAAGCAGTTTCCTTTCATCATTTTATAATTCCCATATTTCTTTATTTCTGCTCCTGTTTCTTATTCCCTCTCCTCCCCTTCATCTTCCCATATCTTTTCTCCTTCCAGTTTATATCCCTCTCTCTCTTTATATCTTCTTCCCCCTTTTCTGCTGCACCTTTCTACCTTTCCTAATTTCACAGGTATTCCCCTTTTTAATTACCTTCTTAGATCTCATTTTTTAACCTCCCTTTTCCCTTTTTTTGTGGTGTTCTTTGTGTTAATTGTCTCTTTAAGATGGCTTCTCCTTGAACTGACTCCTCCCTTTCCAGAGTTCTTTCTTCTTGTTCTTCAATTGCCATTTCCAAGTCTTCTAAGACAGAGCAAAGTGATTCACCCCTTTCCTGTAGTAATTCTCTCATATTTTTATGTTCCATTTTTAGTTCCCAAAGAGATATCATCATTGCACACTCTTATACCTTGTAATCGTTGAAATCCACAAAAACTTTTATTTTCCTTCTTTCTTCTTCAGGTTTTCTAGATTCACAATCCAACCCAGGGTCTATACCAACATCACCAATTAGTCCCGCAGTCAATCTTTCCTTACTTTTTCTTTTATGCTAGTTCAACTTTCACTTTCTGAGATTCTTGCTTTATTGTTTCAATGTTTATTTAACATAGTATCAACTCAAGTTCACAAAGAAACAGGATATTTTGCTTCTTCTTTAAATTTTTGTCCACAAGATGGCACTTTCTGTTATACAAAATCTTCACCCTTTTCCTCTATTTTGTTATTCAGGGCTTTTTGAGCCTCAGTATTCAAATACAATCAAATCTCCAGTTTGTATATTTGTCCCCCTTATTTTTATTTTTTATTTTGACAATCTTAAGTCCAGCTTTAATTTATGCCTGTTTGTTGTCAAGCTATTTTAGTCCAATTTAACTGAATATCTTGTTCTGGCTTCTTCCTTTCTCAGTTCAAAGCCCCGTTTAGCTGTCAAAATTATTTTTCTTATTTTTTTCCTTTGTAATTCCGCCACTTTTTCTTTTTTTAAAAGTTCATTATTACATTAATCCCGGGTACCTTTTATTTGGTTGTTTGCCCAATTGTCCCGATTCATATGCTATCTACTTCTTTCTTCCCTCCCGCACAAATCTTAGTCCAGCTGAGTCCTCTTTGGGGTGGCCATATTGAACCACCGCTTCAGTCGTCTTCGGAGGGAAAAAGCCAAGCTCAGAGGGGGAGATGCGGCTCCCCTCAACCTGGCTGGCGGCTTCCCCTTAACTTCACCGCCCCTTCAAAGCAGCTTCAGCCCCTAATCGCAAAGATCGGGGCTCTCCAACGAGAGAGCACGAGCTGTAGTCACGGACAGTCGCGATCTACAGCCCGTCGGCGAGGAGAGCTCAACCCAGAACCTCTCGTGTAAAAGCTTCTATTAACTTAGAACTATGGAAAGAATATGTGATGAAATGGCAAATCTGACAGATAAAAGAAATAGGTAAATGAGAAAAAAGTATTAATAAGTTAAGATAGTTTAAGGAAAGACATTGACAATTTTTTTTATATTAGACAAACACACTGTTATTTTTATTCCTAAAAGAAATATTAATGTTTAAGAATTATCTCTGAAACAATTGAAATGAAATGAGAGGATGTTTAGATTGAGATTAATATTAGAGATCAGGATTAACTTGTTGGTTCTTTTTTTCTGTAAAAGTTGGAATGGAAAAAAAGTAAAAATGGGATAAGATAGGAAGTTGAACGTAAAACATGAATATATAACTATTGTCATATTTGCATGTAAAAGTGATGACCTGGAGATATACTGCAAAGAGCCTTTTAATATTTGCATTGTGCAAAATTGAATAAAACTTGTTTAAACAAAAAAAAAAAGAGAGAGAGAAAAAGTTCACGAGGTGAGAAGCAGGCAGGCGGGAGTCCCAGGGGCTGGGGCGGAGCGTCTCGAGGTGGAGGAGAGAAGGCGGGCGGTTACAGAAGCTTTGTAGAACGACTCTTGAGGCACAGCTTGGGCTAGCAGATTAGAAGCCGAAGCAGCAACCGTTTAGTTTCCCAAGGAGAAAGCAAAAATGACATCCGCTCGTTGTCTGAATCGCCTCCATACAAGCATCATTGTCAGAGAGTTCCCAACATTTCCCTGCTTCTGGGAATTCTGAGTTCCTCCAGGACTCAAAATTATCATCATCATCATCATCGCCTCCTCCTCCTCCTTCTTCTTCCTCTTCTGCTTCTGCTTCTGCTGCTGCTTCTTCTCCTTCTCCTTCTCCTTCTCCTTCTCCTTCTCCTTCTCCTTCTCCTTCCTTCTCCTTCTCCTTCTCCTTCTCCTCCTTCTCCTTCTCCTTCTTCTTCTTCTTCTTCTTCTTCTTCTCCTCCTTCTGCTGCTTCTGCTTCTTCTTCTTCTGCTGCTTCTGCTTCTGCTGCTTCTCCTCCTCCTCCTGCTTCTGCTTCTGCTTCTTCTTCTGTTTCTTCTTCTTCTGCTGCTTCTTCTGCTTCTGCTCCTCCCCCCCCCCACTTTTATGGTTATGGTTATACAGTTAGCAAAATGCTTAGGCTGGATTTGGCATTTGTCCACTTACTGAGACCCTCTCAAGAACTTGGGATAGGCAAGATGTTGCTGTTTAATAACACGAAAGGTATGTTGTTATTACTATCCTTATTTTCACACTTAGAAATCCAATTTATTGTTTACAGGATCTACAGACCTGCTTTACAAACAGAACAGCAAAAGCTTTGATTCCTTCAAGGGGCGGAGTTTCACCCGTAGGTAGAGGAAATGCCCGTCTAACCATTCCTTTCTCTCCTTGTCCTCCTCCCTCAGGGCGATTCAGAGCCCAGGTATAAGTGCCACGTTTGTGACAAGTGTTTCACACGAGGGAACAACCTGACAGTCCACCTCAGGAAGAAGCACCAGTTCAAGTGGCCGTCGGGTCACCCTCGTTTCAGGTAACGCCAAGGTTGAGCAGGGCTGAAATGTGCTTGGTGGTTTTGTGGCCCTGTCGAGAGAGCTTCAGTTTACAGCAGGGGTCTCCAACCTTGGCAGTTTTAAGACTTGTGGACTTCAACTCCCAGAATTGCTCAGCTCTGCTGGCTGAGGAATTCTGGGAATTGGAGTCCAAACAAGTCTCAAAGTTTCCAAGTTTGGGGACCCTTGGTTTACAGGAGAAATAAAACAAGTTTTATTCAGTTTTTATCGGTTCAAATAAGTCTCTTCAGTAGACAGCATATTCCCGGGTCATCACTTTTACATGCAAATATGACAATAGTTCTATATTCATTTTTGACATTTAACTTCCTATTTTATCCCATTTTTTCTTCCATTCCATTTTTTGGCAAACAATGGGCCAAATGGCCCATTAGCAAGAAGGCTCAACCCGGAAGTCGGAGAAACTGACTTCCTGTTAAGCTGCTGGCGGAAGACTTCTTTGCCCAAAGGGCTTCTGCAAATCAGTTTCACTTTCCCACTTCAGCCCTTCTCCTCAAAAGGAAAAGGAGAGGAGGGGATTTCACAGTCTTCTCATCACATTCCTCCAAAGAATTTGATTAAACTTCAGGACAGCTGGAAGTTTTAGCTCAAAAACCGACTGGTTTGCAAATGCTTAACAAGACAAGCCAGGGTATTTTTGGAGAAGCAGATTGTTTGTCTGAACACCCCTGAAGCAAACTGTGCTGTCCTCAAATCAGCAGCAGAGTTACAAAAGGAAAATGTTTGTGGTTGATTGATCTAGGAGGTTTGGATAGGCTGGTTAATTCTGACACGCGTTGGGTATGTATCTTATTATCTCTTGGTGGCTTGTCTGAGCCAGTGGGGTAAAAAGGAAGCAATTTGTGGCACATTCCCAGGGAGGCCAGTTTGAAACTTTGCGAGCTCTTCCAAGTTGCGGCGAAGAAGAGCGGCCTAGAAGTGTAGCCTGCAGCAAAGGGAGTGTGAGAAGATAGCTGGCACCCTTTCTGGAATCCTCTAGAAATGTTAGATGAGGCTGCTGGCATTCTCTCTCTTTCACTAGGGTTGAGCCCTTTCATGTTTTTTTTTTTAAATAAATGCCAGGCAAGGTGGAGAAAAAAATGTAGATCCTTCTCACCTTGCGCTGAGATTTCTGGACAGATCAAGTATTTGCCAAAGAAGCAGCATCATAGCAGCTTTGAAGTGTGTGTGGCTGTTCACCAGCTTTTCTTAATCGATGGTGCTGGGACGCCAAGGATTAGCCACCCTCCCCGGCATGGTTCCCTGCTAATCTCAGCCTCTGCAACTCCCACCTAGGTACAAGGAACACGAGGATGGGTACATGCGCCTTCAGCTGGTGCGGTACGAAAGTGTGGAACTGACTGAGCAGCTCCTGAAGGACCGCGAGAAGCAGGGAGAGTCTCTGGAGGACGCGGCCCAGTGCGTGGTGCTGGCCGGGTCAGAAGGCGGCTTACAGGGCATCATCCTGGACTCACCAACAGAGGAGCCGGCGGAGGCAGACTTGCCCGCTGCCCTGCCAACTGAGAGCTCTGCGCCACCGCGTGCCAGTGAGCCTCCGGACTGTGAGCCGAGCGCCCCTCCCAGCCCCATCATCCGGGTGGTGAACAGGACCAACGAGCACGGAGAGAATGAGACGGTTTACTACGTGATGGCGAACGCCCCCTCCGAGAGCCGGGCCGTTGTGCCCAGCGGGCTTGTCCCGGAGCCAGAGGAAAACGTGATGGACAGGCTGCAGAAGACGGCCGAGGAACTGGGCATTCAGATTCTCTGAGGCTGCTCCTGGGGTCTCCCCCACCCCTCCCTTCCCCTCCCCCTGGTTGGACCTTCCGAATTGGGGCTCTTTGCCAGAATGGACTTTCTCGAATGGAGGTGGGAGCAGGAGGGAAGGCTTCCTACAAGAAAGAAATACACACCTCTCAAAAGCCCTTTGTGGGCTTCCCTTCAACCTGGGGGGGTGGGTCTGGTTACTACACCTCTTAGTAAAGGGTAGTCTGGGAAGGGAATCCAGCTCTAAGGCAGTTCCTGGGGAAAGGGACCGACTTGCGATGGAAAGAAAGGTTACTTCGAAGCCTCCTGACCACACGGCCTCTTCCTGGCCGTCTTGGAAGAGCTGGCCGTTCCAAGTAGCTGACCACGCACCTTGGAAGTCTCACTCTCTTGACCTCACTCCTGGTCAGCTGGACTCCATGCTGAGCAGACTCTGAAAACATCAACCTCTGTCTCTTCCGTTGGGTTGCCCGTCGCCCTGTTCTTCGTAGCCCCGCAAAGCCCCACTCGCCACCGGTGGGGGCCGCCCCTCCTCAGTTCCTTTCCGGGGTCTGCTCCTGAGCATTTCCCCCAGGGTGGCTCGTGGGGCCCTTCCCTTGTCACCGCCCCCCCCTTCCCCAGGGCACGTCTGTGCGTAATGAGCCCATTTGTTCTTACTGTTGCTCCATCGTCCACGGGCTGCTTTGGCTTCTAGGCAGGGATCTTCCTTTTGTTGTCTGTGGGGCAGGGAAGTCATAAAAGTGCCCTTTTTCTTCCCGCAGTCGTCCCAAAGAGGGCGAGAAGCTGTGTGGCCATCCCCTCTTTGCGTCAGGAGGAAGGAGGGCGCGAACAAGGGAGCATTTTCCTTTTGCCAGGGGGCCTCTCCCATATTGGGGTTCCAGCTCCTTGGCTCACAAGGTTTACGTTGTGTTGACGTTCAGAAATAAAGCCACACCGACAAAACCGGTGTTTTTGTGTCCTTGTCTGGGTTGTCCTCAACTTACCATGGTTTATTTATTTTATTTTATTTATTTAATTAAACTTGTATGCCACCCAACTCCCAAAGGACTCCGGGTGGCTCACAGCAACAACAACAACAAAAAAACACACAAAAGAATTACATTTAAAAAATTTAAAAGCAATTTACAAAACAACAAACAACAGAAGGGCCGGATCTCGCTAGATCTCAGTCGCGAGATCAACAGCCCCACGCCTGCTGGAAAAGCCAGGTTTTGACTGCTTTGAGGAAGGCCAGTAGGGTGGAGGCAGTCCGGACCTCGGGAGGTAGCTGGTTCCAGAGAGCCGGAGCAGCCACAGAGAAGGCCCTCTCCTATGGGCCTGCCAGCCGGCATTGTTTAGCTGATGGAACCCAGAGGAGACCGACTCTGGGATCTTACTGGTCACAGGGAGACGCAGAGTAGGAGATGATTCTGGAGATAATCTGGTCTTGAGCCATATTGGGCTTTATAGGTAATGACCAACACCTTGAATTGCACCCGGAGACTGATAGGAAGCCAGTGCAGCTCACAAAGAATTGGTGATATGTGGGTGTATCTCGGGACACCCACAACAGCTCAGCTGCGCTGCTGGACCAACTGAAGTCTCCGAATGCTCTTCAAGGGTAGCCCCATGTAGAGCGCGTTGCAATAATCCAGTCGTGAGGTGACATGGGCATGAGTGACTGTGAGAAGATCCTCCCGGTCCAGGTAGGGTCGCAATTGGTGCACAAGGCGGACCTGTGCAAAAGTTCCCCTAGCCACGGCTGATAGGTGTTGCTCCAATTTCAGCTCATTTAGCAACCGTCCGAAGTTGCAACAGCACTGAAAAAAGTGACGACTTGTTTTCCACACCCGTGTTTATGATGGTTGCGTTGTCCCACGGTCATGTAATCCCCAGGGGAAAGCCGGATCCGCTCAACCTTGTTGCTAACTTCACAAGTTGCAGGGATCCGCTTAAACAACCGTGGCAAGACAAGTCGTAAGGCGGGGGCCAACTTAACCAAACGCCTCGCTTAAACCACAGACCTGTTGGGCCCAGTTGAGGTCGTTAAGGCGAGGACTGCCTGTAATTTTATGTTTCCCCTGGTCAGGTCGGACTTAGGCCTGGGATAGGTGAAGGAGCAGCATCCAAATAGGGTTTATTTTGGGGGAAACAGCGGAGGACGGTTCGGACCAATGGTCAGCTTGTGAAGCAGGAATGCTTTGGCGCTGGCAAAGGGGTCATTGAGCCAGTCAGATGGATGGAAAACGATGTTGGGATATCTGAACTCTTGAACTTCCTTTTATTATGCATGGGTAGTGAGCTTCCTTCTGCTCTTGGGGCCAGGTATTTCCTAATTCCTGAGCCCCAGCCAGTGCGTCAGTGATAAGATCCCTACTTTCCTAATGTCCTTCAAAATCACCATCGTTCCTGGCAGCTACACCGATAAACCTCCCACCTTTCTTGCTTGAGGGTGTTTCCTGAGTTTGGTTGTTTTCTTGCAGATGTTGCGCGAGCCAAACTAAGGAACCTCAGAATATCAGTGCCAGATATCTTGTTCCTGAAATTGCTTATGCCAAACTCCTTTATCCCTTTCTGGAACTCGAGTGTAGTACCTGTTGCCTGAAAAATGCGGGTTGTATTGGCTGCGGGTTGTTTGGGCCAAAGCTTATTGCAAAACCCACAGCTGTTTGGACTTGCACGGACGCCGCTTCCAAAAACTAAGAGCTGCCTTTGGCTGTGGACATCTATAACTCAGGATTTATATTTTTTTTAACCCCTCTTCCCTTGACATTCTTTTAAAGGGAATGAAGAAATAACTCACGGTTGCTGAAAAACCAGGATTAGTGGAGTACTCTTCTTGTGAAACACCTCTGGACTTGCTCAATCGTATTAATGTCTGTTATACAGTGTGGATTCCAGGCAGATGTTAGTTTAATTGGGGCACACACTGTGATGAAGGACCATTTGCAACTGCAGGGTGCTGCCCTCCATCCAAAATCTTGGGTTCAAGCTCAACCCGTTCAAATAGCATGTGAAGAAGCCATCTTGGGACTGACTGGGATGGAGCTTGGAGTGAGAGATCCAAGCCAACGTGGTTTTGTAACACATGGTTTAGTACAGTGGGTTCTCAACTGGTGGTCCCCAGGCCCTTGGGGGGGGGTGTCCCGTGATGTCACAGGCAGTCAGCAAAGTCTTGAAGAAATGTTATACTTTAAATTTCGGGTTAAGCCCTGGGGATCCATCTGAAGCCATTGAGAACTACTGGTTTTACTGTATTGCTTCCATTAACCTAATCCTGGTTTTTCCAGCAACTGTAAATTATTTGGTTTATTTCCTTTAAAAGAATGGGAATAAACAGAAAAGGGGGGGCGGGGGATAAACCAAGCAAAACACAAAAGATTATGAGAGAAATGCATAGGTTGTCAAAGAAAACAAAAAGGTGGGGGGGAAACTATTTAGAACGTTCTTTTTTTTAAAAAAAAGACGAGGTCACAACACTGAATTGAATTGAATTTCAACCAGAACAAACCACCTTGTGTTTGCCCAGCCCTTGTCCTTCCTGGCTGAAATAACCCGATTGGAGTTCCTTGAAAGAGCATTTTTTTTAAATGGATCACATGAAATCCATCCTTTGGGCCAATAAGTAATATTCTGGTCTAGGAAATCCCACCAGCGGCCATGAAGGGAAACAGAAAGCTGGTTTCAATGGCCGGAGCAGCTTCCTGGCATTTATTCCTCCTGTTTCCTTCCATCTCTATTTTTTCTCTTTCTCTCTTTTTCTCTCTCTTCTGTCTCTCTCTCTCTTTTTCTCTCTTTTCTCTTTTTCTTTCTCTTTTCTCTTCTGTCTTTCTGTCTTTTTTCTCTCTTTTTCTTTCTCTGTCTCTGTCTCTCTTTCTCTCTGTCTTTCTCTCTGTCTCTTTCTTTCTCTCTCTCTCTCTCTCTCTCTTATTTTTTCTTCTTCTCTCTTTCTCTTTCTCTCTCTCTCCCCTCTTGCTGGATAACTTTCTTTTTCCTCCCATGGCCTTCCCGGGGCTGGCAGGCAGCCTGCCCTTTCAGCACTGGTCCCTGTCCATCAGAGCCCGGATTCAAAAAGGCTCCCAAACACAAGCGGAGGCAGCCCTTCCTCCCTCTCCCAACTCACCTAGAATCACGGCTGCCAGCCCCAGGTCGACACAGGTGCCCACAGGTGTGATCCAAAGAATAAAAATGGGGGCTGCGAGAGCCCCGCTTGTCCTCTGGGTGTCCCAGTTGGGACTGTTTGGTCCTGGCCTTGACTCTCCTTCACCCCGACCTCTTCAAGTTCACCTTCCCCCCCCCACATTGGAAAACACTTGGGTTAAAGCCAGGGCAGGATCCACACCTTGTTTTCCTGCTGGCCCCGTTTTGCTTGCCTGGGGCAAATTGGCTCTTGTCCTTCTCCCCTACAGGTGGGGCCACAGTCCCAGGGAACCAGAGGCCCAGATGCAAAGCCGAACATATAATTACAGGGTGGCAAGGATAGGTCTGGAGATCAACCCATGCATGCGGAACGGGTCTAATAAGATCATCACACCTTTTGTCAACCGATGACTTCATGATACAGTTACAGACAGAAGAAAGGTAGGCATGACTCTCTCTCTTCCCCTCTTCTTCCGGGAGGGTTTTTTGGGGGGGAATTCATGACCCCGCCCCGACCCCTAGAAGTCCCCCAAACGCCCCCTTGAGCTTGGATACCCGAACGCCCCTGCAAACTCTGCAAGCAGAAGGGAATCTTCAAGACTAGGACTTGCTGGGTTTTTTTTTTTTTTGTCTCGGCGGGTTTCCTGGGGTTGTAGCACCCCCTCCTCCGGCAGGGTCTTTTTCCTGGCAGGCGACTGTCGCTCCAGCCCACCCCACATCCCCGCCCTCCAGCAGCAGCAGCAGCAGCAGCAGCAGCAGCCTCCGCGGACCCTTTAAGCAGCAAAGCGCCGCGGATCTCGGACCGGGAAGCGCAAAGGCCCTTTCGCGCTGCTTGCCGGCGGCCCCGCCAGCCCCCGGAGGAAGGAGCCGGCTGCAGAGTCCGGGCAGGGGCGTCCGCTAGCGGGGCTGGGCAGGGCTGTGCAAGGCGGCGGGCGGGCTCTCTTCGCCCCCCTCCTCCCCACCTGGTCCAGCCCGGCGCCTTGCAAGGATGGGGACGGAGGAGGCGGCGGGCGCTGAATCCGCCTCTTGCGCCCAGCTCGGGGGTCCCCGCAGGACGAGAGCCTCTGCTTAGCCTCGCCCGCTCTCAGCCCCCCCAGTGCTGATGCCGATGCCTGCGGAGAGGAGCTAGAGGTCGGCTGCAGGGAGATCGGCTGCAAGGCGCCCCCACCACCACCACACGCCCAGGCCGGCGGCCGAGCAGCGGGGAAGACGCGGACGCCCCAGAGGTGAGCTCGCCCTGCAGCAAGAGGGACCCGGCCATCCAGAGCCGGAGGAAGCCCCCTCCTCCCCCTTCCAATGGAGGGAGGGAAGGGAGGGGTCCGCAAACTTTTGGGCATCCTTCCTGCCCCTCCCAGGTGGGCCCGAAGGGGAGGAAGGGGCACCTGCGCCATCTGCGGGCAGGGCTTTCCCCGCGGGGCAGCAGGGTCTCTCAGCCCATCGGGGTAGGTGGGTGGGTGCAAAGAAAGGGGCAGGAGGTCCTGGGGAGTGGGGCATGCCAAGTTGCTTCCGGTGGTGCCCCATTTCCTAGAGGTCCAGGCATGGCCCGAGGCAGAAAGGCCGGGAGGGTTTTCCTCCCCCCCATCTTAAATTAACTGGGGCAGGTTTGATACCTTCAGGAATTCCTCTGCTTTGTGTTCAAGGAACCATCTTTTAAATCTATCTATCTATCTATCTATCTATCTATCTATCTATCTATCTATCTTCTATCTATCTATCTATCTATCTATCTATCTATCTATATCTCTATCTATCTTATCTATCTATCTATCATCTCTTTATCTATCCCTTTGTCCCTCTGTCTCTCTCTCTCTCATCTATCTATCCATCCGTCATCCTCTCCTTCCCTCCCTCCCTTCCTTCCGCTCTCTCTCTCTCTCTCTCTCCCTCTCTCCCTCTCATCTAGTCTTGCCCTTCTGGTACCTTTGAGGCAGGTGGTTCAGATTGCTCCCCCTAAGAGTTCCAGGGGTCTCTTGTCAAGTTTGGGTATGCTGAAACCCCTCCAGCCCCCGGCCACCACCCGCCACCCCCTTGGCATAGCTGGGTTCTTATCCTTGAGACACCATAGGATATTAGGCTGCAAATACTCTAAGGGGGAGCGGAGTTGGGTTGGGGGGTGGGGGATAGAAGATAGCTGTTCCTGAAGGGGCGGTGTTTTCAGCTCCAGCTTGAGAGAAAGAGGGAGGAGGGAGGGAAGAGGGGAGAGAGAAAGAGAAGGAGGAAGGAGGGAGAGAGGGAGGGAGGGAGGGAAGGAGGGAGAAAGAGAGGTAGAAGATTAGTAAATGACACCAAGACCCAGATCCTGGAGAAATCTGGGCTCCGATTGCAAACCAGGCAAACCAGCCGTGCCTTTCACGGCTGCGGCCTTTATTGGCTAGCCGGGAATGAAAGGCTTTCTGAAAGCTGATCACGTGTGCTTTGGAGATGGGGTGGGGAGGGGGCTTCCAGAGATGCCTTCCAGCCAGGGGACCCCCCTTCTCTCTCTGCTAAGGGATGGCGCGGCTAAGCGGAGGTGCTGCTTGGGCTGCAATGGGTGGGGAGAGAAAGGCCCTCTCTTGGAAAGGCACATCCCGGGCTGGCGGAGGGAGATCCAGGGATGGGATAAAGCAGCCGAGCGCGTTGGCATTTCGGCTCACGGAAGGCAACGATCTGCGCCTGAGAAGCCCTCGGCTTGGAGCAGCCCCAGAAGCTGCAGTTAGTCAGGCTTTGCAAGAGAGGGAAGGAGAAGAGCCTGCGCAGAAGGGCATTTCCTGCGCTTTCCTCTCCCCTCCTTTGGGTCAGAAATCCATCAGCCAGCCTCCCTCCTTTCCTTCCTTCCTCCCTTCCTTCCCTCTTTTCCTTCCTTCCTCCATTCCTTCCCTCTTTTCCTTCCTTCCTCTTTTTCCTTCCCTCCCTCCCTTCCTTCCTTCCTTCCCTCTTTTCCTCTTTCCTCCTTCCCTCCTCCCTCCTTCTCCTCTTCCTTCCTTCCTTCCTTCCTTCCTTCCTTCCTCTCTTCCTTTTTTCCCTCCTCCTCCCTCCCTCCCTTCTTCTGCTAGCCCTCTTAAGCTGGGAGTCTGGGACCCTTGGACTGCAACATCCATCACCCCAACCTGGAGACACTGGTTTGATGGCCATTGTAATCCAACTGTCAGCTTCAGGGTTGACACCAACATTTTGGAGGCGGAAGGTGTCCTGATAATGGACTCCTTGGGAGAGAGAGACTCTCCATTCCACCCATGGGGAGGGGGGGCAGATGAGGGGAGGGCAATCAGCAGCAGGAGGGGGTCTACCAGTGTGATTCCCCTGCACACCTTTGGCAGTTCAAGTTCTCTTCCTGCTTTGCTGGTGTCCTGCAGCTTAAAATAGGGCAGGATGGAAGCCGATTTCTCTCTGAGCTGTATGTGGGGTTAGCGACCCTCCCCTCAAAATATGCATGCCCCCCCCATCCTCCTCCCCTCCAGTCTATCTCACCAGTCTCTAATCCCTTTGAAGGAGATTGTCCCTCTAGGGCCCCCATTCCCTCCTCCCTCTTCTTGCATTTGAATGCAGCCATTCGTTTTTTTGCCTTGGGTTTAATCCTCCATCCAGATTTGGCTAGCATCCCTATTTAAACATTTGCTTTGAAACATTTTCCTTGTCTCTGCTTTTTTTATATGTATATCCTAGTATTAGAAAAAGGCAAAGGGCTGGAGGCAGAAAAGGGACATGCATCTCTTCCTTGTTGGTGGTTAGATAGTTTTGCAATCTGGACATCCCCAAACTGTATTGTATAAACAAAGACGGTGAGGGGAACCATTCAGTCAGCTTCCTGGTTGCCACCTTTGCAACTTTTAATGCCAAGTTGGCATACCTGGGAGCTGGTGACAATTTTGTCCAGACCCTCTCAGATGAAAAGAGGAAGGTAGTCCTTCTGGTATCCCAGCTCAAAGTGTTGGGTTAGCGTGGAATTGATGAGAGCATTGGCCATTAGGACAGTGAGAACAATCAACCAATGGGACAGCTTGCCTTCAGAAGTTGTGGGAACTTCATCACTGGAAGCACGGCTAGTCTAGGGAAGAGAAGGACCAGGGGAGACATGATGGCAATGTTCTAATATTGAGGGGCTGCCCCAGAGAGGAGGGGGTCAAAATATTTTCCAAAGGCCAGACAAGGAATAATGGGAGAAAACAAGGAGAGATTCAACCTAGAACTAAAGAGAAATTTTCTGACAGGGAGAGCAATCCACTGATGGAACAGAAGTTGCCTTCAGAAGTTGTGGGAGCTTCATCACTGGAGGCTTTCAAGAAGAGACTGGACTCCCATCAGTCTGAAATGGTGTAGGGTCTCCTGCTTGGGTGCAGGGTTGGGCTAGATGACCCACAAGGTTAGGTTAATCCAACTCTGTTACTCTGTTAAATTAAACCAGTGTGGAATTTTTTTTGCAAAGGACAATGTAAGAAATTCCTGTCCTTCTTTCTGGCTGTTTCCTTTCCCGCCAACCAGTCTGGAGCCTCTCCTCCAGCCATGCCCACTGTGGACTTCAACTCCCAGAATTCCCCAGCCAGCCTGGGAATCCTGGGAGTTGAAGTCCACAAGCCTTAAAAGTTGCCAAGGTTGGACACCCCTGGCTTTCCATGAGGCCTCTTTGCCGTTATATATCAGTTCTGATTCCTGTCATGCAACCCTTTTTAAAATAGAAGCAATTGGGGCACTTTATTGGTGATTGATGGGGTGTGAATCACTTCTCAGAACAAGATGTGATGTAGTACAATAAATTGGAGCATATGCAATTATCCAGAAGAACAGATAAGCCTCTTCTGGAATCAAGAACTGTTTGTCTTATTTAGTCTCCCCTTTCCATACTCTTTGGAATCTAGATTAAAGCTATTTGAACAATTAAAGCTATTTCTCGTGCAAAAAAGGAGAGAGACTTGACTGCAATCTACAGACTAAGAAAATGTCTGTTAGTATAGCTAGTGTCCAGTAAGCAGGTCTCTAAAATCGGAGTGCCTTTCCCTTGCTAAGACATGAGATGTTATTTGCAATTTATCTGTTAAAACTTTGGTGTGCTACGTTCACCTAAACAAGGATTTAAACCAGCTATGGTTCCAATGTCCATATGTCAGGTTTGGAAGCCAGATTCCATGCTGCCACATAGCCTGGGAGAGTGGAAGGGGTGTGCGATTTCAATTAAGTAGCTCTAGTAGACAAAATAAAATTCTTTTGTTAGTCCAAGGTCATGTAGTATGGCGCAGGAGAAAAGAAGGATCTTACTTTTGGACGGATCGTGATTGGGCCATGTGAAGTGATGACGGCCAAGGGGGGATGGATTTGTAGTTTGGGAAATTGTGGAAAGCCAAAAAAACTTTTAGATTCGGGTTTCCACAGATGTGCCAAGTGCTACTCTAATGAAGGTACTTTTGAGATATGTTTGTCTCTGAGTTACTGACTGGAATGGAGGTTTGCTGGAACGCTGACACCATACTTGCAATGACTACACATATGTAGAAACTCCTTTTTTACATCCTTCTCCATATTCGGAGTAGAGTTGAGGTGACTGGATGCAGCTGAGCACTTCCTGGCTGGATGCCCTTCCTGACGCCACAGGGAGTTCACAGTAGATATTTGTTTCTTTGTGTACTAGGAGATAAACATCTACCGCTAGCTAAGATTGAACTCTCAACCTTCTGAATGGGAGGCGAACGTCTTCACCATTAGACCACCCCGCTAGCCACGACCACACATACATAATCTCTCCCAAATTGAGGTGGGGGCCCACCTGCTGTGGTGGGTGGAGTTGGCCATCCGCAACCTTGGAGAGCACCTGAAGAGCAGAACATTCACCTGTTTCCTTTGCCTTTTCAACAGAGGAGCAGATATGGCGGAGAAGACCCTCGACCCCGCCTGTGTCTCCATTGCCCTGGAGGACTCTGTCTGCAATGCTAGCTCACAGGATGGCTCCTTCCTGACCACCCACCTGAAGAAGGTGGAGAACCACATCACGGATGCTCAGAGGTTCTCCCATTTGCCCAAGCGGTCAGCTGTGGACATCAAGTTCATTGACTTGTCGTATTCGGTCAGGGAAGGTTCCTGGTGGCGGAAAAGAGGTAAGATGGCAGTCCCTTGGAGGCGGTTGTTGATCCTTGCAGGTGCCAATTGAGGTTGAAGGACATTTTTCCCATGGGCTTTGATGTCTGTAGGCATCTCTACATGGGTTACAGGAAAGAAGTAGTTCTCAACTTTGACCATAATTGAACCCATAATTCCAGCCGTAAGTTGTGACAATCATAAAGTAGGTCATCATGGAGCCACACCTGATTTTGCAACCTTCTTGCGGTGGCCATTAAGTGAGGCCAATGTTCACTATGGGATGGTTTTTGCCAGAACTCAGAAGCATATGCCAATTTCCAGCAAAAACATTGTGGATCCTGTTCACTAGACCTTGAAGTCACCACAAACGGCCACAAATTCAGACTGGTTGTGTAATGGTATAGAGAAATGGTGTAGGGTCTCCTGCTTGGGCAGGGGGTTTGACTAGATGACCTACAAGGTCCCTTCCAACTCTGATTATCTCTTATCTGGTTGCCAAGCACCCAAAAGGGCAGTCATATGGCCATAGGATAGGGGGTAGTCAGCAGGACATTGGAAGTTTGAAAGTGGGTTGTAAGTCCCATTTGGGGGATCTGTTGTAACTTCAAATGGTTGCTAAGTGACCAGTCCTAAGTTGAAGACTACTTACATCCCTGCTGGGACAGCCTTGCTTCTTTGAAGTGGCCTTTTTGAAGTTCTGCTCCAGCATCCTTAAGCGAGTTCTGATTTTGGTCCAGCTAGGCATCTAACCCAGTTAAGGCTGATCATCCCCAATCTGGAAACTTTCAGGCATCCTGAGACTGCAGCTTCTAGTATCCTGAAGGCCAGGGTCTTGGAGGAGGTTTCCATCCATGGAAAGGCTGGTGGAACCCAGAGAGATGACCACAGGCCAAGATAGCTGGGATCCCTTCATTTATTTATTTATTTTATTTTATTTTATTTTGTCAAGCATGCATTTGATAATAAGTCTCTGGGTGCAATTCAAGGTGTTGGTCATTACCTATAAAGCCCTATATGGCTCAGGACCAGGTTATCTCCAGAATCATCTCCTACCCTGCGTCTCCCTGTGACCAGTAAGATCCCCAGAGTCGGTCTCCTCCGGGTTCCGTCAGCTAAACAATGCCGGCTGGAAGGCCCGCGGGAGAGGGCCTTCTCTGTGACTGCTCGGCTCTCTGGAACCAGCTACCTCCCAAGGTCTGGACTGCCTCCACCCTACCGGCCTTCCTCAAAGCAGTCAAAACCTGGCTTTTCCGGCAGGCGTGGGGCTGTTGATCTCGCGACTGAGATCTAGCGAGATCCGGCCCTTCTGTTGTTTGTTGTTTTTTAAATTGCTTTTAAATTTTTTTAATGTAATTCTTTTGTACTTTTTTTTGCTGTGAGCCACCCGGAGTCCTTTGGGAGTTGGGCGGCATATAAGTTTAATAAACAAATAAATAATATATATATATATAAGTATAAACATGATTATTAATACATGAAATAGATACGAATAAAAAGGAACATTAAGACAGGGACGGTAGGCACATTGGTGCACTTATGCACATCCCTTAAAGACCTCTTAGGAATGGGGGTGAGGTCAACAGTAGACAGTCTGAGGTTAAAGTTGTCAGGGTTTGGGGAAGAAACCACAGAGTCACGTATTTCTACAATTGAGTTTTGTGTGGTTTACCCTGAGTTTGTATCTATTGTATGTAAGTGTGTGTGTGTGTGTGTGTCTGTGTGATGAACTCTCTACTGCTTGTCATGGAGGCCATAAACTCCTGAGCCTGACCCTTGACCTTCCTAACCCCCCTTCTAAAGCCCCGAGATTAAAGCCCCATCCCTAGAGGAGATTAGTGAAGGTAGGTAAGATGCTTCCGGACCCTTAGATGGACAGTAACTCATAGAATTCCCACCTTCTCCTTGCAACTTGATGTCCCTCCAACATTCCCCCCAGCAGGGACACTGGAAGCCACAGAGTTGTCATGGAACATGGTCACCACACCTTCTTGTTGTCTGTAGCATCACTGCAGCTGCAATTCCTGAATTCATGTAAGATCTTGGCACAGGAACTGGTAGCAAAAAATTGCTACCAATGATCAGCTGAGAGGGTAAAGAAGGGAAAAGCACAGGATCTGCCCTGGCACCCACCACTGCGCCTGTCTCTCCTTTATCTCTCAGCTGATCTGTGCTACAGGCCCCAGCTGGTGTGTGGAAAGCTGAGTGCACACACACATGCGCGCGATCACCGAACCGGTAGTGGAACATGTAGGATCTCACTGCTGTCCAGGACCCCTGTCCTACCTCCCTTACTGGACATAGCTGCAATCTCTCTCGCATCATAACCCCTGAGGCTGACCTGGCACTATACCCACTCACTAACTCTTGAGGGGGTAGCTGCAGGGCCCATGCTCCACAGCCAGCTTTCCTTGCACTCACCAAACCCAGGATCCACCCATAGCAATCGAAACCATCAAATCTTCCTTTTGTTTTCTCTAGTGCCAGCCCACGCAGGCTCTCCCCAGGAACAGGCCTCTCCCACTGTGCTCCAGAGTGCCTTCTCCCTACAGGGAGGATCCAGGGGAAATTCCAGGGAAGATGATATCAATTATGAACCTTTGCTTCCCAAAGTGTCCTGCCTAATTAGACACCTCTGGATGAGCAATAGAGAACACACCTGGTAGTCGATAACAGAGCTATACGATAGACCAGATTAGAAAATCAGCCTGCTGGAAGGCGAAAAGCACTGTTGTTGAGATTGACTGTAATAACAGAATTTTGTAAGTCTATGCCTGTGTCCCCTTACATCAGTGGTGAAATGCTACCGGTTCACCCTGGTTCACCCGAACCGGTAGTTAAAAAAGCTCTGATGATCAGCTGAGGGGAGAAAGAAGAGAAAAATGCAGGATCCACCATCCCCTGTGCTTTTCTGTTCTTCATCCTCTCAGCTGATTGGCACGAGCTGGTGTTTGGGAAGCTGCACATGCATGCATGTTAGTGCACGATCACCAAAGTGGTAGGGAAACTGGTAGAATCCCACCACCACCTTACATGCCAGTAATTCAGGAGGCTTCCTGTCTGGACTATCTTACAAGGCTGACAGATGTTGGTATTATTAATATCCTGGAGATCAGCAGTCTTGAACCTCAAAAACTGGAGGATCCAATTTGGTTGGTCACCAAGATCAGAGGTTGAGTTCTGAGCTTTTGGACTCATTCTGGAGCCTGTCCTCAAGGAACTTCTACCAGAAGGTAGAGAGAGACATTCTGGTAGAGAGAAGTTCCCTTGAGGATGGGCTCCAGCACGAGTCCAAAAGCTCAGAAGACAAATCCTTTGGTCCCGGTGACCAACCCAGATTGACTCCTGCAACATTATCCTGTGACACGTCTATTTGCTTTCATTCGTCACAAAATCTGGGCTTAGAGAAGATGAGATGTTTCGTCAGAAAAGCGATGAAGAGCTGGGATGGGACTCACTGAATTAATTCACTTAAAAAGTTGGTCCCAAAGAAAGCTGGCATAGAGGATCTTGAGATCCCAGGGCTGGGCAGGAGGACAACAGTGGCGTGAATTGCATGTTCCGTTTAGGATTTGAAATGCTTTTCAAAAGGCATTGAGCCCAAATGTCTTTGCAGGAATTCAGCTTGAAACTTGCTGCATGCAGAATACGTGCTGTGCATCTAAGCCAGGATCCCATTCCTGGTTTGATTGAACGTGGGTTTCACTGGCCTCCAAGTCAATAGTAGCAGCTGTGCGATGGAAGTTTGATTGATTGATTTCAATGGCTGATATGGCTGTCCAACTCAGAACAGTGACTGGGTGGTGCACAAGATGAAAACAATCAATCATCTCAACCACAAACGCCTGAGGTCAAAACATCAAAACCACTCCTTAGAACACAAACATCAGAACTTGACTAATCTCCTAGATTCTGGAGGCATGGCCAGTTCTTTTGAGGGATGAGCAGGTCATCCAGACTTCTGCAAGGCAGGGGTTGGCTCAGAAAGGCACAACTTCTGGGTCCGTCAAGAAGGCACTGTTGGAAGGGAGAACGCTGGAGCATGTTAGATCTAGTTGGACAAGCAAGGGGAGACAGGCATTCCCCCAAATCCTTTGACTGTTTCCAACACAGATCCCAGACCCAGATCTAATTCAGATTTTGGGATTCATCCTGGATTGGTCACCAGGACATGCAAATTTTGGGGTTTGTGCTGGAGCCCATTTTCAGAGAACTTCTCTCCCACCAGAATGTGTGCACTGGACTGAAATATTTATGTGGTGCCTGGTGGTGGGTGGCTTTTAGTTGTTAATTGCGGTGTTGATGGCCACAATTAAGTCATACAACATTATCTTGGGATACGTGTTCAGATTCTTTGTCCAAACCAATGCAGCTTCTCAACGTATGGATCAGAGAGGGATCTTTCCCAGATGTCCCCATTCTTGTAAGCAGAACAAGAGGTCCTTCTCTGGCCCTGTTGTCAGGCACCTATATCTGAATCCAGGAACTGAAATTCTGAATCTAGAGGCATGGAAAGTGTTATGTATGCAGGTTTGAAGTCATTGGTTTAGTTTGAACTGTTCTTGTAAAATGTTAGAAATGATTGGTTTAAAAAGTGCGGGAAAACCCTGCACTCTGATTGGCTGTCAACTGTGGCTGCTGGCTATAAGTAGCAGCCGCAGCCCAGCCAAAGTGGGTCCGTTCTGAGCTGTAGTCACTAATAAACTAAAGAGCTTGAAGCACTCCGCGTCTGTCTCTTCATGCAAACTTAACACTAGCAACGAAGGTGGGATTCCCCTGAAGAGAAGGCAACGCGGAACAGAAGAAGAGTGAGATGACTGCGCTGAACACCCCCCCAGCCCCGTTCGATCCGACGGCAGAAGACTGGGAGTCGTATGCAGATCGCTTCCAAATGTATCTGGAAGGAAACGATCTAGCCGACATTTCCGAGAAGCGGAAGAGGGCGGTCTTTCTTACGTACTGTGGTCCAGCAGTTTTCAAGATGGCGAAGGCATTGGCGGGAGCTGCAGACGTGAAGGTAATGGACTGGCCTGATTTAGAAAAGCTGTTAAGAGCCCATTACGCGCCACAAGTATCGTGCCTCATTAAGAGACACGAGTTTTACTGTCGTGATCAGGGGAGAAACGAAAACGTAAACGATTTCGTGGCAAGTGTAAGAGACATTGGGGGTGCATGTGAATTTAACAGTTTAGAAGAGGCCATGCGTGATCAATTTGTTCTGGGCCTTAAAGACAAGGTATTACAGAGCAAGTTATTAATGAAACCTAAGATCACACTCAAAGAAGCCATAGAAGAAGCCTCTTCAGCAGAAGCTACCAAGTCCTCAGCAGCAGCCATGAGGAAGATGAACAGGGCCACGAGCCATTCTGATGGGGAAAAGTCTATCACAAACCATTGTGATGACCTAGATTCTGAGTCAGATTGCAGTGAGGTGGAAGAGGGAATTTACAGACTCAGAATGGAGCAGAAAAAGAAAGACCTGGAAAGAAAGAGGCAAGATTTCTACTGCAGAGGTTGTGGGGGAAGCCACCCCCGAACTGAATGCAAGTTTTTAGACACCATTTGCCTCCGTTGTGAAAAAAGAGGACATCTAGCAAGAGTCTGCAAATCATCCAGAACTCCACCCAACAGAAGGAAATTTCCTGCAAACAAAGACAAAGAATTCAAGCCCAACAATCTCAGTGAGAAAATGGGGCAGCACAGAAGCAAAGGGAAGAATGAAACTCATCAGACAGTAACTATTGGTCATTCATCTTCTATCAATAACAGAAAAGTGCATGTCAAAGTACTTATTGAAGGAAGGCCTTGCCAAATGGAAGTGGACTCGGGCTCATATCTGTCTATGGTGTCATGGGACACTATTCACAGACTACTCCCAAACATTCAGAAGAATCACTTCAAGAAGCAAGCACTGACTCTTAAAGACTACCAAGGCTTTTAGAGCCCACTGACCACTCCAGGTGGGAGACACCCATAGTCACACCAGTCAAGGCTGATGGGTCTTTGAGAATCTGCGGAGACTACAAGGGGACATTGAACCAAGCGCTACAACAGAGTGCATATCCAGTTTCAGTGGTGCATCATTTATTACATTCTCTTGGCGGGGGCACAGTCTTTGCCAAATTGGATCTGGCCCAGGCATATCAACAGTTATAGTTGATGATGCCACTGCAGAGGCCTAAACCATTGTGACTCATAGAGGTGCTTTCAAATGCAAAAGGTTGCAATTTGGAGTAAGTGTGGCACCAGGCATCTTCCAAAGCCTTATGAAAAGAATGCTCCAAGGACTGCCAGGGGTAGTGCCTTATTTTGATGATGTGTTAATCTCTGCTGAAAATGACACTCAGTTACACGAGAGACTCAGAGAAGTCCTAACCAGATTCAAGAAAGCGGGGTTAAAAGTCAAAGAAGAAAAATGCACACTTAGAACTGACAAGGTAGAGTTCTTGGGCTATATGATTGACAAACATGGTATCCACCCCACAGATGCCAAAGTTCAGGCAATCAAAGAAGCCCCCAGGCCAAAATGCAAAACAGACTTGCAAGCTTTCCTGGGACTCATTAACTTCTATCACATGTTTCTACCTCAGAAGGCAACCATTGCAGAACCACTACACAGATTACTAGACAAAAAGTCTGCATGGGTCTGGGGCAGAAAAGAACAAGCTGCATTTAACACTATTAAGAGACAACTCACTTCTGATTCTGTACTGATACAGTTCTCTGAGAATTTGCCTGTTGTACTGACTTGTGATGCATCCCCTTTTGGGGTGTGGGGGGGTGTTGAGCCACATGCTTCCCAGCGGGAGGGAAGCCCCTATTGCATTTTACTCTCGCACCTTGACTAAAGCAGAGAGAAACTACAGCCAACTGGACAAGGAAGCCTTGGCAATTGTTGCAGCTGTCAAGAAATTCCATGAGTATCTATATGGGAGAACATGTACTATTGTCACAGATCACAAACCTCTTTTAGGCATTGTGGCAGGAGACAAACCAACACTCACGATCCTGTCACCAAGAATGCTGAGATGGACTGAATTTCTTGCTGCTTATTCATACAAACTCATCCACAGGCCACGAAAAGACATTGGGCACGCAGATGTTTTGAGTCGCTGCCCACTTCCTTCACACATTGAGGACCCTGTTCCTGAGACTCACACCTTTTTTCTAGAAACTGTTGCCAAGCTTCCAGTACACGCTGCTGAAATTGCCAGAGAGACTGCCAAAGACACTTTATTGGCTCCTGTTATAGGCTGGATTAAGAAGGGTTGGCCACTTCAAGATCTACCTCAACTTGCCCAACCTTTTAAATCCAGGCAAACTGAATTATCTGTGTTAAGAGGATGTATTTTGTGAGGTAACAGGGTGGTTATTCCTGCAAAACTACAAAAAGAGGTTTTGGAAATGTTACATGAGGGTCATCCGGGAATTGTCAGAATGAAGGGATTGGCCAGGAGTTATGTATGGTGGCCAGGTATTGACAAAATGGTTGAACACTGGGTTGCATCTTGTCCCAACTGTCAGGTAGTCAGGCCTGCCCCACCTCTCGCCCCCACACAGGAATGGGAATGTCCTAGGGGCCCTTGGTCCAGGATTCACATTGATTTCGCTGGCCCTACCAGAGGGCACACTTTCCTTATTATAGTAGATGCATATTCCAAATGGCTAGAGGTTATCCCTATGGCATCCACCACAACTGAAGCATCAAACAGCTTAAAAGCTTTTTGTAACTCATGAAGCTGTTGCTTTTGTAACTCAACCTGATGTCCTTGTTTCTGACAATGGTCCTCAATTTACATCCAACCTTTTTGAATCATATCTAGCACAGCAGGGTATCAGACATGCCCTGACGCCCCTGGGCATCCTTCGCTAACGGCCGGGCTGAACGATGGTACGATTTACCAAGGAAAAACTTCAGCAATTGGGTCCAGGGGACATCACTGAGAAAGTTGAAAAACTACTCAGTGTCCAGCATATCACTCCCAACCCATCAACTAACTTATCCCCAGCTGAGTTGTTGATGGGTAGGAAACTCAGGTCTCCCCTTGACCGCCTTCATCCCACTTACGCACCCAACGCACCACTAGATTCCACTAGCAAAATTTGCACATTCACTGTGGGTGATTCTGTTTATGCTAAGAACCTTATGGGTGAACCATTATGGATTCCTGCTGAGATAACCCAAATCACAGGCCCTAGGTCTTACAGGGTACAAACAGAGGATGGTGTCCTCTGGAGCAGGCACATTGATCAGCTTAGATCCAGATTACCTCAGGAACATCGCAATTGCTCCTCTCTGGTTCCCATACCTAGTACCTCATCTAGGGGAAGGGGAGGATCATGAGGATAATCAGCAAGCAAGAATCAACCCCATGTGTAACGAGCCAACACGACAGGAACCATCCCAAAACCTGTCACAATGCCAAAATCCATTCTTACAAGTGGAAGACTGTACATCACTACCTGACTTAGGTGCTGACATTGGGTTGGAGATGGATTGGGAGGAGAGACCAGGTTGTAGCAACCAAACAGGTTCTACTATTACTAGAAGTCCAAGTATGGAAATGTCAGCAGACACATTTCCTCTCTCACTGGGTGAGAACCTTAAAACATCTGAACCACGTAGGTCTCAACGACATGTAAGAGCCCCACCTATTTAAAAGAATACATTAGATAGATGGGGTTTGAGTATGGACTGAACCTAGTGGGGAGGGGTGTTATGTATGCAGGTTTGAAGTCATTGGTTTAGTTTGAACTGTTCTTGTAAAATGTTAGAAATGATTGGTTTAAAAAGTGCGGGAAAACCCTGCACTCTGATTGGCTGTCAACTGTGGCTGGCTATAAGTAGCAGCCCAGCCCAGCCAAAGTGGGTCCGTTCTGAGCTGTAGTCACTAATAAACTAAAGAGCTTGAAGCACTCCGCGTCTGTCTCTTCATGCAAACTTAACAGAAAGTTCTTCCAAAGTCACGCTTGCGCATGCAAGAGACGTATCCGTAGAAGAACAGTTTCTCGCAGATGCTGATAAATTTAGAAGCTCCTGGTGGGGGTGAGCAGTAGAACAGTGGAATCGGTGGGCAGAATGCGGGATGTGGCTGCTGTAATTAGTCTCTTTTCAAAGGTGCCAGTTATTAGTGCCTAGAAATAAAAGGAGGAATTGGAACTGCCGGGGGCTTTACTGTTTTGTGAACAATGTGCAAAAGGGGAGCAAAAGAGATCCGTTGAGAGACGGAGATCAGCCTTTGCTCCAATTAATGACAGTTATAGTGGTCCCGGGAGCACCTCCTGCCGACATCAAATACCGATCGCCCTGTGCAAGCACACAGGCTGGGACTCCTCGGGGTGCCATCTGCACGACAATGTTGGCTGGCGGTGCCCCGGGGAAGGGCCTATTCTGTAGCGGCTCCCGCCTTAAGGAATTAACTACTCGTTGAGCTCCGGCTGGCTCCCGATCTCTCCTCTTTCCGGCGCAATCTAAAAACCTGGTTGTTCTTACAGGCTGGGCTGGACTGACTTCCTGGGGGGGAGGGGGGATTTTAATTGGGTTTTTTACTGTTGGATTTGGCTTGTCAGGTTTAATCTTTTTTTAAATTAGTTATTGTTCTATGTTTTTTATCTGTGAGCCGCCCCGAGTCCTTTCGGAGAGTGGCAGCATACAAGTCAAATAAAATAAAATAAATAAAAATAAAATCCCATTTTCTGAACTTCCGACAAGCAAAGTCAACCGGGAAGCCAGATATCCCTTCACAACCAGGTTACTAACTTCCCAGTTGCAGTGGTTCACTTAAGAACCATGACCGGAAAGCTCGCAAACTGGAGCAAAAGCCACTTAAGAAGTGTCTCACTTAAGAACAGAAATGTTGGGCTCCATTGCTGTCGTACGTTGAGGACTATCTGCACAAATGAAGGAAGAAGTCCTGTGTGTTGTGGTTTTGCCCCGGGGAAAACCCCATCTCAATTAAGTGTGCTAAGTGTGAATCAGAGCTCCCATGCCCATTTAGTCAATCAAGCTCCTGCCCCAAAAGTGTGTGTGCAGAGCTCCCATGCCCATTTAGTCATCAATGGTTTTATGGCACCTCTTTTGCCAAAAAGGGTGTGCTCCTTTGGCAATCAGCAGAAGTTCAGCTGGCCATGAGGGGAGTCTTCCCAGAACCTGCTGCAGGGCCACCATTCTTAGCAGTGGTGGGATTCAACTGGTGTTACTACCAGTTCGATGACTATGTTTTGTGTATGCATGCTGTGCACGCATGTAAAAAACCTTAAGCTGTGCCATTAGGGGAGTCTTCCCAGAACCTGCTGCAGGGCCACCATTCTTAGCAGTGGTGGCAGGGGTGGGATTCAACCAGTGTTACTACCGGTTTGATGACTACATTTTGCGCATGCATGCTGTGTGCGCATGTAAAAAACAAGCTGTGCCACCCGGACAGCTGACAAGCACTGTGCACGGGTGCACAGCATTTGAAAACCACTTTTTTCCTGCTTCTTCAACCTCAGCTGTGCCGCGCAAAGCAGCTGAGGTTGAAAAAGCAGGACACTCAGGGGTGGGATGCTACTAGTTCAGCCTGGTTCAGCTGAACCGGTAGTAAAAGGAAGCCTCCCAGAATCAGCTGAGAGGATAGAAGAGCGAAAAGCGCATGAGAAGGTAGGAGGGTCGCTCCTAGGTTTTCGTTTCTTCATCCTACACCCTGATTGGCTTGTTAGGGGGGCGCCCATTAGGGGCGCACGCACATGCACGATCACCCACCAAACCTGTAGCGACTGGTAGGATCCCACTACTGATTCTTAGGCTGTCTTTGAGGGCCTGGTCAGGAGGTGGGCTATCCAGTTGTGCAGAAGAGGGGAGGCTGTGAAGGGCTACTTTTCTATCTTCTGCCCCCAGGGACATCCAGTTTTTTTTCCTATTTGGGTTGGATGTTCCCATACATGCACATAATGTACATGTACTTACATATTTTTCATCACTTTGATAATGGTTCTTATAAAGTTAGCAACACGTCCAGTCCAGAAGGCAATAACCCAGAGCAAGGGTCTTCAAACTCGGCAAGTTTAAGACTTGTGGACTTCAACTCCCAGAATTCTGGGAGTTGAAGTCCACAAGTTTTAAAGCCGTCAAGTTTGAAGACCTCTGACCCAGAGACCCATAAGCCCAATCAACACAAGTAAAGTCACTTCAGAAGATCCATCTACTTCTAATCTGGCTTTAATGCCTATTGAAAAGGCAAGTCATGCCTCTAGGGACGAGGTGACTTCATAGGGCAGGAACCCATCAGTCTGGTCCCATCCAAGGACAGTATTTTTAGATGGAGCACACCTACAATAGAAGAATAACAGAATCACAGAGTTGGAAGGCACTTCGGATGTCTTCTAGTCCAACCCCTGCGCAGGCAGTATATTTTACCCCATTGCAGACAAATGGCTGTCCAATCTTTTCTTGAAGACCTCCAATGATGGAGCACCCACAACATCCGGAGGAAGTCACTCCACTAATTAATTGTTCGGTCAGGAAATTTCTCCTTAGTTCTAGGTTGCCTCTCTCCTTGATTAGTTTCCATCCATTGTTTTGCCTTCAGGTGTTTTGGAGAATATGTTGGCCCCCCTAGATATTGGAACACTGCTACCATGTCATCCCCTAGTCCTTCTTTCTCATTAAACTAGATGTTCCCAGATAATCTCTATAGCCCAGGGCTCTACTATGGAATCCTTGGTGCTCTCTGGACTTGGTTGTTTTCTTGTAGACATTTCATTACCCAACAGGTAACATCATCGGAGTATTGAGGATGTTTTCCAGTTGTATAATGAAACACCTGCAAGAAAACAACCAAGCTCAGAGAGCACCAAGTTCTCCACAATTAAATCAGTCATTGATTATGTTGCAAGATGTCAATGCAATCGCAATATTGAAGAAGCATTTAACTGAGAGGTGGGGTGTTGGAGAGGCCAGCCCTGTAGCTTCACCTCAAATATGGTGCCTTGTCCCCTTTCCCCTGATTAATGGGCTCCAAGGTGATGCCATCAGGAAAGACAATGGCCGCTCCAATTTTGGAAAATGTAATGCCAGATGTGAGTCATCGCATCTCATAAATCTTCAGAAGGCAAGGCGGCCTTTTAGGAGATGATCTGATCGATGACCTTCTCTGATGTCACCATCCTGGAACCATGACATTTTTTTCTGACACCTTTCCCCCGCCCCCAAGTTCCCGTTTTATCTGTGTCAATTCATTCCTGTGCGCATACATTTTTAGGGAGCCAAACCATGACACCAGCCAAAGGATGGGTAGTGATGCCTAGTCATCCTTCATTGTAGTCCTTCTACCACAGGGGTGTCAAACGTGATTGCATTCAGAGCAGCATAAGGGGTATGTTTGAACTTGGGGGGGAGGCTGGGCATGGCCAGCTCAATGTCACTCGTGTCAGGGGTACCTGTGGTGGCCAGAGGGCTCTGCCAGCGAAAACAGGCTCCTGAGCTCCATTTTTGGCTGCGACAGCCTTTTGGAACCTCTGCCAGTGAAAATGTTGCTTGGGAGGGCTGTGTGCAGCTCCCAGGGCTCCATTTTCAGCCATGACAGCACCCCTGAGCTCTGTTTTCACTGGCAGAGGGCTGGAGGAGGCCCTCCTGGCTGAAAATGGAACCTGAGCTCTGTTTTTGCTGGCAGAGGCACCACGGGCTGATCCTTTGCTGTTTCCAGGGTGATCCCGCAGGCCAGATTACCCCTGTCCTACCAGAACTTGGAGCAGCAGCTCCTTGCTAAAGCTGATTCCTCCTAAGCTAAACATGGTCAGACCTGATTGGTTCTTTGACTGAGAGACCACTGTGACATCACTGGAGGATGGTTGGCTGGGAAAATCTGGGAGTTGATGTCCACAGGTCTTCAAGTTGCTAAGATTGGACATCCCTGCTCTACATTCAAGGCTAGACATGATGTGATGACCTGGGACGTGGCACAAAAATAACAAAGTCACCAAAGTAGAATAAATTCCCTTTAATGCCTCCAACTTAGCCCACAATGTCCAATTATCCTTGGCAGGAGATCAAACTCTTCCAAAAACAGTCTACAAAGGGAAGAAATGCAGTCAGAACCCAAAGTACAGATAAATTAGAAATAAAAAACCCAACACAAACCATGCTGAAGTAATTAACATGACAGACCAGGATAATAACTTGCAGACTTCCAAAAGATAACGAGGTACACACAGTTGGGAGGATGCCAAAACCCAGATAAGCCTCAACAAAGATAATGCACACTTTGCTTCCAGCAACTTTGTCTTTCGCAGTTTGCCCTTTAAACAGTCTTCCCAGCTGCAGCCCATGAAGGAGATCAGGGCCCTTTCCTCCCCCGTAAACCACGTTGCTCCCTTTTCCGTTCCTCTCTGCATGCCCTAGGATGAAGAGGGGATGGGCCTGGGTCTTCCTCTGAATGCCCAGCCAGCCTGTGACCTTCCCCAGTTTCCTCCACAGCCACCAGAGCCACACTCCCACTCCCTGTCAGCTGTTCCACCTCTCCCTCAGAATCAGATTCCAACTGGGGCATGACACATGGAAATGGGAGATAACTTTCAGCAGAAGGAAATGTTTTCTATCTTAAGAAAAGCTCAAGAAAGAAAACCAGGGATGTGTCCAGAAGTCAATCTCTACTCAGAGGAGTCCCGTTTCTTTTCACTTTTGCACAACCATCATTCACTGGATGCACACACCATGGTGCACCCAAGCCACATAAACCCCTTATGGCGTCATCCAACCTCAGAGTTGGTCTCGCTCTCTCAGGTTCCAGGAACTGTAAGTTGGGAAGAATTAAAAGCTGGTTGAAAGTAAACAGATGAGAAACCCGTCATGGTTCCTTAATGCGAAGGAGTGTCTATTGACCCCTTAAGCGCTTTGAGCTCTGCCTACTGCCTTGAAGCTGAGCTGGATCACATATCCTGAAGGTGTTTGCCCCCAAAGGTAACTGGACTTTCTTGGGTTTTTTTCCTTTGAAAACATTTCCGTTTTTTTCCGTTTTTTAAAAAATTACATTTATATGCCTCCCTTCTCCAAAGATTCAGGGCGGCTTATAATTTTTGGGATGCAACCCAATGCGCTCAGCAATAGCCTTCATTCCATTGTATATGCCTGCTTATTACTAAGCGGCATTTTTACAAAGTCAGCTTATTGCCCCCAACAATCTTGGGTCCTCAGTTTACCTACCCCGAGAGGATGGAAGGCTGAGTCAACCTTGAGCCTGGTGGGATTCGAGCCTACAGTAATTGCAGGCAGCTGGAACTTAAGTGCTAGGCGTTTAACAGCCTGCACCACCAAGGCTCTTAACCACGTTCTGTGGGTTCCATTGGCTTCCAAACTGAACTGAAGAACTGAAGGGAACTGAAGAAACTTCTCGAATGAGAAGCAAAATGATTTCAAAAACAAGGGGGGAAAAAAACCAAGAAAATCCATTTGCTTTTGGGAAAAAGCATGACCATGACCTGGATCAATCAATCACTCACTCACTCAATCAACCAATCAATCAACCAATCAACAAGAATAGAGCTGGAAGGGACTTTGGGTGGGTCTTCTAATCCAACCGTCTGCCCAGGCAGGAAACCTCATACTATTCCAGACAGGTGGTTGTCCAGCCTCTTCCTAAAACCCTCCAGTGATGGAGCACCTACAACTTCTGGAGGCAAGCCATTCTACTGGTTGATTGTCTTCACTGTTAGGAAGTTTCTCCTTAATTGCAGGTTGTTTCTCTCCTTGCTTAGTGTCCATCCATCGTTTCTTCTTTTGCCTGATATGGATGATTGAGAATCTCCATGGACACCTGGATCAGGTGAACCACATGGAAGTTGTAGTCTGGCTGCAGGACGGGAGTTATAGGATGGGATGATGGTTGTGGAAAAAATAGTCTGGATGCAAGGCAGGAGTTGTCGTTTAGATGCAGAATGTCAGGTTGGCCAAGGCTGCCCTGGGGCTGGAGAGCAGGCAAGAGGAGGCTGGCAAAGAGACACACATGTACACAAGTGTGTGTGTTTTGCATACATGTGAAGCACATTTTCCTTTCTGGGTTCTCAGCTCCTTGACTGAGAATTCTGAGTGTCGCTTGGCACATCCTCCTGGCCTCTTCTCTGCTGCCATGCGCAGCAGTGGGCGAACATCTGGTGCGCTAACCCAGGCAGGTCAAAAGAGAGAGAAAGAGAGAGACCCCTGACTTAAGGGTCTGTCCGAGTCCCGTGGGAACCTGGCTTGGAATGTCCCAGCCCTTGGGGGAATCTGGCCCCGTGCCTCTCTTTTGTAGGACCCCATTCCTTCTTCACATCAGGAGCTGAGAACCAAGGGCCTTTGAGCAGCTCTCTGGCCCGGGCTCAAAACATAAAAACGAAATCCAATTCTGCAGGAAAAGGCTGGGCTCTGTGCTGAGCAGGATTTGCAGCTGGTAAGCGTGAGCCAGCCAGCGAGACAAGGTTACTGCCAGTCAATGAACCCAAGTAGTCGCCTGCCGCCCTCAGCTGACTGGCAGATGCTGCAGCAGCTTTGCAGGGAGGGGGGCATGATGGCCCAGGCAGGGAGTATGCACAAGGTATGTGTGTGCCTGCGTGTGTGTGTGTGTGTGTGGTGGGGGAAGGCGGGGTCTCTAAGCATCCTCCACTCTGACTGCAGAACGGGCTGAGTGCTTTGCAAAAACCCACTGCGGCTGCCATCCTAGACCCCGAAGGAGGCATTTGCTGCATGCTGCATACATGTTGCATGCATGCTGCAAGCTGAGCATGGACAAGGCTTAATCTGCAGCGGGCTCAATCCCTCCTTCCTTCCACCACCCATTTTCAGCACCTCTGCTCCAGTCTAGAATGTTCTCCAGCCTGCCAGAGGTGGGAAGGGGGCTGCCTCTGAACATGGCGTAAGAAGCAGAACACATATGTGACCGGGTACTATTTTTCCTTGCAAATTATGTATTTTATGTTCCACATTTAAGAACCGTCCCCCTCACCGAGAGGCTCTGAGTGGTGTCCGATAAAATATTAAAAGCATAAAAAACAGCATACAAAATTTAAAAGTTCCTTACTGGAATTGCATTCTTAATTTATGCCTTCTTTCTTAAATATAGCGTGAATTGTCTAGCTCAGCATTTTATCCTTCTGAAGCCCCTAAAAGCAAGCTCCTTTTTCTCTTACACTGCTGTTTTTATCTCTTTAGTGAGTTTTGGAACCAGAAAAGGAGAGAAGCAGAAAATAGCTTTTGATTTACCATCTCTCTCTCTCTCTGTCTTTGTCTCTCTGTCTCTGTCTCTGTCTCTTTCATCTCTCTCTAAATCTCTTTCATTCTCTCTCTCTCTCTTTCTCTCTCTCTCACTTTCTCTCAATATTTCATCTCTAAATCTCTTTTTTCTTTCTTTCTCTCTCTCCAAATTTCACCTCTCTCTCTCTCAAAATCCCCCCTCTCTATTTCTCTCTCTCTATTTCTCTCTCTCTATTTCTCTCTCTATTTCTCTCTCTCTCTCTCTCTCTCTCTCTCTCTCTCTGGAAGGGGAATGAAGCAATTAAAGGGCAATTAATAAATCCTGATTGTATTGATTGCCCTGAATGGAAAAGGCAAAATGGGGACAGGAACTTTATAGGTCTTTATAAGAAATCTTAGATATGTATGAAACCTGAAGACTTCAGGAGTTAGAGCAGCGATGCATAGAATTACAGCCTCAAGAATGGAGTCTGATGCATTTGTAAGACCCTAGTTTGCTTGCTGGAGGCTAGTTATATAAATGAAATAATCTCTTTAGGGACTTTGGGCACCCATGTCATAGATTGAACCTGAGATGTTCCAGCTCCTGTATTTAGAGCAGTATTTCTCAACCTCAACAATTTTAAGATGGGGTGGGCTTCAACTCCCAGAATTCCCCAGCCAGCCAGCCAGGTCCAGAATTCCCCACCCAAACCATCACAATTCTGATCTGTGACTGCAATAAAAGATGGTAGAACTTCATCCTTTTGGTCCAGGTCTCCTCCTGAACCAGCAAAGGGAATGTTGATGCTTTGGTTCCCTCTAGTGGTAAAGATAAAGGTCCCCCTCGCACATACATGCTAGTCGTTTCCGGCTCTAGAGCACTGTGCTCATCACCGTTACAAAGCCAAAGAGCCAGCGCTGTCTGAAGACGTCTCTGTGGTCATGTGGCCGGCAGGACTAAACACCGAAGACTCACGGAATGCTGTTCCCTTCCCACCTATTTTTCTACTTGCATTTTTTTACATGCTTTCAAACTGCTAGGTTGGCAGAAGCTGGGACAAGTAACGGGAGCTCACTCTGTTACATGGCGCTAGGGATTCGAACCGCCAAACTGCTGACCTTTCTGATCAACAAGCTCAGCGTCTTAGCCCCTGAGCCCCTGAGTCATCGCGTCCCTACCCTCTAGTGGTGGTACCCTAGAATTGCTTCAGGTGGCCGATGTGATAATTTATTCAGGACTAGATTGATTTCTGCAGGTGCCCATGCTTGAATCCTTGAGTGACAACAGACACAAACCTGCCAGTTTTGAGTCCATCAAAGCCAGCCTTCCATTAGCTTGAAGTGGCCCCACTCCCACCATTCTTCATGTGGGAGGAGACCACCCTGGTGGCTCATGACAACTTGAGAACAGATCATGGATGAAGAGGACACCCAACAATGGTTGGAAACTAACCAGAGAAGCAACCTGGAATTAAGGAGAAACTTCCTAACAGTGAGGACAATTAACCAGTGGAACAGCTGGCCACCAGAAGTTGTGGCTGCTCCATCTCTGGAGGCTTTTAAGAAGAGACCGGACAGTCACTTGTCTGAAATGGTATAGGGTCTCCTGTTGAGCAGGGGCTGGACTAGAAGACCTCCAAGGTCCCTTCCAGATCTATTCTATTCTGAATTCAATTGAAGGACAGAGGAAACAGTAGGACCCAAAGTGTCCCTTTTCCCTTCCGGCACTTCTGGTGCAGCAAAGCCCATTAACCAAAGCCAAGCAGCAAGAAAAATATGGATTTTCCATTTCTGATTTCATGCAGTTAGTTTCCGCAAATGCTCCTTTTGGCGTGTAGAATAGCGATATCGATTTACCGAGCACTCAATTGTGTGCGGTGTGAGTATCCTGTGGTCTTCAGTGAATGTTTTGGATCACGTCTGCCTTCTATTGCCCCCCACCCTCCAAGTTACTCGCGATGATTCTAAGTAGCTTACAGAAAATAAATGACGATAAAGCTAACCCTTCAGTCGTGTCCAATTCTTGGTGATTTTATGGGCCAGGTCTCTCCAGAGAAATAAAACCCCAATACAACCCCGCCCCAAAAAACCCAACCCTCTGGTGACAATAATCAAAGCCACCACTTGATGGGTTCCACATCATTCTGGATTCCCCAGTTCCACTGGCAAAATCATGTCTTTAGGGCCTTTTGAATGAGCATCAAAGTGGGGGCCCATCTTATTCCCATAGGGATGATGTTCCACAGGGATGGAGCCACCATGGAGAAGGTGCTTCTTCATCCCACCAGATGGCTTTTCTTAAGAGAGGAAACTTATAACATCTTAGTTCCAATCTTATTCTGACAGGGATGATGTTCTACAGCAAGGGTCTTCAATCTTGGCAAGTTTAAGACTTGTGGACTTCAACTCCCAGAATTCTCCAGCCAGCTGGCTGAGAATTCTGGGAGTTGAAGTCCACAAGTCTTAAACTTGCCAAGTTTGGGGACCTCTGATATAGATAGATGGACGGACGGATGGATGGATGGATGGATGATGGTTGGTTGGATGGATGGACAGATAGACAGATTTAACTCTCAAATCCAAGGGTCTTCAAACTTGGCAAGTTTAAGACTTGTGGACTTCAACTCCCAGAATTCCTGGGCTAACATGACTGGAGGAGGAATTCTGGGAGTTGAAGTCCACAAGCCTTAAAGCTGTCAAGTTTGAAGACCCCTGTTCTACAGGGATGGAGCGACTACAGAGAAGGCCCTTCTTTGTCCCACCTCGTGGACCTCCTTAAGAGGGGAGACCTATAACATTTTATTTCCAATCTTATTCCCGCAGGGATGATATTCCACAGGGAGAAGGTCCTTCTTCTTGGTCCCACCAGCTGGGTGAAAAATATGGTCAATGAATTGAAAAGCCCATCCCTTTTGCTCACCAAGAACACTCCAGTACCTGTATCTTCCTATCTCTTTCCAGGATACAAGACCCTGCTGAAATGCCTCTCTGGGAAATTTTGCCGCCGGGAACTGATTGGTATTATGGGACCTTCTGGAGCTGGGAAATCCACCTTGATGAACCTCTTGGCTGGATACCGGTGAGAAAAATACTTCCTTTGCATAGAACAGCTTGATTTTTAATGGGAACATTTGGTTCCGTATCCTGACAAATGCCCAGATAATCTTCTTCAACATCTTCAGGTTGATTCAGTACAATCTTTGGGTGCCTCGTCGCCCAAAATAACAGTAAAATAAACTGGAGAATTTCTCGCCTCAAATTCTGAGGGTATTTATTTATTTATTATTTATTGATTGATTGATTTGATTTGTCAATCACTTACAAGATAATAGGTATAAGAATAAACATGAGTATGAATACAGGAAATAGGTACAAATAAGTGGGGACAATAGGAGAGGGATGATAGGCATGATGGTGCACTTATGCACACTCCTCACAGACCTCTTAGAAATGGGGTGAGGTCAATAGGGGATAGTTTAAGAATAGAATAGAATGGAATAGAATAGAGTAGAATAGAATAGAATAGAATAGAATAGAATAGAATAGAATAGAATTCTTTATTGGCCAAGTGTGATTGGACACACAAGGAATTTGTCTTGGTGCAAATGCTCTCAGTGTACATAAAAGAAAAGATACATTCATCAAGAGTCAAGAATCATCAGGTACAACACTTAATGATAGTCATAGGGTACAATAAGCAATCAAATCCTACTAGGAAACAGTCAATATAAATTGTAAGGATACAATTTACAAAGTTACAGTCATACAGTCTACAAGTGGGAGGGGATGGGTGATAAGAAATGATGAGAAGATTAATAATAATGCAGACTTTGTAAATAGTTGGACAGTGTTGAGGGAATTATTTGTTTAGCAGAGTGATGGCGTTTGGGAAAGAACTGTCCTTGTGTCTAGTTGTTCTGGTGTGCAGTGCTCTTAAGGTTAAAGTTTTGGGGATTTGAGACTATAACAACAGAGTCATGTAGTACATTCCAGGCATTGACCACTCTGTTGCTGAAGTTGTACTTTCTGTACTTCCTGTTTAAACCTTCCAGAAGTTAGTGGAGGGGAAACACCTCATCTTCCTGCTCAGCATCCTCTCTCTGCTGTCCCCCAAACTTAACAATAAATTCTAGCCAATGAATGAAGAAATGAGCAAAATGTTTAGGCTCCCCTAAAATCAGTGTTCAACCCCAGAATTCTCAGTAATGGCGGTGCCGGTTGTGGAAATCTGGGAGTTGAAGTCCATATTGCTGGAAATTGCCAAAGTTAGGAATTCCAGATCCAAGGCAGTTATGTTTTAAGAACCTTCTAAGGCAGAGGTGTCCAACCTTGGCAACTTTAAGACTTGTGGATTTCAGCTTCCAGGACTGGCTGGCTAGGGAATTCTGGGAGTTGAAGTCCACCAGCCTTAACATTGCCAAGGCTACACACCCCAGTTCTAAGGAGCATTAGATCTTCAACCAGCAACCTTCTGTATCTCTTACTCTCAGGGAAACAGGCATGAAAGGCCAAATTTTGGTGAATGGACATCCAAGGGAACTGCGCAACTTCCGTAAGATGTCGTGCTACATTATGCAGGATGACATGCTGATGCCCCATCTCACTGTGAAAGAGGCCATGATGGTGAGTGGAGGAAAGGTTGCAACCTGGAAAGGGAATTCAATAAAGACCTTCTGCTGATGGGATGAGAGCCCCATCAGAACACCATTAGGAGGCAGCTCACCTCCAGAAAAAAGTGTGATGATCCCAGGGCTTTCAAAACCAGTTGTCCCAATAAGTCTAGAAGCCAAGCAAAGAATGAAAACCTTTCTTTTCTCTGCTCAGGGTTCAGCCAACCTGAAACTGAACGAGAAGCAAGAAGTGAAGAAGGAGCTGGTAAGTTGGCATTTTTGGTTGTCTTTGAAAGCTCAAGAAGCAGAGGTGGGACATTCAACCATGCAATGAAGCCCTTTCTGGCTGGTTTCCTAGCCAATGGACAGGTGGATGTTCTCCCATCTCTTCAGCTTCCTCATCTGAGAAGGGCTCAATTTGCAGCCAATGCCTTGCTAAGTTAAGCTAAGTTAAGACCATCATTGGCAAGCTGGGCTGTCCCAAAAGTAGTAAATGTAGCATCTGCTGAGGGGGTCTGGGCTGAATCAGGGGTCCCCATGGCTTTCCATCTAAGAGAAGGAATAAGGAAAAATGAGAAGCTGAAATTACATCACTCAGTAGATGTCCCAGTGGACTGGGGTTTGACTTGAATTGGTCTACTTCTGTGGAGATGTACTTCATGACATTGTATTTGTCAAATTTAGCAAATTCAGGATGAGTGGACATCAATCCTCAGAAGTCAACAAATCCAATGGACCAGTGTCTTTAAGATGGGTGGACTTCAACTCCAGAAATCCACAGATCCAGTGAATCAATGGCTTCCTCATGCTGGCTGAGGAATTCTGGGAGTTGAAGTCCACAATTCTTAAAGTTACTAAGAAGCATTGGCCTAAAGCAAGGGTCTTCAAACTTGGCAAGTTTAAGACTTGTGGACTTCAACTCGCAGAATTCCTGAGCTAACATGACTGGATGAGGAATTCTGGGAGTTGAAGTCCACAAGTCTTAAAGCTGTCAAGTTTGAAGACCCCTGGCCTAAAGGAATGATCATGGCCCATTTCTCATGGGAATTCTTTTCTGGCAATCAGGTGAATGAGATCTTGACTGCCTTGGGACTTCTGGAGTGTGCCCAAACTCGCTCCTCCGCTCTCTCTGGAGGACAACGCAAGCGACTTGCCATTGCCCTTGAGTTGGTCAACAATCCTCCAGTCATGTTTTTTGACGAGCCCACTAGGTAAGCGACAGACCCTTCCTCTAGGGTCTGAGACCCTTTCCTCTTGTCCCTGGTCCTTGTTTGATCTTGCAGAACATTGGTGAGATTCCTCCAAGAAATTGGTGGGATGTTGAGGCAGACCAGACCAGTGGGTAGAGAACAACTTGTAGAAGAAATCAAGAATGCTTGGAGTTCAGTGTCAGAGTCAAAAGCTTTTTTTAAAAACCCAACTTTCCCAAGACAAGGGAAAAAGAATGATTGTTGTAGAAATGCACAGTGGAAACACAAAGGTTGCAAATGTGCCTTGTCCTTTCTTTCTCTGCCTCTCCAGCGGACTGGATAGCACATCCTGCTTCCAGGTGGTCTCCCTTCTGAAATCCTTGGCCCAAGGGGGCCGCACCATCATCTGCACCATCCACCAGCCCAGCGCTAAGCTCTTTGAAAAGTTTGACAAGGTGAGGCACCTGCGAGGCTCCCAGGAACCAACTCTCTCAATCGAGCAAGATGGTGCCCGAATGGCAGAAGGATGCCTGCAGGGCTCAGAATATCTGGGGCAGGAGGTCACCATTGTAGCAACTCTTTGATTTGAGCATCCCGTGACGACTTATTGCACTCAGGATGCAGTTGATTCCTCTCCTCTCCTCCTTTTCCTTTCAGCCTCCTCAGCCAAGGTCAATGTATCTTCAAGGGAGCCGTCTCCAACCTCATCCCATATCTAAAGGGGCTTGGCTTGCATTGTCCCACCTACCATAACCCAGCTGATTTCAGTAAGTCATGTTGGCCATAGAAGGCTTTTGCATCTGCCAGAGTTAAGCGATGCGTGGCACAGTCCTTTCTTAGGAGCCTGTAGTAGTAGCCCAGGGCCTTGCTCCATCTCATCAAGATCTCTCTACGGTTTCACACAGATGTTCGCCAATCCTATCTGGACATGCTGAGTACTTTATTTGAGAATATCTGGCCCAAGGCTCTTCAAACTTGGCAAGTTTAAGACTTGTGGACTTCAACTCCCAGAATTCCTGAGCTAACATGACTGGAGGAGGATTCTGGGAGTT
>CM019156.1:29244967-29283622 GCA_009733165.1 Naja naja | reverse complement strand
ACCCCCTGCTTCATAAATTGCAAAAGTATAATATGTAAATTGTCTGAAAGAAAGGGATAACATCAGAATTGCTTACTTTTTTTGATCTGAGATACAGGGAGAAGCCCAGTCTTCAAGAGCATATTTCACCTAGACCAGATTCGGTGCTCCTTGGCACCTCCACTCAGGTAAGAGCACACTTCTGAGGTGGACAGCCCCAGGTGGACAGGGGAATGGAAGACATTGATTCCTGGGCAGAAAACCAAATGGGTGGGTGAGAGATTCAGCACTGAGGGTTAGTCACCCCCTAGACCAAGGCAAAGCTTGAGAACTTATGAAGATGGAGAATTGATGACGTTCCAGATGTTGTGCTCCCAGCATTCTTTGCTATTCTCCAGGCCATCTGAGAATGCTGGGAATTGTGGTCCAATGTTTGAAGGCGCATGCAAGCTCTCCTGGTTTGATTCCATCTTGGAAAAGCTTCCAAGTTCTGGCATCTTCAACAGCACTCTGGAGTTTATTCCAGGGATTACAAGAAGCCAACAACAATATTGGATAGCAGCACCAAGGATCTGTTTTATTCCAGAGCAGATTATGGGTTGACCTCTTCCATATAACATGAGTTTTGGGGACTCTTAAGAAGAAAAGGGTATTTTCCATCTCCCACTCTCTCTTTTACCTTAAAATTCAGGGCTTGGAGCCATAGCCTTCTGCTACGGAAACATGTTTTCTTCTACAAAGCTGTGGCCATTATCTACTGCAGGATAGTGGCCTACACTTATACTATTCTTGATGCCCAAGAACCTCTCTGGCCACCAGAGCTCCTCCAGAATTTGCCTTCATAATGTAATTTTGAATATGATGAGAGAATGGAGCAATTAAACACAAGGGAGTAAATCAATAATGATTCAACTAAAACTAGTTGGATTTCAGCTTTTTTTTTGGCTGGGCCCACTTGTCTCACCCACAAATTGTGGCGTCAGAGCTACATCATTCTTCTAAGAGTTTTGTTCCTCCACAGGAACTTCACCCATTACCCGGGAATGTTACAAGAGGCAACATCTCGGCCTGCTTCCCCCAAGCCAAACCAGAGAGTGCCGAAGAACATAGCAACTTCTGGTAAACCTGTGGACCTCCTTTCTTGGAGGGCTGGTGGGTTATGGAAGTCCATCAGATACAACTCAAGATCTCTAGCGATATTACAGAAGGAACATACCTCCTCCTCACCTTTCTTTCTCTTGTTCCTCCTCAGAAGCCATCCAAAAACACAAGAAAAGTATGGCAAACTGGTTTTGCCGCCAACCCAACGAGGAGAGACAGTTTGGACCATCATTTGCCCTGGACGCCACCCACGTCGATCCAGTGATTCGGGAGAGTTCCCTGGAGGAAATCTTGAAACCTCCAGATATCACAATCCAGAACCAACTCCAAGGCTCTTGCTGTCATACCATTGGTCTCCAGAACCTTTTTGACCAGGACCCATGCGGGCAAGAAGTGAAGAACGTGGTCCTCTATGGGACAGTGGGCACCGGGAAAAGTACCCTCATCAAGAAGATGGTGATGGACTGGTGTCACGAGCGCCTTCCTCAGTTTGAGCTTCTCCTTCCCTTCTCCTGTGAAGACCTTTCCCAGGGCAACAGCCCCGTGTCTTTGCGCCGTCTAGTGACCAAGAAATACCTCCACCTCCGGGATGTGGCCCCACTGCTTGGCTCCAGCAACCTCAAGATTCTCTTCATCCTCAATGGCCTTGACCGTCTCAACCTGGACTTTCGCCTGGCCCGCACTGACCTTTGCTGTGACCCCAATGAACCCCTCTTGCCAGCTGCCATTGTCGTCAACCTGCTCAGGAAGTACATGATGCCTGAGGTGTGTGGCGAGGGACGGGCAGAGGTCCGCCCTGTGCCCTCCTCCTTCCTCCTTTCTTTCTCCCTTCTCCTTTCACCAAGGAGGCAGCGGAGATTGGTAGCCTTAAGGTTTGCGAATTAAGGGTTGCGTGGGATAGAATATCTCTTACCTAGTCTGTGTCAACTCATAAAATGTTTCTATGGTCTTTTTAGAGTTGCCAACAGAAAGGGAGCGGGGAAAGCAGCAGCTTGGAAATTGAAAATGCATTCCATAAATAGTTTTTTAAAGATAGTAACTAAGTGTCTGAAGTTACTGCCGTGCAAAATTCTAACTGGAGAACATGATTGATGACTTTTGGCTATGGATGTGTCCCATTGGAGAATATGAATTATGATACACCCGGGGGGGGGAAAATCAGGGTCAAGGGTGACGATGAATTATGTGTTGGCTACACCCAGGCAGTGCCAGACATGTTAACTCCCAATAAATCCTTTTGAAGTTTTGGAAGTTTGGCTCAAGACTCGATTTAATTGGGGTAACTGCCATCTGACAATGTAACATCATCAGTGCTAGAAGGAGCAGAAGTTATCTAGTTCGGGTCATGAAACGTCTGTAAGAAAACCACCAAGCTCAGAGAACACCAAGGACCCCTCATTATAACCCTGAGCTACAAATATTTTCCTTTTTTGGTTACTAACCACTATAGATGATGATGAGAAACTAAATTGCACCAGTCCTCTGCAGAGTCCCATCATTAGGACTCATAATTAAACATCTCACCCTTCTGTTCTCGCCATGAATGCCATGGAAACATCACTGGGCCTGAGACCTGGGAATAACTCCAGTTTGCTTGCATTCCTCCAGGCTAGCATCATTGTCACTACTCGCCCTTCGGCAGCACGCCGGATCCCCAGCAAGTTTGTGGGACGCTACGTTGAAGTCTGTGGCTTCTCGGACCTCAACCTCCAGAAGCTTTACTTCCAGATGCGCCTACAGCAGCCTGAGTGTGCCGGAATCTCTGGTCCCCCCACGGCAGAGCAGGCCAATGAGCAGGACAACCTTGTGGAGATGCTCTCAAGGAATCTGGAGAGGCACAACCAGATCATGGCCGCCTGCTTCCTTCCTTCTTATTGCTGGTTGGTGTGTACAACCTTACACTTCCTTTATTTTACCAAGACGGTGCCTCCCACTCAAACTCTGACGGGGATCTACACCAGCTTCCTACGGCTCAACTTCAGCGGGGAAGTGCTGGACAGCACCGATCCTTCCAACATCTCCATGATGAAGTATGTGGCCAAGACAATGGGCAAGTTGGCCTATGAAGGGGTGATGTCCCGACAGACTTGCTTCACAGAGAAGGACCTCCGCCGCTGTTTTGAGGTGGAGATGAAGACGGAGAGTGAGCTGAACCTCCTGAACACCTTCCGGACTGATGTTCTCCGCTTTTTCTTGACCCCCAGTGTTCAGTCAGGCAAGGAGCACACTTTCGTCTTCACTATCCCCGCCATGCAAGAGTACCTGGCTGCCCTTTACGTGGTCTTGGGGGAGAAGAAGACCCTGGTGCAACGGGTGGGCAAGGAAGTCTCTGAAATCATTGGGAAAGTCAGCGAAGATGTGGCCCTGGTGCTCAGCGTGGTCTCCAAATTCTTGCCGTTGCGCATCCTGCCCCTTCTCTTCAACCTCATCAAGATCTTCCCCCGCTACTTCAGCCGGTTCAGTACCAAGGATCGGGACACCATCGCCCGCACCATGGCCGTGGAGATGTTCAAAGAGGAGGACTACTACAACGACGATGTCCTGGACCAGATCAACTTCAGCATTCTTGGGGTGGAAGGTCCCATGCGCCACCCGGATGAGGCTTCCGACGATGAGGTCTTCGAACTCTTCCCCATCTTCATGGGCGGGTTGCTGTCCCGGCGTAACCGGGCCATCTTGGACCAACTGGGCTGTCCTATCAAGAACCTGGCTGCTTTTGAGATTGCCAAGGCCATGAAGAAAACGGTCATCCGGAATAGCCGTAAGGGCTTGCCTTCATCCGAGCTGATGGACTACCTCTTCTTTTTACACGAGTTCCAGAACGAACGTTTCACAGCGGAGGCGGTCCAATCCTTGAGGACCATCAACCTCTCCCAAGTGAAGATGACCCCTCTCAAATGCGCCGTCCTGGCTTCGGTTGTGGGCACCACCAGCCACGACGTTGAGGAGCTAAATCTTGCCTCTTGCCATCTCGATGTGGGCCGCCTGAGAACCCTCTTTCCCATCTTGCTACGATGCAAGAAACTCCAGTGAGTATCTCCTGCTCCAATTTAGCACGACCCACACAATTCGCCTCAAGGATAAGCTTCAGTTATGACACGGAATTACATCTAAGAGTTCTGCAATAATTATGAAGTTTCCCGCTAATTTTTGACATAGCGGTGTGTCTTTTAACCCAGTGGTTGCCAACCAGTGGGCCGGGGACCACTGGTAGTCTGCGAGAAAATTTTGATGGTTTGCAGAGAAATGTCACCCCCAAAGCAATTGATCCAGGCTGCGTGGGAACACAAGGCTCTGCTGCCCTCAGGGCCCATGGGAACACAAAGCTTGCATCACTTGCATTGTGAACAACACAAGGTAGTGAGGGAAGGGGGAAATGGCGGAGGGGGGGAACTTGCCCCACTCACCCCAAGCACCTGGCCTGGCCACTGGGCTGCTTCTTTCCGCTTCTTTCTTCTTTTGCTTTTGGCTGCATGCAAGGAAAGCAGCAAAAGTCTTTCTTTCTCTCCCCGAAACTTCGCCAGAAGTGAGTCTTTTGGACCCTGCAAGGCATCCCTGCTCCAAGAGGCAAAGACTCGTTTCTGGCAGGGATTGGGGGAGAGAAAGAAAAACTTCTGCTGCTTCTGCTGCTTTCCTTGCATGAAGCCAAAAGTCTCTCTCTCTCTCTCTTTCTGTCTCTCCCTGAGAACGGAGCTGGAGGTGGTATCCTGTGATCCCAAATGAAAAATGATCAATTGGTAGGAAAACGGGGTGGGGAATTTTCCTGCAGACTTTTTGGGGGATTTTCCAGGGTCTTTGGTCTGCGGGATTTAAAATTATGAGTTTGGTGGTCCCTGAGGTCCAAAAGGTTGGCGACCCCTGTTTTAACCCATGTCTTTTTTGGAATTCATGTTTTTTTTAAAAAGAAAAGTGAGTTCAAAAAATACATTTAGTTTCTTAGAAATACCAACGTGCCATTCTTATGACATCCTTCTTTCCTGGCAAGTTTACCCTATTTATTTGAACGGAAGTTAACACTGAATTTAAAGGCCTGAGCAGAAAATAGGGATGTTTCCAGCCAACCGAAGAGGACATCATGTACCACCACTACTCCCAACCCCTTGAAAATAGATTATTTGCGGAAAATGCCTACTAAATTCGGAAATCATTGGGTGAATCCGTTCCAGTGTGTATTTTTTCAACGGCTAGAAAATTGCAGTCTTGACTTTGACCAGAGGGTGGCAAAATCAGACAGAAAATTAGAAAGGTGTTTTATGGTTGAAACTGAAGATGAATCTGAGAGCCAGGAAGCTTCCTGGGGCAGTGTTCCACCACTAGTTTTGGGGTACTACATATCCCATCCTCCTTGCCAGCTTGGTCAAAGGGAGTGCAGCCCGGTATATCAGGAAAACGGAACAAATGGATGCTGGATTTGCAGCTCTTAACGTTGTTCTGTTGTCTCCTCCAGTTTGCAACTCAACAGTCTGGGCCCAGAGGCGTGTAAAGAGATCCGGAATCTGCTTCTGCATGACAAATGTGTGGTCGACACCTTGCGGTGAGTGTGAAGGAGATGGGCTTGTGTGTGGGAGGATGGCTTCCACCTTGGTGAGGCAGCCAAGGAGAGCTATGTTTCTGATGGCTTGTAGATCAAAAGCAAACTCTGACTCAAAGCAGAAAGAGAAAGGTGAGAGATACCATCCTCACCTTTCTGGAGAACAGCAGGTTGGAGTAACCTGCCTTGGATGGGTACATGAGGTGCAGGATTGTCCAGCTCTTCTGTTTTGCTGGATTGATGTTCTTGGAGCATACATTGGTTGGAGCATCCTGTGAGCCTAGCGTGCCCCTTGTAGAACAATGCATGCAAATATTATTTGCCGGAGTGACAAGTTAGCACTCTTGATTGGCCAATACAAAATCCGATCATGCACAAAATTCTGGATAGCACCAAGGGCTCAACAAGGAGAAAAGGAGAGCAGAGAAGGTAGCAGAATGTTGGAAGGACATTCTGAAGGTTGGAAGGAGAATGCTTTCTTCTTTCTACTGCTGATCTTGTCAACAAACATACCAGGCTTAAGATTCGTGGGATTGCAGGAAAGATGGAGTCTCTGGGTCAGCCCATATAGAAGGCATCTGTATGAGGGAGGTTGGGCAGTGGGAAAGGTGATGACTTCTCCTTCATTGATGTTTAACTCAGGCTTGGAAACAACCCATTGACCGAGCAAGGGGCCGTCTACCTTGCTGAGGGCCTGGCTGGCAACAGCTCTTTGAGAAACCTCTCCCTACTTCACACCTCCTTGGGGAACCAGGGTGTGAAGGTGATCACCCAGCACCTGGCTCAGAACCAGCATCTACAGGAGCTTGATGTGGCCTACAATTCGCTGACGGATGAAGCTGCGTTGGCCCTGGTTGAGGAAGCCAAGAAACACGCAACGCTGGAAACCGTGCAGTGAGTTTCAGCCTTTTGCCTTGTGCCACTTCCTGGTTGAATGTCCAAGACATTCAACTAAAGGAATGTCTGGATCCTGTTAGGCCTTTGGGTCGCTGAGAATTTTTGCAGAGAGCATCTAGTCCTGCCTTAGCCATGAAAGCTGATTGGGTGACTTTGGGCCAATCAGCAGGAGATGGTGAGTTCTAGTCCTGCCTTAGCCATGAAAGCTGATTGGGGTGCCAATCAGCAGGAGATGGTGAGTTTAGGGCCAATCAGCAGGAGATGGTGAGTTCTAGTCCTGCCTTAGCCATGAAAGCTGATTGGGTGACTTTGAGCCAATCAGCAGGAGATGGTGAGTTCTAGTCCTGCCTCAGCCATGAAAGCTGATTGGGTGACTTTGGGCCAATCAGCAGGAGATGGTGAGTTCTATTGGGTGACCTTGGGCCAATCACTCTCTCTCAGCTCGATCCACCTCACAGGGTTGTTGTTCTGGGGAAAATAGGACAAGGGAAGTATATTGGATCTGTTTGCCATCTTGAATTATTTGTAAAAATAATAAAGGTGTGGGTTACAAATTTATGAATAAAATTTGTCATGTTATTGTGATGTTCTCCAACCTGGCCCCTTTCAGGTCTGTTGGGGATGACTGCCAGAATTCTTAACTTTGGAACTGGCAGCCAAGAGTTGTCCCTTGGACCTGGCAGGTTGGTTCACATGGAGTTGTCCCAAAGGTGCTTTTTTCAGGAGGCAACTGGACTTCCTTGTTTTTCTCTTTGAAGACCTTTCACTTCTCATGTAAGAAGCTTCTTCAGCTCTGACAGGATGGTGGAGAAGGGAAGGATTTCTACTCCTTGCAGACAGAGCTGGTCATTTGCATCCTTTTAGAGGGTCGTTGAGGCCACTTGGGAGGTTTACCTGTGTCCTCAGGGTCACCTGAGTGGTGCAAATAGGGAATGAAAAGATTTGTACTCCTTGCAGACAGCTCCACACCCATTTGCACCACTCAGGTGACCCTGAGGACACAGGTAAACCTCCCAAGTGGCCTCAACGACCCTCTAAAAGGATGCAAATGACCAGCTGTCTGCAAGGAATACAAATCCTTCCATTCCCCACTATCTGATCAGGATGGAAGGATTTGTACTCCTTGCAGACAGCTGGTCCTCAGGAACAAGGAAGTCCACTTGCCTCCTGGAAAAAGCACCTTTGGGACAACCATGATCTGGAGGATGGAGTACCTCTACAGACTTCACCTGGACATGTTCTGCTTCTGGCTCTTAAAGTTTTTCCTCCTCTTCTCCTTCCTCTTCCTCCTCCCCAGCTTGTATTTCAACGAGATCAGCGAAGAAGGCAAGGAAGCCCTGCATGAATTGCGGAAGAACCGGGACGGCCTCCAGGTGCTCATTTACCTGACCATGGGAGCAGATGTGTCCGACTACTGGGCCATCATCCTCAACGTGGTCCAGAAGAACCTGCCCATCTGGGACCGGGACCGGGTGAAGCAACAGCTGGGGCTGCTCCTGGAAGATCTTCAGTGCAGCCGCCAAGAGACGGTCAACCCTTGGAAGAAACTCAAGTTCATGAGAGTGGAAGGGGAGGTCAAGAGGATGTTGGGTCACATACAGAAGGGTGCCCCTTGACCCTCAGTTCCTGGGAGCGATCTGGAAACAAAGCATGGGCTTCCTACCACGCCAATGAAACACCGGTTGGTTCAGATGCCACAGCAAATCTGGTGGGCCACCATAGGTAACTGGACAAGGTTGTCTTTCAGTTAGCTGATCCCACCTCAGGGCTCTTCTGACATTGTTAGGAGACTAAGTTGGTGGGTGCTGTGGATCAGAGTGTCCAACTTTGGTACCTAGAAGACCAGTGGACCTCAACTTCCAACATTCCCCAGCCGGTCATGTTATGGGGAATTCTGGGAGATGAAGTCCTCCAAGTCTTAAAGTTCCCAAGGTTGGACACTCCCCCCTGCTGTAGACGCATCTGCCAATCAAAGACTGAATCGGATCTCTCTCTCAAGTAGCAGGTGGTTTGCCTTAATCTCATCTCTTTATGCTTTCTGGTTGAAATCAGTCTTTGATATCTGTTCCCTTCCAGGCAGGTTGGACTACACTGCCCATCATTTTCAGTTGGCCTGGGTGCAGGCGGATACATCCGGAGGGAGAAAGAGGAGGATCCATTCAGATTTTTTGTGCTTTTGCAGGATGTGACCAGCCTTTTTCTAACAAAAAAATAAATTACAAACAACCCAGAAATTGTGGGCAAGGTCCCTGTGGGACATCGCTGGTGCTATGCATCATGCTGCAAACTCAGTGTGCTGATTTCTCCCCATCGTTTACTCTGGGGAGGAAAGGATGTAGTTGCAGTTGAATTTAAAAGCGAAATTAAACTGGCGTTCCTCGACTTACGATGCAATTGAGCTCAATGTTAAGCAAGTTTTGGCCCGTTTTGCACCCCCTCCTTGCCACCATTGTTAAGCAGCTGTTCATTTAGTCACAAGGTTGTTTGATGAATCTGGCTTCCCCCTTGGTCACAAAAGGGGATCAGGTGTGCCGCAGGATGCTGTAACCGTCATAAATGTGAGTTGGTTGCCAAAGCATCTGAAGGTTGATCATGCGATGATGATGCAACAGTCATAGGTGTGCAAAACGGCCGTCAGTCATGGTTTTCGGTGCTGTTGTAACTTCGAACGGTCACTAAATGAATTACTATAAGGCAAGGACCACCTGCAAATGGGAGCTTACCAGGTAGAGCAGAAGTCTCCAAACGTGGCCACTTTAAGGCTTGTGGACTTCAACTCCCAGAATTCTCCAGCCAGCCGTGTCTCTTTCTTTTTTCTCTTATCCTCCTAAAGTGGAGAGATTGCAAAGGAAGGGATTATAAGAGAGTAAGCTAAGCTGGCTGGGCAATTCTGGGAGTTGAAGCCCACAAGTCTTAAAAGTGGCCAAGTTTGGAGACCTCTGTTAGAGGATATTTAGCTGAATGCGTGCGAGAGAATGTCGGTATTTTTAAACATGGCTTTCTTTGATGGGGTTGATGAGAAGAGTTGAGATTGACCCAACCTTTTCCCATGTCTGCAATGCAAAGGGAGTTCTTCTTTAAACAGATTTTAACAGAGTTGGAAGGGACCTTGTAGGTCATCTAGTCCAACCCCGCAACCCAAGCAGGAGAGCCTAAACTGTTTCTGACAGATGGCAGTCCAATCTCTTCTTGAAAGCCTCCAGGGATGAAGCTCCCACAACTTCTGAAGGCAACTTCTGCTCCATTGGATGATTGTTCTCACCGTCAGAAAGTTTCTCCTTATTTCCAGGTTGAATCTCTCCTTGATCAGTTTCCATCCATTATTCCTTGTCTGGCCTTTGGGTGCTTTGGAGAATAGCTTGACCCCTTCCTCCTCTCTGTGGCAGCCCCTCAAATATTAGCAGCCTTCCAATCATGTCTCCCCTGGTCCTTCTCTTCCCTAGACTAGCCAGGCCCAGTTCCTGCAACTGTTCTTCGTATGTTTTAGTCTCCAGTCCCCTAATCATCCTGGTTGCTCTTCTCTGCACTTTTTCTGGAGTCTCAACATCTTTTTTTATAGTGTGGTGACCAAAACTGGATGCAGTACTCTAGGTGTGGCCTTACTAAGGCTTTATAGATTGGTAGTAGTACCTCCCTTGATCTTGACTGTATCCCTCTGTTGATGCAACTTAGGATTGCATTGGCTTTTTTGGCTGCCGCTGCATACGGCTGGCTCATATTTAGCTAGTTGTCTACTAAGACTCAAAGATCCCTCTCGGAGTTACTGCTATTGGTTTCTGGTTTCACCCAGTCTGTATGTGTCCTTGTGGCTTTCCTTCTTGTCTCAATCCCTCAGTGTTTCACATGGCATCCTTCCCCTCTCATTCCTTCCGTCGGTACGACATTCAAAACACACCTCACCTCCGATTCTGCACCACACACTGACTTCTCTGCCATTGGCTGAAGTTATTGGCAGGAAGAATACGCACCATAGACGGATCTAAAAAGACGAAGGTCTGCGTCATGTATCCCTGAGGACTAGCAAATCCTGGGGGATTCGGTGGCCTAGAACCCTGCTATTTTCATTGGTTTGGGGGGGAGGAGTGGGATCCTTTCAACTTATTCTACCCAGAGTTTTTTTTTTCTCCCTCCATGAGTGATTGGCTGGGTTCTTTTGCAAGAATGCAGAGAAATAATAGAGTAACGTGATACAAGATACGATACGGTCATTTCAGCCAGATTTTTCTAGACTTGGGCTCAAATCCCAGCAGGGCAGAAAAAAAAAGCAGGGATTAAAAAAAGCATTGACTTGGGATTTGTTTGCCTACGTGCCTCGAGAAAACTAAAAGCGCTTTGCTTCAGTACACGGAGCCCAGAGTTGGTATTCAGCCGGTTCTGACCGGTTCTACAGAACCGGGAGCAGAAATTTTGAGTAGTTCAAAGAGAACCGGCCAATGCCACCTTCTGACTGGCCCCACCAACCCCATCTATTCTCTGCCTCCCATTGAGTCCCAGCTGATCGGCTGGGTCTCCTTTGGTTGCCTACACAGGAGAACGGAGCTGGAAAGCAGGCTAGTGGGGTGGGAAAGAGAATGGGGATTTTGCAGTAACCTTCCCCTGCCATGCCCATCAAGCCAAGCCACGCCAAGCCAAGCCAAGCCACGCCCACCAAGCCACACCATGCCCACCAAGCCACGCCCACAGAACCAGTAGTAAAAAAAAAATGAATCTCACCAGTGATACAGCCCTTTACAACCCAAATTGGGCCTGGAAATTGGGCCTGATGCGGTCGCTTAAGTGAGTCACACCCAGTTGTATGACCTTTTTCCCCCATGGCCGTTAAGCAAGTCACACCGCTGTTCAGTGAATCCAGCTTCCCTCCACTATCTGGGAAGGGAGCATCCACATGACCCTGTTGCAAATACTTGCCGATTTTTTGACCACATGACCTCAGGGAAGCAGTGATGGTGGTGAACGCCACCATCAGTTTTTCATCACCGTTGTAACTTTGATCAGTCACTAAACGAATGGTTGTAAGTCGAGGTTTATCTGTAGATCCAGGACTTATGCAACTCATTTCTGCAGGCAGAAAAAATAAAAATAAACAGATATGCATTGGATATAAGGGTGTAATTGGGAGACCAGTTACCATGGGGTGAGAATTTGAAGAACCAAAGAATTGTTTCGCACAGAATGAATGAATGAATGCTCAGTAGAATTAATGAATGAATTCTCAGCTGAATTAATGAATTAATTCTCAGCTGAATTAATGAATTAATTCTCAGCTGAATTAATGAATTAATTCTCAGCTGAATTAATGAATTAATTCTCAGCTGAATTAATTTTCAGCTGAATTAATTCTCAGCTGAATTAATGAATTAATTTTCGGCTGAATTAATTAATTCTCAGCTGAATTAATGAATTAATTCTCAGTTGAATTAATGAATTAATTCTCAGTTGAATTAATTCTCAGTTGAATTAATGAATTAATTAATTCTCAGGTGAATTAATGAATTAAATTAATTCTCAGGTGAATTAATGAATTAATTCTCAGGTGAATTAATGAATTCTCAGTAGAATTAATAAACGAATGAATTCTCAGTAGAATTAATGAATTAAGTTTCAGTTGAATTAATGAATTCTCAGAATTAATGAATTAAGTCTCAGTTGAATTAATGAAGTAATGAATGAATTCTCAGTAGAATTAACAAATTCTACAGAGTCGAAGCAGGTTTTGAGAAGGCTGATCCTTTATGTCTCTGAGCTCTGAAGTTTGCACGGAGCCTGCCAGTAGAGGGGCACTCTTCCTTGAAATGCCAGCTACCAGGGACAAACAAAGGTGGGAGCCTATTGTGGGTTTGTTGTGAACACTTTTACTTTGCTTCCAATTTCTCACAAACACAAGCATGCACGCACAACTGCTGGACTCTGGAGAAATAGCAAGGAATATCTATTTTCTGCTTGTAACAAAAGCCATTAAAATAAACTTCCAGCGAATGTTTTACATTATAATTTCCCATTTGTTGCATTATTTAAACTTACCACTGATTTTGTAATACCTTCTGGCCAATGGTTAAAAAGAATAATAATAATAATACCCCAATAGAAAGAAAAACCTTGAACGTTGCCAAAGAACAAAGGACGTTTGCACTAGCAGGTCCTAAAATATATTTTTTTTTCCCTGCGTCAAAGGCTCAGCTTGAGAACATTATTCATGGCTTTTATTTATCACCCTCCTTCATCACTTCTTCGGAAAAAAATAATTAAAAAAAAAACACGTTCACACACAAACCTGGTGACGTCCAGATGACAGCTGCATAGTGCAAAATGTCTTGAGCCTTTCCAGGGTGTGCAATTCACACTTTTCTTCGCTGCTCCTCGCTTGGCTGTGCCAACCCCTCGTCGTCGGTCCCATCACCTCTGGATCCCCAAACCCCACCCCCCCAGCTGCCGTCCCTGGCTGATCTTCCCTTTCGCAGGAATGAAAAAGCTATTTTCCACACTCGGCTTGGCTTCGTGGAAGAAGGAAGCGACGTTGAGAAAAAGACGCTTGGTCTGTTTAAATATTAAACGTCTCAGGTTGAGTGGCCACCTCACCCCTGGACCTTGGACTTCAGAGTGGGAACAGACATGAAGCAGAAAAAGGGTAAGTGGTCTGGGACTGGGCTGCAGAGTAGATCCCCTAAGATGGCAGGGTTGGATTTCTTGCTTAGAGGGGGGAAGGAGGACACAATGGGGTTACCAAGAGGTGCCTATGAATAACCACCGTCCAGCCTTTCCAGAGGTTTTGGGGCATGCAAATTATTCACGTTCGTTTTTTTCTGCAGCTGAACTCGTTCCTGGCTTGGTCCCCTTACTGAAAACAGCCCTGCTGTTTTGAAGGCATTCATAACCATCTTCTTTAAGCTTTGCAGCGTGAGGTCGAGCAAGTTTTTAAAATTAAAATCCCTTCTGCTAAGAGAACCTAAAAATCTGAAGCTGTCGAAATTCAGAAAGAGAGCCTGTCAGGATGTTCCTCCCTGTAGTAGGACTCCCCCACCCCCAAGAAGGTAGAAGTTTAATTTCTGGCCGTTGAACCCCAAGCCCAGCTAAAGTGGACCCTAATTTCTCCCCCTCTCTCCCTGTCCTCCCCTCCTCGCTGATCTCAATCGCGTAACAACCATGGCATCAATTAAATCCAGGAATAAATTGCCTGCTCTCAGTCCACCCCTTCTCCACCTAGTTTTGTTTTGCTTAATAGGGTGGAGGAAAAGATGACTATCTGGCCCACCTTTAATGCTCTTGCTACATCGGTAATCTTTGAACCGTGAGCTACAACAAGTGTGCTTCAAAAATCCCATCTGGTTTTTGCAGCTTGAATCTACCCAGTTAAGAGAGACCGGGGAGCAGAATCCAATTCAGGTATTCCAACCTCTATGCTCCCCCTCCCTGCCCGGGTGACTTGCCTGGACCTGAATGAAAAGGGATTCTAGAAAGAGACTGAAACTCAACGCGGGTTTCCCGATCCTAAAACTATGTTCTTTAGGATGATTTGGGTCTGTTGTTGTTGTCGTCTGAAACTCAAGAATAATGGCAATGGGATGATCCTTGAGAAGGAGTTGGTGATCTTTGGACTTAGTTCTGATCCCTGGCACTTTGTTTTGTGGCAGTTGGAAATAGTGTCAGTCTGCTTTCCATAGCCTTGGACGCTGTTGGTTCCACCAGGCTTCAGAATTTGCTGTTCCGCTGTTAATTGTTCTCCCCACTCCTTATTTCCAGGGATCTCTCTTTGGAGTCCTTGTCTTTGGTGCTTTGGAGAATAGCTTGACCCCTTCCTCCTCTCTGTGGCAGCCCCTCAAATATTAGCAGCCTTCCAATCATGTCTCCCCTGGTCCTTCTCTTCCCTAGACTAGCCAGGCCCAGTTCCTGCAACTGTTCACCGTATGTTTTAGCCTCCAGTCCCCTCATCATCCTGGTTGCTCTTCTCTGCACTCTTTCCAGAGTCTCAACATCTTTTTTTTTTAATTTTAAAAAGCTTTATTTACAAATGTTAAAAAACACAGACGTACAAATACAAATAACATAAATATACAACAATGCACAATGCACTTTCTTCTTTTGGTTTGAGTTTCAGATTGGGTATACACTTTTAACCTTAACGATAAAATATTCATAACAATATTCATTATCAGTTTTCCCTATTTGTTTGTTTTGGGTTCTGATTTTAATTTTTCTATATCTCCTTCTAGGTCACTATATAATATCACATATTGTCTATAACCTCTTTTCATTCACTTTAATGCCCTATTTTTCCTGGGTTCCTTTTCCCTCGCCCTTCTCTTTGCAACGTCTTTTTTTATGATATAGGGTCTCCTGCTTGAACAGGGGGTTGGGCTAGAAGACCTTTAAGGTCCCTTCCAACTATGATTCTGCTTTCACGGCTTGTCCTGCCTCCTGTCTCTATAATCTTTTTTGGTTTCCCTGAATGGGAGAAACTGGGGAAGTTTTCAGCTGCCCAGCTCCAGGTCTTTCCTCACATGCTTATTGGTGGCGAGCGATAAATAAATAAATCTTTCTGCAAGCATAAAAGAAAAAAAAATCCCTTTGAGAGACAACCGTTTGGCATGCATTGTGCCCAAAGTCAGCCTAGATCTAACCATCTTATCCCTCCTTCAGTCAACCGCAAGCAAGCAGAATAATTATTTATTTGTTTGTTTGTTTGTGTGTTTGTTTGTTTGACTTGTATGCCGCCCCCTCTCCAAAAAGGACCCGGGGCAGCTCACAACTAAAAACAGAACAATACATTAATTAACTAAAACAGTATTAAATAAAACAAGCCAAATTCATCTAAAAAAACCCTTACTAATTTAAAATATAACCCCTCCCCCAAGAGGTCAGCACAGCCCGGCCTGTCCAAATAACCAGGTTTTCAAATCATGGCGGAAGGTGCGAAGGTCAGGGGCCAAATGGAGCCCCAGAATAACGGATGGAGGAGAGATTTTTTCATGGTTGATCACTACTTTATAAGAATCTTGACAGACTGGCTGCCTTCCCTTGGGAAACAGCAGAGATGGACCTAACCATTTGACCTCAAACATTTCCTCTCCAAAACGGACTCTAAATTGGAATATCGTGTCTGTTGGAGCAGAAGGGCTCCTTCAGGGGGTGAATTCCTCACACCTTCACCTCTTCACGCTTTGCATCTTCTTTCCAAAATTGTTCAAGGAGGAAAAGATTGAAACGAAAAAGGAAAACATTGAGTTCCAGCTCCTTTTGGTGCAATAGAATAAGGCAGTAACATAAAACCTCAACGTGTAGATATCTGGATATATAAAAGCGAAATGCCACTCATGCATCGGCACAAAATCTCCAGAACCGTAAAGCCCACAAACTTGCAATTTGGCACGTATGTTCCTCTTGGCTTCCAGGGGCCCGAAAGAATTTTTCCAAATGACCATCAGAGCATTAGTATTTCCTATATTATTATTATTAACACGCTCTGATGCTAAAGAGGTCTACTCCCCCTCCCCACCTGAGAAGAAAACTCTTCCAAATGCAAAATACAAACAGAGGAGAGGAGTTTCAGTTTCAGTTTTACTTTCACAGCACCGAGCAGCTTTAGTACAGAACAGTTGAGCTAAACCATGCCCAGGCTCCTTGCTGTCTCCTTGCTCACACAGCAAATAGTGTTTCACTTTCCAAACAGCCCTCAACTCTCTCACACCCTGACAGGATGCTAGCCAGAGGAATACCAGTGGATGCTGGTAGGCAGAGGCAGAAAAAATTTTTTTGCATTATTTTCCTGCCCCAAAACTAAGCCTGACCACATAGTTTCGTAGCGAAGTACGGGTATCGAGCTAGTAACAATATATACTAGCCATTTCCATGTTGGTGTTGGTCATTACCTACAATAGGTCATTACCTATAAAGCCCAATATGGCTCAGGACCAGGTTATCTCCAGAATCGTCTCCTACCCTGCGTCTCCCTGCGACCAGTAAGATCCCACAGAGTCGGTCTCCTCCGGGTTCCGTCAGCTAAACAATGCCGGCTGGCGGGCCCGCGGGAGAGGGCCTTCTCTGTGGCTGCTCCGGCTCTCTGGAACCAGCTACCTCCCAAGGTCCAGACTGCCTCCACCCTACTGGCCTTCTGCAAAGCAGTCAAAACCTGGCTATTCCGGCGGGCGTGGGGCTGTTGATCTCGCGACTGAGATCTAGCGAGATCCGGGCCTTCTGTTGTTTGTTGTTTTTTAAATTGTTTTTAAATTTTTTATAATATAATTCTTTGTGGTTTTTTTGCTGTGAGCCGCCCGGAGTCCTTTGGGAGTTGGGCAGCATATAAGTTTAATTAAATAAATAAATGAATAAAAAAATAAATAAAATAAACCTATCTAATTGGCAAAACTCAAAGCCAAAATTGTATTCGGTGAGGATCTTGTGAGTACGCAGTGCAAACCCCATGCTTCTCTCTCCACACTATGGGCTTATTCAGACCTGCAAGCCATTTGGAGGCTTCGGTAGCTTGAAGAGGTCATACCGAAGACACACAGAACTCAGTTCGTCTCCTTATTAAGGGTGGAATGAAGAAAACTATGAATCAAGTCTTCCTCTGGTTTCACCCATGAATCATAGCTGGGCTTACCCAGCTGCATGTGAAGACACAGTCAGCATCCACAATTGCAGCCTGGCTGTCCCAAAAAAGGTGTTTTGTTTTATTTTTCCAAGAGGCAACTGGACTTTCTGGTTTTTCTTCGAAGACGTTTCGCTTCTTATCCCAGAAGCTTCTTCAGCTCTGACTGGATGGTGGGGAAGGACTTATATTCCTTGCAGACAAGCTGGTCATTTGCATCCTTTTAGAGGGTCATCGAGGCCACTTGGAGGTTTATTTATGTCTTCAGTTGTCCCAGAGGTGCTTTTTTCAAGAAACAACTGGACTTCCTTATTTTTCCTTTTGAAGACGTTTCACTTCTCATCCAAGAAGTTTCTTCAGCTCCGACTGGATGGTGGGGAAGGAATGAAGGAAGTGAGAAAGGGAGGGAGGGAGGAGAAAGGGAGGAAAGAAGGAAGAAATGGAAGCCTATGGAGATTGTCAGTTCTCCAGGTCATGGTTGTCTCAAAGGGGCTTTTTCAAGAGGCAACTGGACTTTCTGGTTTTCCTTTGAAGACGTTTCACTTCTCATCCAAGAAACTTCTTCAGCTTTGACAGGACAGTGGGGAATGGAAGGATATGTACTCCTTGCAGACAGCTCCACACCTATTTGCACGAGGTGATCCTGAGGAGACAGGTAAATCTCCCAAGTGGCCTCATCAGCCCTCTAAAAGGATGCAAATGACCAGCTGACTGCAAGGAGCACAAATCCTGTCATTCCCCACTGTCCTGTCAAAGCTGAAGAAGTTTCTTGGAGGAGAAGCGAAACACCTTCAAAAGAAAAACCAAGGAAGCCCAGTTGCCTCCTGGAAAAAGCACCTTTGGGACAACCATGACCTGGAGAACAGAGAATCTCCATAGACAATTGTAGCCTGGGTCACACAGCTCAGCCAGCCTTAAACCCAATCCAAGATGGGAGGATGGTTCATTGTGGGTGCATCCAGCCAACGGTGCTATTGAATTACAACCCCAGAGGGATGAAATGGCAAAGTACCCCCGAATCTCCTCCCAAAGCAAAATGAATATGTCTGGCCCGGAACCAGGGAAGGGATATTGGGGAATTTGAGTGAGGAGGGAGGGTCTCTGTGCTGGTATGAGGCAGCCCCCCGGTTCATGCTCGGTCCTTGCTTTTACAGGGCTCCAGGACACCACAGAGTCAACCATGTAAGTGCTCTTCTCTTCTCTTCTCTTCTCTTCTCTTCTCTTCTCTTCTCTTCTCTTCTCTTCTCTTCCCTCCCCTCCCCTCCCCTCCCCTCCCCTTCTTCTCTTCCCTTCCCTTCCCTTCCCTTCCCTTCCCTTCCCTTCCCTTCCCTTCCCTTCCCTTCCTTCTCTTCTCTCTTCCCTTCCCTTCCCTTCCCTTCCCTTCCCAATCCAGAATTAAGGGACCCTAACCACCAAAGGTCAAACACAACCCTGATGTGGCCTTCAATGAAATTGACACCCCTGCGTTAGACTCTGCCCTGGGAATACCTGTTTCTCAACCTTTGAGATGCTCCTTCTTCTTCCTCTCTTGCAGGAAATTTGAATTTAACCCGAAAGAAGGAATCGATAATCCCGCCTTATCTCTGGCAGAGGATTCCGGTAACAAGAGGGCTGGCCAGTGGCAGCTTGCGGGGCGGGGAAGGAAGGGCTGGTGTTTTCCTGAGGCTGTTTGGCAAGTGGGTTGCCCAAACTTTTCCATCAGGCAACGTTCTCCTGCAAGCTGATGCTTCTTCCTCTTCCCTGGTTCCTTCTCAACCAGGGTTCAACTTTCCAAGTTCTTTGCAAATGCCGCGACCAAGTCATGAGCCTTGTCAACGTCCCGACTAGACAGGCCTTGTTAGTGTGTGACGGGAGGCAGGCTCAAGGGTTCAACTTGCTCCTGAATTCAAGAGAGCCCATCAACCAAGGAGGGTTCTCATGGAGTCTGTAATAGGAGAGAAGTTTTGTAGCTCAGGGTCCTTGGTGCTCTTGGTGGTCTTCTTGCAGATGTTTCATTACCAAACTGGATAACATTATCAGTGCTGGAAGGGAGTGGGGTTGGTGGAGTGCTGGTGGAGGAGGTGGAAAACTACAATGATTATGGGGTGGCTTTTTTGGTGCCCTCTGAACTTGGCGGTTTTCTTGCTGAGGCTTCATGACCCAAGTAGGGACCATCATCAGTGCCTTCATCATCATCAACATTAGCATTGATGACGTTCCTTAGTTGGGTTGTGAAACGTCTACAAAAAAAACCACCAAGCCCAAAGACTACCAAGGACTCCACAGTGGAGGTTCTGCATGTATTATTGTTCTGGGATGGGCACCTCCTTGGAAGGGTCTGAAGCAGACAGGATGACTCCTAGAGTCAATACTAAGGAAGACCCTGCTTACAAATAGCCTCCCCCATTACCTCTGCATGATTTAAGGGTCTTGGGACTCTCTTCGCTCAGCCTATCCCTTTTCTCCATATTCAGTCTCCCCAATACACAGGTATCCCCACCTCCCCCAGCCAAACCAGTTTGAAAAGAGATGTCCCTTTTATCCTCTTCAGAACCAGAAGGGGCTTCCCAGATACGTTTCTGTTTACTGAAGAAAGGAGCTGGTGACAACCTGGGCTTCTCGTTGTGCCAGGAAGCCGAAGGGATGTGCCCCATTGTGCGGAAGGTGACACCGGGTGGGCTGGCCTACCGTAGAGGCCTCCGGGATGGAGACCGAATCCTTGAGGTCAACGGAGTTAACGTTGAAGGCATGGGATATCTTCGGGTAAGGCTTTGATGGATCTCCTGCTTGGACCTGGGCATATCAACCTTGGAAAATTTAAGACAGGTAGAGTTCAATTCCATGCTGGCTGGGGAATTCTGGGAGTTGAAGTCCACGTGTCTTAAAGGGGCTTAAGGTTGAGAAATATTGCTTGTAGTCAACTTCATCCATCTAGATCAGGGGTCTTTTAAGACTTGTGGACTTCAACTCCCAGAATTCCCCATTTGAGGAACTTTGGAAGTCCACAAGTCTTAAAAGTGGCCATGTTTGGAGACCCTGGATCTAGATGGTGTCCATACTGGATCAGGCTGGCTGGGGAATTTGGGGAGTTGAAATCCACACATCTTAAAAGGTGGTCGAGGTTGGGAAACCCTGATCTAGATGGTGAGCATGCTGGGATCAATTATTGGAGCAGGTTCTCTGGTTGCTAACATTTGCTTCCTGTCTGTCTCTGTCTCTCTGTGTGTGTGTCTCTCTGTCTCTGTCTGTTTCTCTGTCTCTCTCTCTCTCTCTGTCTCTCTGTCCCTCTTTCTCTGTCTCTGTCTCTGTCTCTGTCTCTCTCTGTGTGTCTCTCTCTGTGTGTGTCTCTCTCTGTCTCTCTCTGTCTCTTTCTCTGTCTGTTTGTCTATCTCTCTTTCTCTCTCTTCCTCTCCCCCACCCCTCTTGTCTCATTTCCAGGTGATCTGGAAGATCAAGAGTAGCTCAAAACAGGTCTTGCTCACTGTCCTGGAAGGGAACACCTACGAAGTAGCCAAAGCCCTCAATCGGGATCTTAACCAGCTCTTGTCCAGATATGGCAGGCCACGCCTGTGCTACGTCCCCAGAGGCTCAAGCGGTTTGGGCTTCAGTGTGTCAGCTCCAGAAGGTAGCGGCAGGAAAAGACTCAGACCTCTTGGGCTGAGCTGGGATCATTTTTTGCATGCTGTTTTTCTTGCTGCCAGAGTCCCATCAGACACATGCCGCATACAAGGGGCATGTCCAGCAAGAGGAATGGAAAGAGAATGGAGGGGTTGCAGCCAGAGAACAAGCTTACTGCTGATGCGATGGATTGTATGAGGCAGGAGGAGGCATCTCCAAAGAGACGGGCCGAGACAAGGCTGGCTTGGCCTTCCTCCCCACTGGGATGAAGGGTTCTGCACCCAGGCTCAACTGCCAGGCCACCCTGATATGGGATGCAAATGGGTGCTGATGGAAGAGTCAGCTGATGGCCAGCCAGCTTTTGTTCTTTCCATGAAAGGGGAGAGGTTTAGGGGCAGGAAAAACAACAACGTGCAGATAGTCACAGCTCCCTTTTGCAAGAATCCTGTAAGTTGTAGCTGGTCAACATTCCTGGTAATTCTCCATTAGAGACTCTCAGGATTAAAGTCTGTGAAAAGTCCTCTAAACTCTTTAAATGCTCTTAAAACAGGAAGGACTTTCCAACTAATCTTAATATTATGCCCAGTTTGGGCATAATACATGCCCAGTTTGCTTACATTAGCTGTCTTGAATTTCTTTCTATATCTATCTATCTATCTATCTATCTATCTATCTATCTATCATCTATCTATCCATCCATCCATCCATCCATCTATCTATCTATCTATCTATATCTATCATCTATCATCTCTCTCTCTCTCTTTCTCTATCTATCTATCCACTGACCATCTTGCTATGTATGTATGTATGTATGAATCTATCTATCTATCTATCTATCCACCCATCCATCATCTATGTTGCAGGAGAAGCTATGCTATGTATGTAGGCATCTGCGAGACAAGGCTGGCTTGGCCTTCCTCCCCACTGGGATGAAGGGTTCTGCACCCAGGCTCAACTGCCAGGCCACCCTGATATGGGATGCAAATGGGTGCTGATGGAAGAGTCAGCTGATGGCCAGCCAGCTTTTGTTCTTTCCATGAAAGGGGAGAGGTTTAGGGGCAGGAAAAAACAACAACCGTGCAGATAGTCACAGCTCCCTTTTGCAAGAATCCTGTAAGTTGTAGCTGGTCAACATTCCTGGTAATTCTCCATTAGAGACTCTCAGGATTAAAGTCTGTGAAAAGTCCTCTAAACTCTTTAAATGCTCTTAAAAACAGGAAGGACTTTCCAACTAATCTTAATATTATGCCCAGTTTGGGCATAATACATGCCCAGTTTGCTTACATTAGCTGTCTTGAATTTCTTTCTATATCTATCTATCTATCTATCTATCTATCTATCTATCTATCTATCTATCTATCCATCCATCCATCCATCCATCTATATCTACCTATCTATATCTATCATCTATCATCTCTCTCTCTCTCTCTCTCTATCTATCTATCCACCCATCCATCATCTATGTATGTATGTATGTATGTATGAATCTATCTATCTATCTATCTATCCACCCATCCATCATCTATGTATGTATGTATGTATGTATGTATGCATGCATGAATCTATCTATCTATCTATCTATCTATCTATCTATCTATCTATCTATCTATCTGATCAATTTCTATCTAAGTTAGGTTCTGCCCTTATCATCTCAGAGTGACACTTGGTGGTTTACAGCAAAAAGCATGAACCCATATAATATCTGGATGTGTGTGTGTACAGTATATATATATGGCTACATTATATTGAACAATATAGTATATTGCATTACAGTATGTATACCTTATTGCATTATATGTTCATATTATACCATATATGGTTATACTGTATATACAATAAACCATGCAATATATGTTGACGATATATTGAACAGCAGGGTGGGGAATCAGCAATAAAGCCCAGTCTTTGTAGCATACAAAGCATGATTTATTTGTCTCACTCTGTTGAGTAAACCCACCCAACTGTGGTTTGCTCAAGAAAGGCCGGCTTGGGTAAACCAAGAGTTCACACAAAAGTAGAGCAAGATTGTGGTCACAGCATGGACCCTTGGAAGTCTTTGTTTACACTTCTGCAACTTCTTCTTCTTCTCTGCTAAAGAATTGAGTTCCAGAGAAAGAGGAAGGTGGCTGAGGGCAGATTTGTTGGTAGAGAGAAGCTACCTAGCAAAGCCGCTTGTTTTTGAGGGTGCAAATTCTCTTCCTTTCCAAGGCTTCCTCTTGATGTTGTGGTCCTTCTGTGCAGGTGTGACTGGCGTATTCCAGCTCTCCGTGCTGCAAGATGGGCCAGCTCATAAAGCAGGGGTGCCTCATGGTTCCTGGCTGGTGGAACTCAATGGCGTCAGTGTTAAGAACTGGACAATTGCGCAACTCAACCAAAAGGTTCTAGCAATGCAACGTACTTTGAGATTACTAACTGCCAGTCTCTTACATTCAATCTCACCTTACCTCTGTGATGGGAGGTTAGAACTTTCCAGCAAAAGTAGGCTCATAGCTCAGGGTACAACCAAGACTCCCCACATAGTTGGAGACCAGCCTGTACACATTGTAAGCCACGTGGCCTCCATATCTGGTTGTGAAAGATCTTCCAACTCCATAGAACTTCCCTCTGTTTGGTTTTCTCTGCACCGGAGGAAGGAGTGAGTAATTTGTTCCTCTGTCTTGACTGGATAAAGTCAATGATTCTGGACTAAAGAGAATGATTTCCCTCCCAAAACTTTACTCTGGCCATCCTTTGGGTGTTTTTTACGTGGCCCCTTCTCCCTTCATGGCCAAATAACTTCCCAACCCTGTCTAGAACTAGTTTTCTGAATTGTGCCAACATTTGTCTTTTCTCTCTCTTGCTCCGATTCGGATTCAGCTCAAACAGAGCAGCAGCCCCATGGGGCTCCTGGTGATGGACAGCCGGTCAGAAGAGGCGTACCGACAGTGCGGTGTTAAGGTTACAGCTGCCCTGGCTGATGCCTCCTGGGTTCCGTTCCAAGTGACGAAGCTTCAGATGACGCGAGGAGAAGATGGATACGGGTTCTTGATGAAAGAAGAAATGTCTAGCTCAGGAAAGAGGGGTGAGACATCTCCACTTGCAGGTTCCATTGAAGGTAGTCCTTGACTTATCGCCGTTCGTTTAGGGTCCAATCAAAAGGACAACTTGGAAAAAAAAGTGACTTATGATTAGCCCTTGCATTGATGACATCATAGCGTCTCACTTCACATGATCAAAATTTGGAGAGATTGGCAATCGGCATAAGTTTATGATGGTTGCAGCATCCCAGGGTCATGTGATAACCACCGGAGACCTTCTCAGTCAGCTTCCAAAATCATGGGAGAAAGCTGGATTCACTTAATGGCCAACAACTGCAGTAATCTGCTTAGCAACCGTGGCAAAGAGGGGGGACTTAAAAATGGACGACCGCCTTGCTTAGCCAAGGAAATCCTGGTCCCAAGTGTGGTCATAAGTCAAGGACTACCTGTATAACCTCTCCTCAAAATACAAATCAAGTGACTTTGAGGCACGGTGGAGAAGATGCTCAACCTGTCTTCCTTCTGCTCTGCCCACCCTGAAGCTTTGCCTTCCAACTTCCCAGGAAGTGAGAATCAAGCCAACGTCCGCTCACAGTTGAGTGGCAGGATTGCAGGTTACAAGATTACAGCTATCTTGGCTTACTCCTGACAACCCAGCCATGTTGCCAAATGCCTATACAGGCTAGGAGTTGGGAGACTTGAACCCACCAGACTGGGAGAGCTAGATTTAGAAGAGGCTGATGGGGGAGGGAGCTGGATCTCCAATTTTCCTTCCAAGTAGGTTGATACAGTGCTCGTAAGATGGGGATGGAGAAAAGCATTTCAACTCATTTCTAAGCCAGAGTTTCTCAACCTTGGCAACGTGAAGATGGGTGGACTTCAACTCCCAGAATTCTCCAGCAAGACATGTTGGCTGTGGAAATCTGGGAGTTGAAGTCCACCCATCTTCAAGTTCCCAAGGTTGAAAAACATTGTTCTAGGCCAGCTGTGGGCAAACTACGGCCTGGGGGCTGGATCCGGCCCATTCGGCTGTTCTATCCGGCCCGCGGAGCCGAAAGAGCGGAGGGTTCTCTTGCTCTCCCAGAAGGCTACGTGAAGTAATCTAACTTTGAATTTATATTAGTTCACACAAACACTCCATCCATGCTTTTGTTCTGGCCCTCCGGTTCAGTTTAAGAACCCATTGTGGCCCTCGAGTCAAAAAGTTTGCCCACCCCTGTTCTAGGCAGAAGTGTCTGGGGCCAAATCAGAAACCAGTGCGGAAGAGGGTTGGAAGTATGTCCTGGAGGAAATTCAGAAGCAAAGGGCCTAGAAATTCTTAGCTATACCTGTCCCTCCAGGATAATTTGCAAGAATACTTTCACATATAGGCCGTTCTGTCTTTCCTATCCTTGACCTGCAGCCCAATTTTTGAGAGACCTGGAGGCCGGGCTACCTGCTGAAAAGGCAGGAATGAGAGAAGGCGACTGTCTGTTGGCGGTGAATGGCGAGATTGTTGAAGATCTTGACCATCAGGAAGTGGTGTCGAGGATCCGTTCCAACAACCAGCGGGTGACTCTCTTGGTCATCGACTCAGAAGGAAGCAAGTTCTACAATATGGTACCTAAGTCTTCTCTTCTATCGACTCCTGATGGAAAGATAGAAGATGGAGGATAACAATATGCAGAAACTAATTTGGGATTCTGCATCCAGATAGTCTGTAAGCCATCACCTTATGACCAGGATTGGGACCAGAATTTTCTGGACTAACCAAACTGGTTATTACTGTCATGCCCTTGTTAGAGTCGGACTCTGAGGGAGAGGAGGAACAGCCGACAGGGAGTGGAGGTGTGGTTCTGGAGGTTGTGGAGGAGGCTGGAGAAGGGCAGAGGCTGACTGGGCAGTCAGAGGAAGAACCAGGCCCATCCCCGCTGCATCCTAGGACATGCAGGGAGGAACAGAGAAGGAAACAACTTGGCTTACGAGAGAGGAAGCGGCCATGATCCCCTCATTGGTTGCAGCTGGGAAGACTAGTATATAAGAGAGACGATTACAACACAGGGTTGCCAGAAGCAAAGCGTGTTTTATTTTGGTCTGAAGTTATCTTGGTTGGCGTCCTTCCAACAGACTCTGCCTTGTTATCTCCTTGAATTTGGTAATTACTTATCCTGTTCTGTTGTGGAAATTCCTTCATTGTAGTTTGTTTTAGTTTTTTATTTCACTTCTATCTGCTCATTAAGTTCGGACTGTATTGCTTTCTTTTGAAGACTATTTTTGAGTACGCTTTATCCCCAGTTGAGAATTATTGAGCAGTGGGGCCAAGTTGGAGGAATTGAAGGACATTTATTTACGTTTTGGATTTTGTTACGTTTGTGTTACACTCCGGGTCATCACAATTACTGTGAGTTGTGCCTGACTTTAAGACCATTTTTTCAGGGTTGTTAAGAGAATCAAGGCAGTCCTTAAGTGAATTGTGGGATCATTAAGTGAATTTGGCTTCCCCCGTTGACTTGGCTTATCAAAACCTTCCTAGGAAGGTTACCAATGGCAATCATATGACCCCATCCATGTATCCATGGATCCATGTTGGTTATCCCAACGGTGCTTTTTTCAGGACGCAACTGGACTCTCTTGTTTTTTCTTTGAAGATGTTTTGCTTCTCATCCAAGAAGCTTCTTCAGTTCTTCTTTGGAGCTGAAGATGCTTCTTGGATGAGAAAGCGAAACATCTTCAAAGAAAAACCAAGAGAGTCCAGTTGCCTCCTGAAAAAGCACCTTTGGGATAACCATGACCTGGAGGACTGACAATCTTATAAACTACATGCTGGTTTTGCCAGTTATCCAAATTTTGACCATGTAGGGATGCTGCACCAAATGTGAGCAAGTCACTTTTTTCAACTTTGAATGGATGCTACCCAAATGTTTGTTATTCAAGGACTGCTTGGGGTGGCGTTTCTTCCACATTCAGGACAGGAGAGCAAAGAAATCCTATCATTCTCCATTCCACTACAATTCAGTAGGATTCTCCAGGCAGACATGTCTACTGGTATCTACAGCCTTGGTGGTGCAGGCTGTTAGACACCTAGCACTTAGCTCCAGCTGCCTGCACCAGGCTCAAGGTTGACTCAGCCTCCCATCCTCTCGGGGTAGGTAAATTGAGGACCCAAGATTGTTGGGGGCAATAAGCTGACTTTGTAAAAATGCCACTTAGTAATAAGCAGGCATATACAATGGAATGAAGGCTATTGCTGAGCACATTGGGTTGTGCTCCAAAAATTGTAAGCCTCCCTGAGTCTCCGGAGAAGGGCAGCATATAAATGTGAATTTAAAAAAAAATGATGCACATGGACAGTGTGTTTATGAAAGTGTGCGGTACTTAAGATGGGCTAAATTTGATTTTGGCCCATGATACAAAATAGAAATTTAAGTCTAGTTTAGGAATTGATTTTGTGACAACATGCCAATTCTTGATTTGGGCCTACAATTCCAGGTTGGAGTATCTCCTTTAGTTTTCTACGATGATGAAGACGTCCCATCAAGCTTTCTGATCACCTGGGGTTCTTCATCTCCAGGCGTCGTTCAGGAACAAAGCTGGCCCGCTTTGATACCGTGTCACTGTCAGCTCTCTAGCAATACAGCACCACCTGGCCAACCTGACCCTACCCCATGGACCTTCGCCAGAGAGGTAAGAAGTCCTAAAACAGAATAACAGAATTGGAAGGGACCTTGAAGGTCTTCTAATCCAACCCCTGTTCAAGTACAAAACCCTACCTCAGATGAATGGTTGTCCAATCTCTTTTTATAAACTTCCAGCGTTGGAGCACCCACAACTTCTGGGGCAAATTGTTCCACTGATTAATTGTCCTCACTGTCATGAAATTTCTCCTTAGTTCTAGGTTGCTTCTCTCCTTGACTATTTTCCATCTATTTGCTTCTTTTTTTTTAAATTACATTTATATGCCGCCCTTCTCCGAAGACTCAGGGCGCTTACAATTTTTGGGATACAACCCAGTGTGTTCAGCAATAGCCTTCATTCCATTGTATATGCCTGCTTATTATTACTAAGCGGCATTTTTACAAAGTCAGCTTATTGCCCCCAACAATCTTGGGTCCTCAATTTACCTACCCCGAGAGGATGGAAGGCTGAGTCAACCTTGAGCCTGGTGGGATTCGAGCCTACAGTAATTGCAGGCAGCTGGATCTTAAGAGCAGGCATTTAACAGCCTGAGCCACCAAGGCTCTTGTCCTGCCTTCTGGTGCTTTGGAGAATAGTTTGACTCCCTCTTCTTTGGAGCAGCCCCTCAAACATTGGAACGCTGCTATCATGTCACCCCTGGTCCTTCTTTCCATTAAAGTAGACATGCCCAATTCCAGCAACTGTTCTTCATATGTCTCAATGTTCTGTGAAGCCAATGACTTGACTTTCTCTAGCCCAACATCACCTCTTGCATTTTGAGGACAGACCACCCAAGTGGGATTTGTTCAGTGTTACATTTCTTTTTCTGGGTTTATCTATGGAAACATAACCTAGCTTCTCCCTGTTCCATCCAGGGCCATGATGGGTTCATCCAGGCATTCTAGAGACGGCTCCTTGGATTCTATGGTAAAGTGAGCACCTTTGCACATCCTTCCAGAATGACCAATTGATCTCACACCCCTAGGCCAGCTTTTCCAATCCCTCTTCCACCTTCCATGTCAGTCTGTTTCTGCACTCACATGATTCCTGCAGAACCTGGCAAGCAGGCTGAAGATTCAAAGCAGAGCATTGTCTGAGATGGAATACGATGAGTCAGGGCCATCTTGGGTAAGAATCTTCCCTTGGGTAAGATTCAAAAAAAGATCAGGATGTTGGAAATAATTGCAATTCAAGGATAGCCCTCGTTCATTTTTTTAAAAAAATTCATATTTATAAGCATTTTGCATTGCATTTTGTGGAAGAGAAGCTAGTATGGAAGTCCTCTCTGGATGTGATAACATCTCTCCATGATTCCTTCAAGTGGAATGTGAGTGAAGAGCATTGATCACTTCCTTCAGACTCCTTTTCCCTCCGTCAAAATATTTCCTCTCTTGCGAGATCTTCATTCTTGAAAACTTTTTAAGACTTGTGGATTTCAACTCCCAGATTTCCCCAGCCAGCCATGCAACTCCCAGAATTCCCTGTGCTGCCTGGAAAATGCTGGGAATTGAAACCCACAAGTCTTCAAAGTCACCAAGGCTGGAGTTCCCTGCTCTACTGGAACCAATAAAACCGAGCACTGGACTTTCTTTCACCTTCTTCTGACAATCAACCCATCAATTTTGCACAAAACCGACTGTGAAGGTTGGCAGAGGATGAGCGAGGGGCTTCCAGTCCCAGAGCCCCTCCCAAGATTTTTTTTCTGGGTGGAGATGCAAAGCATCTTCTGTTCCTGGCCCACGCTCTGACGAATACAGGATTACGACCTCAGCTATGTGAAACGGGAATTAATGTGTTCTGAAACAGAAACAGATAACAGACGGCCTGATCTGGAATTTCCTTCCTTCCTTCCTTCGTTTGAGCTGCCTAAGAAAGGGGTTTGTTAACGTTGGAAAGTACTTTTTGCACATCTAAAGACTGAATTGTTTGGATGCACCCGTCACACTAAACCTTAAGTTTGCTTCAATCGGGGTTTATCGCGAGACACGCAGACCAACTTCACACATGACACTAAAACCAAGCCAAATAAACCACACTGTGTTTTCACATGCTGGGTGAATTGCTGAGCAACGTTGATGCATAACTCCATATTTTATTGTGTGGAATCCTTGGGGCTCTCTGAGCTTGGTGGTTTTCTTGCAGACATTTCATGACCCAACTAGGGAACATCATCAGTGCTAGAAGGGAGAAGGAGTCTGCTTTCTGTTTTATACACAGGAGGCTTGCCCTGTCAGTGTTGGTGTGGGTGGCCTTGATGGTTCCTTGATCAGGCTGTTTTTTTTTTCCTGTTAGCTTGTTTATCTGAGTCGGTAGCTCCCTAATTGAGATGTCGGTTGTGGCTTTGGTTGTTGGTCTAGTGTTAATCTGGATGTTAAATCTCTTTATCTTGGTGTTGGTTACTGGCCAGGAGGCATTGTGACCTCTCAGTTCCTTTGGGGTTTTCTGATCGGTATGTAGATGGGTTTATCTCCATGGGTCTGTTGATGGCTGATTGGTAACGAAACGTCTGCAAGAAAAGCACCAAGCTCAGAGAGCATGAACACCACCACCACCCCCCCCCGTGTGGAGAAGGGGACAGCCCTTCACTCTGCTTGACTGCTGGTTCAGAACTCCAACGGGTTAAGTCCAAACTCCTTCAGCGCGTCCTTATATTTGGTATTGATGAGGGTAGCCTCTTTCTCCCAGCCCAGCTTGGTGGCTTGTAGCTTGGAAAGCACCTGATCCAAGCTCTCCTGTTAAAAGGAAGTGAGAACGGGGAGGTTGAGGGATTAGAGCACCACAACAGGATGTGGGCCCTGTCTGAAAGTTCAGAGGGAAGAGATGAAGATTGGTGCTGGTTTATTTGCAGTCGGCTTACCTGAGAATTTCCCCCCTTCTGAAAATGTCTTGCGAGGTTTGGGGAAGCCAGGAGGGATCATTTGTGGTCCAAGCAGACATGATGCCGAGTGATGGAAGGAAGATCTGAGTGGCACTGAATGCTTTTTGCAGGCATCAGGGTTGAAAGGGGGAAAAAGCAACCACAGACCAACAAACCAGTTTCTCTGCTTGAAAGGGGCGATGAGAGGAAGAAGGTTGCCCAATAATTTTGACTGTCGTCATGCTCAACCTACCACCCGTAGAAGCACGTACAGTGTTGCGCATAGTTGAACACGAGCAATCGTGGGAATATTCATCACACCTCTCTCTCTCTCTCTCTCTCTCTGTCTCTCTCTCTGTCTCTGTCTCTCTCTCTCTGTTCCTCTGGTCTTTCATTTAATCTGGCCTGCTCCTGATGCGCTGCACTGATTCGCCTCTTTCTCTTCCTCCGAGATCGAGATCTTTGCTCGCTCCTCTTCACTCTGCCGCAGGCTTTTTTGACAGGCAGCTGCTGAGGACAAATGAGATGGGTTGGGCGTGGGTGGGGTGGGACAGAGATCAAGGTGAGGGAAAGCGGAAGAGAGCTGAGCCAATGGTTGGCTGGGGAATTCTGGGAGTTGAAGTCCAGACATGTTAAAAGTTGCTTAAGTTTGAGAGACGTTGCTCTAGTCAACTCCATCTATCTAGATGGTGTCCACTGGGATCAAATGTTGGAGCAAGTTCTCAGGACATGACTGGCTGGGGAATTCTGGGCGTTGAAGCCCACACAACTTAAAGTGGTCAAGCTGAGAAACACTGCCCTAGGGACTTCAGGACTTGGAGGTGAGGGTAACCCAAGACTGGGGACCTTCAGAAATTTTCCAGATAACAATCATTTCCCTCATGTTGCTAAGAAGACTTGATAGCTGGAAATTAAATAATGTATGTACATAACTTTTTTTAAATGGCCTGGTGTATTTTTCAAATGGGGCAAAACCTGGACTTTATTTCTATGGATGACATTCTAGTCTGATGCTCTCCCCAATAATAATAATAATAATAATAATAATAATAATAATAACAACAACAACAACAACAACAACAACAACTTTGAGAAAAAATCACAAAGTATCGGGACTTACAAATTGAAGTTGAGCAACTTTGGAAAAAGAAATCGTGTGTTATCCCAATTGTGATTGGAGCCCTTGGAGCAATACCTAAAGGGCTACCTCGCTATTTGGAAATTCTGCATTTATCAGACTTGAATACCCTGATTCTACAAAAAAACCACCCTACTTGGAACAGATTATATCCTCCGACGCTACCTGAACAGTTCCTGGATCCTTGGTTAGGACTCAAGCTGTTGAGCTATCAACCAGCCCCAAAGGCTGTGAATCTCACTAAAGATTAAATAATAATAATAATAATAATAATAATAATAATAATAATAATAGAGCATCTTTTAAACCAGGGCTCTCCAACCTTGGCAACGTTAAGCCTGGCAGACTTCAACTCCCAGAATTCTGCAGCCAATAACTTTAAGCAAAGCTGGTTGGGGAATTCTGGGAGTTGAAGTCCCCCAGGCTTAAAGTTGCCAAGGCTGGAGTTCCCTGGTTTAAAAGATACAAGGAAGTAGATAGAGCTATTTTTAAAAAATTTCTTCCCAGTCCTTAAACAGCGGCCTTGAATGGCCACAACCCATCTGAGTAACCTTCTGTCAGGCCAAACTTTGGGGTAAATACCCAGCTCTTCTTGCAGGTTCTGCTTTTCAGCTTCCAGACGCTGAATCTGGCTGTCAGTCTGGCGCTGGAACTGCTGATACTGGCGGATCATCTCTGAAATGGAGCGAAGGAACAGAAGTGGGTCATAGGGAAGATGAAAAACCCTTCGTTACCCCTAGATGATTCCTAGATGCTACTTCCGTAGCGCCCAAGCGTGACCCTTGAGTGTACAGTAAGCTAAATGGGCAGGTCCTGGGGTGGGATTCAGCCAGTTTGGACCGGTTTGAGTGAATCGGATGTTAAATTTACATCTGGTTCACCGAACCGGGAGTTGAACCAACTGGCTGGCCCCGAGAACATGAGATTGATGGACAGAATGGCAGTTGATATCTATTCACAGAAATATAGCAGGGCATATAACTGAACACAACCAGTGTTTTTCAATCACAGCAACTTTAAAGAGGGCACAAATGGAAAAGATGCACATAGACAGCTAGACTGTGGAGAATGGGTTATGGCCCTCTTCCTAATAATGATCAGATCCCAGGTCTGCGCAACATTAAAGAATATTACTGATACTGAAGAACGCCTTAGAAAGGTCACTCTGAGACTCAGAAAAATGTTCACAGATTCCTTGATATTGCTCTTAGGAGATGTGTGTTCTTAGGAGAGTTTCGCTAAACATTTTGATCTCAAGTGGATCCCCTAGAACGAGTGTCAGCAACCTGTGGCTCTGGAGCCACATGCGGCTCTTTGGGCCCTCTGCTGTGGCTCCCTTTTGGGTGATCCTACCACTGGCTAGACCCGCCTCTTGTCCTCCCCTCCCAGTCACTCCTCGCCTGGCCTGGGAAGGTAAAACACCAAAAACAGAAATGAGAGGGATGGAGGGAGAGAGAGAGAGGGAGGGAGGGAGAGAGGGAGGGGAAGGGAGGGAGAGAGACCTGTTTCCCACAGAAAACACCAGGAGCCACAAAACCTGGGTAGGCGTGTTGGTGGTATGTCATGTGACTGGGTGGGAGTGACGTTGAGTTGGCCACACCCACCCAGGTTTTGCGGCTCCTGGTGTTTTCTGTGGGAAATGGGTCCAAATGGTTCTTGGAGTGTTTAAGGTTGCAGAGCAGAGGTGGTATTCAGCCGATTCTGACCAGTTCTGGAGAACCACCAGTAGCGGAAATTTTGAGTAGTTCGGAGAACGAGCCAATCCCACCTCTGACTGGCCCCGCCAACCCCATCTATTCTCTGCCTCCCATCGAGTCCCTGCTGATCGGCTGAGTCTTCTTTGGTTGCCCTGCACGGGAGAACGGAGCTGGAAAGCAGGTTAGTGGGGTGGGGAGGGGAATGGGGATTTTGCAGTATCCTTCCCCTGCCACACCCACCAAGCCATGCCACGCCCACCAAGCCACGCCCACAGAACCGGTAGTAAATTTTTTTGAATCCCACCACTGTTGCAGAGCCCTGCCCCGGAGGAATGAAAGACTAAGATGTTAAGGCATTTTCCACCCCACTGCCAGTCCCATTTCTGGGAAGGGAAAGAATCGGATTCTGCAAGCAACGACCGAGGGTTTCTGCAAGTCCCTCCCAGCTCCACCCAAATAACCTTCATAAATATCCTTTTTGTCTTTCTGGGCTTCCTCCAGCTCTCTCTCCAGTTCTGTCAGCCTCTGCCTGAATCCTTCCCTGTCAATCATGGCCTGTTTGGCCAGGTCTCTCTGGAGAACTGCAAGGCAAAAGGACACAGAAGCCATGTCACTGTTTGGTCTCGTCTCGTGTCAGAAACGCAGGGACCGGGAAAGGGGGGGGGGAAATTACGAATTTGAATATTTTTTTAAAACTGCATCCGCTTTAATAAAACATAGATTTGCACAGCTCTCCTCACCCAAGTGCTGCTTAAGCGCGTCAGCCTCCGGCGATGCCTTTTTGTGTGTCTCCTCACCTGGAGGGAAGGGAGGGAAGAGGGAGAACAAATGCTGGAGGAACGGAGGTCCTCATGTTTGGTATTTAGCAGGGGTCCCCAAACTTGGCAGCTTTAAGACTTGTGGCACTTCAACTCCCAGAATTCATCCTCCGCTCATGTTAGCTCAGGAATTCTGGGAGTTGAAGTCCACAAGTCTTAAAGCTGCCAAGTGTGAAGACCCTTGAGTTAAAGGGAACTTTAGAAGCCTTAATATTTCCAGGAAGGCATTTCATAGAATCATAGCATCGGTCGGACAGATAATAACAAGAGCTCAAAATACCAGTGTTAGGAAGGATCATAAAACACCCCCACCCCTCTATTCCCACGCCCCCAGAGAAGGCAAAGAAAAACCATCCATAGAAGCTAAAGCCGCAGTGGCACAGTGGTTAGAGTGCAGTACTGCAGGCTGCTTCTGCTACCTGCCGGCTGCCTGCAATTTGGCAGTTCGAATCTCAGCAGGCTCAAGGTTGACTCAGCCTTTTTCCGTCCTTCCGAGGTGAGTAAAATGAGGACCCAGATTGTTGGGGGGCAAGAGGCCGACTCTGTAAACCACTTAGAGAGGGCTGTAAAAGCACTATAAAGCGGTATATAAGTCTAAGTGTTAGTGCTAAGTGCTAAAGCAGTCCTTGCCTCCCACCCAGAATGGCCACAAGCAACCCCAGTTAGAAGACTGAGGCAGGCTGAATGGACAGGATTAAGGATTAAGACAGTAAAACGCAAAGCCACACTGAATTTACATTCCTTACCTTTCCATAGCCTTGACCCTGACCATTGCCCAGGAAACCAAATAGGGACAATTAGAATACAGAATCTAATCAAATCCAATAACCTCTACCAGGCACCTCAATTTCAAAGGTCCAAAAAGGTATAAAAACCACTCTACTCCCCCATGTTGTCAGCTGCCCCAGAACCGATTCCGAGTCACTTCGCTTCCGATTTCTAAATCAGTGGAGACCTCCTTTCCTGCAGCTTGCCTCCAAATTCATCGGCTCCTGCAAATTTCTCCCAGCTTGGAACTGGACTGGGTTCCCCAACACCAGGGAACCTCTAACAGACTAAGAGGGATGGGATGGAGGAAACAAAACCCTGCTAATATCATCCCATTTCCTCCGAGTTACGCATTAGTATTTCAGGGCTCCACATTATGGGGAGGATGAGACATCAGGCATAGAAAAATGTTTTAACGAGTCGCTTTAATAACTTCTGCAACCTTATTGTTTCTTCCTTCAGAATGAAAAATTACAAATTTAAGTTGAAGGCTAATGCGTCCCATTTTTTTAACAAAAAAGACACACGTGACGAAAAAAATAATTTTAAGCCAAGCCAGGTGTTTTCGTAGAGAGTTTGCGTTGGATTTTCAAATGTGAACAGCCTTGCTCCCAAGCATGCAAAATAAGTAACGGTTTGGTGTTGGTTCTTAAACAGGTTAACAGAGTTGGAAGGGCCCTTGTAGGTCATCTAGTCCAACCCTCCCCCGCCCAAGCAGGGGACCCTACCTACACTATTGCTGACAAACGGCAGTCCAGTCTCTTCTTGAAAGCCTCCAGTGATTAAATCAGTTCTGATTTAATTTCCTCATCGTCTCTGCAAAAGATCAGTTTGTATTCTTGTATAATACTTTCCATGGAAGGAATGTGAAGGAAGAACTTAGCCTGCAAACCTGAGGTTTTTTTTTTTTTTGCATGGCTGCACCGAAACTTTACCTGGAACAGATGATTTTTGCTTCCTTGTTTTTTTGACTTTTCTTTTCTTTGGAAGAGGCATCCTTGCAAAGACTCAGCCTGTGCAACCCTCCCAGTTGTCTGCAGAAATTCACGCTCTGCACCGCACTCCTTCGAGCCTTCAACTGGTCCAGCAGTCCAGATCTGTGTCTCACACCTGGTTAGAAAAAAAATCTTTTTCCAGAAAAAAAAAGAGTCTTTGTGGGTTTTTTTCCACCATATAATTGCAAACGTTTGCTGTGGTGACATCAGAAGCGTCCCATGTGCAAAAAGGCCAGAAAAAGTGCCTGGATTTTAGCACGCCCCTCCCTGATATCTGAGTTGTGTGTGTGTGTGTTTTGTGTTGCGTGGCAACAGCCATTCTTGGCTGCCATGGTGACCAAGGAAAGCTTAGCAAAAGAGAGAGAGAGAAAAAGGAGTTCAATGCCCAGCAGCACTGAACTGTTCAGCAAAGAAAGGATTTTGAGATTCGGGCCAAATGTTTTGTTTGAATTTTTCTTCTTTTTTTGCAGGGAGGGGAGAGCCTTGGTGGTACAGGCTGTTAAACACCTAGCACTTAGCTCCAGCTTCCTGCAATTAGTGCAGGCTCGAATTCCACCAGGCTCAAGGTTGACTCAGCCTCGGGGTAGGTAAAGTGAGGACCCAAGATTGTTGGGGGCAATAAGCTGACTTTGTAAAAATGCCGCTTGGTAATAAGCAGGCATATACAATGGAAGGAAGGCTATTGCTGAGCGTATTGGGTTGTGCTCCAAAAATTGTAAGCCGCCCTGAGTCTCCGGAGAAGGGCGGCATATAAATTTGAATTAAAAAAAAGGTAACCAACGAAACGGAAGCAGGAGTTCCAGATTTGGTCTTCTGGGCGCATAGCCTAATTTTTAAATTCACTTCCTCACCCTCTGCTTGTTCTAATTTTCTGCCTGAAGTGTTGAAAATCTGCAGAGAGTTTGGGGCGATTGTGTTGGCTCTGCTACCAAAGGTCCTCTCCTGCAGATCTGGTAGGACTTGAACTTGAAGACGTGAAGAATTCCAGGGGCAGGGTAGTGTAGAATAGCACTACAGGGCTGCATTCAGTGGTGGGATTCATTTTTTTTACTACCTGTTCTGTGGGCGTGGCTTGGTGGGTGTGGCAGGGGAAGGATACTGTAAAATCTCCAGTCAGGGGTGGGATTTGCTGGTTCTCTGAACTATTCAAAATTTCTGCTACTGGTTCTCCAGAACTGGTCAGAACCAGCTGAATGCCACCTCTGGCTCACTGCCCCAAAGGAGTCCATGTAATGTAATGTAATGTAATGTAATGTAATATGATGTGATGTGATGATGTGATGTAATGTAATGTAATGTAAATGTAATGTAATGTATAGAATAGAATAATGAAGAATGACATGGAATGGAATAAAATAATGAATAATGGAATGGATAGAATAGAATAATGAAGAATGACATGGAATGGAATGGATAGAATAGAATAAAATAATGAATAATGGAATGGAATGGATAGAATAATGAAGAATGAAATGGAATGGATAGAATAGAATAATGAAGAATGAAATGGAATGGATAGAATAGAATAATGAATGGAATGGATAGAATAAAATAATGAAGAATGAAATGGAATGGATAGAATAGAAAAATGAAGAATGACATGGAATGGAATGGTTAGAATAGAATAATGAATAATGGAATGGATAGAATAGAATAATTAAGAACGACATGGAATGGAATGGTTAGAATAAAATAATGAAGAATGAAATGGAATGGATAAAATAGAATAACTTTATTGTCACTTTGAATGTATACTGATTGGCATACATTAAAATGACATTTCCTTGCATACAGTTCTCAAAGGGGCTCCACCTCCAATATACACTACATAAACATGACCAAATAAATAAATACAAAATTATGCTTATACCCACATAATATATAATGTGACACAGAGAAACAACAAAAGTCTAGTTTGGATGTATACATTGTGTCTATGGCGAGAGAAACGAATCTTACGAGTTTATCAGACGGATGTCACAAGGGAACAAGGCTGTTGCAGAATCTGGCAGTCCTGCTAGAATACTTTGAAACCTCCTGCCAGAGGGGAGCAACAGAAACAGAGACTGGGAAGTGGGTGTGTGGGGAAGCAGTTGTAGAATATGTTTCCCCACCACCACCAGTGTTACGATCCCCTTCTTCAACAGAAGACTTGGGGAGTTCGCAAGCGTTTGTCTCGCTTCCTGGTTTTGAATTTCGAGAAGTCATGTAAAAGTCACTTTCTCCCGAAGCCACCTAGGATTTCTGGAGAAAAACAAACTTGTTTCCTTGAGCCTTTGAGTGAAGGGATCAGTTCTCTCTTTTGCCCAGATCTGTCTCCATTTTCTTTGCCCAGAGCAGCCACTAAACCCAATCTTGTTCTCTTGGATCACTTCCTCTTTCTTGTTGGAAAGAAGGCCAGTGAAGATGTTTTGTCATTCCAAAACCTCTCCTAACGCCTTCATTTCTCTTTTTGCTGCTTTACTTCCGTTTTATTAGCCACTTCCATATTTTCCTTGTGTTTTTCTGTTCCCTTCTCATCAGACAGCATGACTTTCCGGATTTTCATAACATTTGCAAAATTTGAATTTAAGGCAGCTTTCACCAATCGAGAGTACAAAATTCACACTGGCGAGGGATTATGGGAGACAGTCTGGAGAAACAGGAGGGTAAGGTGGCAGGTCAAAAAAGCCAATGCAATCCTAAAGTGCATTAACAGTGGGATACAATCAAGATCAAGGGAGGTACTAATACCACTCTATAGAGCCTTAGTAAGACCACACCTAGAGTACTGCATCTAGTTTTGGTCACCACACTGTAAAAAAGAAGTTGAATCTCTAGAAAGTGTGCAGAGAAGAGCAACTAAGAGCCTTGGTGGCACAGTGGTTAGAGTGCTGTACTGCAGGCCACTTCTGCTGCCTGCTGGCTGCCTGCAAGTTGTCAATTCAAATGTCACCAGGCTCGTGGTTGACTTAGCCTTCCATCCTTCCAAGGTTGGTATAATGAGGACCCAAATTGTTGTGGGCAAGAGGCTGACTGTAA
>CM019156.1:29186743-29243967 GCA_009733165.1 Naja naja | reverse complement strand
CGCATTCGGCTCTATGGCGCACCAAAGACATTTAAAGACACACGGCGAGGCGTGGCTATGCTAATCTGACGCCGGGTGGGCGTGGACAGAGCGAGGATTGATGCTCTTGTCCTGCTTGGAATGGGAATGCCGGCTTCTCGGGTATCCTTCGAAAAGGAAATATACGGTCCGGATAATAGGACTGAGGCCATTTAAACCCCGGCTTCTTCCCGCTGGCGAGCCAGCGCCGATCTTACGTGAAGAAAAAGAGAAAGGTGGGGCGCCCCGCCCCTTTCCTTCCACGGACCAATCAGAAAACGGCTTTTCTAAGCGGGGGCAGGCATTCTGGAAACCCTGGACCAATCAGAGCCGGCTTTCTCGCCGGAGGGGGCGTTGTGGGCGGCCAATGGTAGGGCGCCGCCCCTTGAGGAGGCTCGCGCAGCGCCCGCTTTTCCTTCCTCCCCTCCCCCCCTTCTCCTCTCCGTCCGCCCAGCCAATCAGGAGGCTCCGCCCGGAGAGGCTCGCGCCGGCGCGCATGCGCCGCTGCCCTTCCTGCCCTCCCTCCCTCCCCACTTCCCTTTCTTCGTCAGTCGGGCGCGTCCCCGGCGCTCGTGGAGCCGCTTCAGTTCAGCCCGGCCCGACCGCTGCCCGAGCCGGGCGCTCTCCGCGGCCCTCGGGACGGGAAAGGAAGGAACCCGCCTTAAGCCGCCAGAGCTCCCTCAGCCCGCTCGAGGGGTCCGGCGGGGGTGTCGCTGCGGCCGCCTACCCCCCCATGGCGGCCCCCCTGAAAAAGGGCCCCGGGGGCCTCATCGGCCTCATGAAGGATGCCTTCCAGCCCCACCACCACCACCTCGGCCCCCACCAGCCCGGCACCGTGGACAAGAAGATGGTCGAGAAGTGCTGGAAGCTGATGGACAAGGTGAGGGGAGGGGGCAATGGGGAGGAGCTCCACCCCCGCCGGGCCCCCAGGCTCATGCCCTGGCAGGTGGGGGCTGCCAGGCGTGGCCGAAGGGGGTGGGCGGGGCAATAGGGGTGAGGGCAGCGGCCGGGGGGGGGCTTGTGAAGGGGGGAGGAGGGGGGCAAGCAAGCGAAGGGCTGTCCTTCATCGCCCCCCCCAAGGGATGGGGTGGGGAATTCTTGCAAGGGAAGCAATGTCGTGTGTGGGGTGGCTGGGTGCAGCCCTGGGTTTTTGGAGACTCCTGTAAGATAAATAAGATAACTCGATTGTCATTTCTTTTTTTACTGCAAGCACGCCTGCCCACCTTAAAAATGAAATTCTGTTACCTGCTCTCGAGGTGTGTGTGTGTGTGTATGTATGTATATATGTAGGTCTTGGTGTGAAAATCTACGAAAACATACATATATATATATATATATATATACACGTATATATATATATATATATGGTATTTAGGTTTCTTTGGGTATTTTCCCACGTGTTAATAGTTGTGCTTATATATATATATATATATATATATATATATATATATATATATCTGCAATGTACATATACATACATACGTGTGTGTCTGTGTGTGTATATTTATCTATCTGTATACGAATGAGGTAGGGAAGGCATTGCCAAATAATATAATAATAACAAGTGCAAAAGGCAGCTTTGTTTGGATCTCTCTCTCTCTCTCTCTCTCTCTCTCTCTATATATATATATATATATATATGAATGAAGTAGGGAAGGCATTGCCAAATCATATAATAATAGCAATCAACTGCAAAAGGCAGCTTTGCTTGGATATCTATATCATATATCATATCTATCTATATCTGAATGAGGTAGAGAAGGCGTTGCCAAATAATATAATAATAGCAATCAATTGCAAAAGGCAGCTTTGCTTGGAGTGACTTACCACCTGCCTCCATACCTTTAAGACCATCAAACGGCAATATCTACCTATGCCGGGTCCTTGGGAAGGACTCGTAGGTGGATAAAAAGGCCAAATCCAGCCTGACCATCTGGCTGACTGTGCGACGGACTGTCCCTGTCAGTCAGTTGAAAAAGGCAGCTTGACTGGGAACTGTTTCCACCCTTTTGACACTGTATAACATCCACCTGTGCCTATGCCAGGTTCTTCGGAAGGACTCCTAGGTGAATAGAAAGGCCAGATCCAGTCTGAACATCTGGATGACTGTGCGGCTGACTGTCTTAATAAGCAAAACAAAGCAAATGTACCAATAGCGGTAGGTGCCTTGGGTGCAACCCCAAAACATCTGGAGCGCCACTTGAACACCACTGGTATTGACGCAATCCCCATTGGTCAATTGCAATTGACTTGGAACAGCTGACATCCTGCAACGGTACCTCTTAACGCCATCAAGCAACAGCATCTACCTGTCTCAGGTCCTTGGGGGAGACTCAATAAGTAGACCCAAATTCCAAATAGTCTAAACATCTGGCTGATTGTATGACCGAGTATCATTGTAACAAGAGACTTATTGGAAGCGAAATGAGATTCTATCTCTCCATGCAAAGGTCAGGTCTATAGACTGGGCTGGTAAGAAATGGAGATGTGGGAGGCTCTCTGAGACCCCACAGTTTAATCCTGAGCTATTGATACTTATTTTCTGTTAGAAATGGAAATTCTAGGGGTCTCCAGAAGAAAATATAGGAAAAACAGTAGGATAGGGTGGATGGCTGGCTGGGATGTCATAGTGTTAGTGTTTTAGTAGTGTTTTAAGCTCAAGTCTTCCTGGGAGTGAGAATGATACAAAACTGTCAGTCCGCATTGGTTATTTTGCAACTGCTGCTAATCGCAAACAAGTTCCTGTCCTGAGGAGCTGATCTTAATTTAGAAGGCGAGGGAAGGAAGTGAGGAAGAGCAAAAGGAACATGAAATCAATGCAGGCAAAAAGCAGTTACATTCTGCTTTATTCTTTGGCTGAATGTAAATATCCCAAGGAGAAGGCTGCCTTGTCTGGAAAGAAGGGAATAGTTGTAGGTCGGATTCTGGGAAGTTGGGAGAACTGGAAATTTGGCTTCAGATCAAATTTTAGATGCCATGAAAGGTTTGATAAGAATCTGCATCAAAGGGCTTGGACTAATGATGTGACCTGGAAATTATTTCTTTATCAAATTTATAAGCCACCCTAATCAAATAGGCTGATTTGATGCCAAGACTTTTTCACTTGTATTGAAGTTGCAGGTTGTTGGGATGAATTTTTCAACTGTGGGTTTTAGAAGGCAGGTACTTTCTTAGGGTGGCACATATTGAGAAAAATGCATGCTTCAGTGTTTAAGGATATGGTGTCTGCACATCTGTTTCTAAACATTTGTGCTAAGGTATGCTGTTGGTCTTGCTTGTGAATCAAGCTACTGTTGGGTGGAGATTCTGCCATGCTTCTGAAATTGTGTTTTAACACACATTGTTACAGTTTGTTTGCTCACTTACTGGTTGGTATGGGAGGAAAAATCAGTTCTGCCTATAGCCAGCTGCCCAATATGTTTTAACCAGATAACATGGATGGAACTTCTTTCCTATTTTATGTTAATTGCTTGGTCCTGATATGTGCAACTATTAGGCTTATAAATAGTCTAATGCATCATCAGGTCTTGAACTGTAACAGATTTTTGATTCATTCATGAACCTAATGTGTTGTTTTAGTATTAAAGCTGTGGATATATACTAATATAGCTGAGGTGTAACAGTTGAAGTGAGAATGTTAAAAATAACAAGAGGCCACCTAAATACTGTATTTGAGGAATTGGGTCTAGCAAAATTAGAAAGTTTTCCAAGGATAGAAGATGTAACCATCACATTGTAAGTGAAAGAATGAGTTCTGAATTTCGGCAAGCTTTTAGGCCAATGCTTTTCAGCACCTTTAAGACATTATGCTGGATAGTTTGGTTGCTAAAAAATGAGTGGAAGTTGAGGGGCCAGCAACTGGTTAAAATGTGCTTTTTTGAATCCTATGAGTGCATTTAAGAAACAAAACAATCAAGGACTTAATTAGTAAATAATTAGCTAGTACAGTAGCTAATAAACCTACTTCATATGCATGAACTGAAACAAGAATGCTGTAGAGAGGTAAAGAATGGTAGGTCAATCAGACTGTTAAAGAGAGCTGACTGGTTCATGTGATTTGAAATGTTTTTGCTGTTTCCTCTTTTTCCTTTCTTTAAAATATTGAGCAACAATTTAAGTGTTTATGCTTTACTCCTTGCCTTCCAGAAGATAAGATAGTAATCTGTTTTCAAACTGGGACCGTTTTTGAGAAGGCACACTTTTCACAGAATCACACAATTGTCAATGCAAAATATTTCCATTTTAAAATGTAAGGCTGCCAGCTATCAGCCTCTTTGTGGGCAGCCACAAGTCAAATGCTGTCCTGGGTGCCATGATGTCATGAATAAACTTGTAATTCATATAATTACATTATCATGCCCTGTACCAAGTCCCCACACAGTGTGAATACAGCCCAACCAAGCCATCTTCCCGTCTTCTAGTTTTGTTTTGATTAAGACTCACTCTTAATTTTATCCCAATGATCATGATCGAAACCTTGATGTGATCAGATAATACTTGACTATAATTATTGCTATGACGTTAATACTTGGTGAAGAGCCTCTTGCTGTTGAAGTTACTTGTTCTTAGGAGCTATCAAAGCCAAGGAAGGAGAATAAATATAGTATGTGCCAACATTTCTCAACTGTGGCAACTATAAGATCAGTGGACTTCAACTCCCAGAATTCCCCAGCCAGCACAGCTCTGGGAGTTGAAGTCCATAGATGTTAAAGTCGCCATGGTTGAGAAACACTAATGATTTAGCCACCTAAAGTAACTTATTGGGCAATGGGCGGCCATATATATGACTGATAAATAAAATATTTAACATCCATTTTCTAATCAAAATTCAAACATCTGTATTAAATCTTAAACTAGATGTTAGTTAACCTAATGCAAATAATTAAGAGAAATGGGTAGTAAATTAGACATTAAATTAGTACAGCATAAATCATAGAGATAGAATATAAAAAAGCATCTTACTATATAGCTGTTCCAATATATGAAATAAATTTGATATTCTTTAAAACCTTACTACTGCATTTCTATAACTATATAGTATTTATACTCTGCTTCCATTTAGTTACATGGTTTTGGGTTAGAAATCTTGAGTTTAGGATTGCTAAGGTTCTGTGACAAAAATGAACTTTAATATAACTATTAGTTACTTTCAATTCAATAGGAGCATAAAATTATAATTATAAAATTCTATTAAAGTTATAACTACTGATACTGAATGGCTGTTCTGAAATTGCTTTAAGAGAAAGTTGGATTTTATGTTCCTGTTGAAAGTATCTAATTGAACTAAATGATAACTAGTACTAATGAAAAGTAATACGCCCTTCCTTTTCTGACCTGTTAACTTTTCACAGGAGATGGTTATTTTTGGTATTGGTTTCCTAGAAGTCATGAGAATGCATGTATGATGTATATAGTGATTAGATTTATGGCGTCTGCCATTTTCCATTTCCCATTATTTCTGACGCAGGAACATGATTTTTTTGGTGCTTTTGATTTCCTGGATAATGCTGTTGTCAGTGAATCATCTTCACTTTGAACTATTCAGAATATAAAATAGCTTTACAAAAATAAAATGCATTTTTGTTCTATACTTTAGCACATGTTTTCATGGTTTTAAAGGCTTTTTAATGAAAGCATGATCAAACTCGAGCTGAAGCATAATCCATAGTTGTTTTGATTGCATTGTGTCCTTTCTTTGTTAGCCTGTTTAGGAAATTTATATAATGGTATCTTAGAGCATTTTGTCCTTTATATTTTGAACTCTAGATCTTTAAACCATATACAAGTTATTATTTTGGAGGCTTTAACAAATCCAAGTCACGTTGGATTGCATGGAGTTGTGCAGTGGCTTACATTTATTTGAATTTTAATCACCATGTGCATATTTTTAAAAGAAAAATGCAGACTACACCTGAGGAAGGAAGTGAATGATAAATCCTATTGAGAAATGATAGCTAGAGAATTGGTCATTACAAAAGCTGGGCAAGTCCATAGTTAAGAGTCTTGTTAAAATCCATGTATATGAAAAATGCTACTGTTATATATGCATAGTAATTGATGGTTTCTGAAAAAGTAACAATCCCAAGGGAGTTTACTTTTCTAGAATGTTGATGGTCTTATTATTTGAGAATCTTCCAGGCAGATTATTCTTTTAGTTGGGGGAGGCAGCTGGGGAATTCTGGGAGTTGAAGTCTACATATCTAAAAGCTATCAAGACTGAGAAACACTGCTCTGTCTAGCTCCTAAGGAAGGATTTGTAGAATTAGAAGAGAATAATGTGATATTTTGGATGCACAATACCCTTGGTTGTATTAAAGAGAACACAGTGAGCTTACTGGTCAGCTAAAGTTACAGCTGATAAAAATAACTGATTAGCTGTTTCCACAGCCCATTTCCTTTTTGATAGTTTAGGTGCCAAGTCCTATCTGCGTTTTAAGATTATTCTCATTAGCCTTCTAATATTTGCAATTTGGCAGTAGCCTACATACAGTAGCTCCTTCTTCCCCTATCCCAGACTTAGTACATTGTGTCAAATAGCAAAACGTGGTCTCTTGCAGTAAAATAAAGGCTGTTGTTTCATCAGGTCTTTTTTTTTTCTTTTAACTTCTTGAGCATTGAAAAGTTTCAGTGTTACATATCCATTCACCCTAAGAGGAGTTTTGCAAAATATTCCAGTGATCACACACCCTCTGCTCATCTGTAGTTCCTTGGTCTTCCCTCATCTCCTCTTGAGCTTTGTCGAGTTACAATAATGCCAAGCGTTAAGTTAGCAGATCCTTGGGCAAGGGTTTCAGTACCCCATTCCTCTTCCTCAAATGATTCTGTGTCATGAATCCTTACAGAGAGTTGAGTGACAAGGTGACTGTCACCCACCAAAGTGCTCCACTGATAATTGGGTTAGAAATCTAACTTTGCTAAGACACCACTCTTGAGTGCACATAGGAAGTCAAGGAGCTGGTACATTTCTCTTTTAAGTGAAACCTTTTTCTTGCGTCATTATTTTGTGTGCTTTGTGCACACTGTCTCAAAAGGGCTGGTGATGGAATAGTAGTAATTTCAACAACTTTAAAATGGCTTCATTAATGTCTTTGTGGGAGAAGTTTCTGTGGCAGCAGGTGGGCTACACAGACGTCTGGCCTCAAGTTTTGAGATTAGCACGTGGTGTGGTCTGAACTGAACTTTTTGAAGGTTTAAAATTTGTGAATCAGAGTTCGTAGTTTGTTAGGTTCAGCCTCTCACTCGTCAACGTTTTTGAGAATTCATTAAAGCACGCTGTTACTGTGAGAATGCATTCTTAAATTTCAAAACAGCGCTGACCCTCCAGGAGGCATTTTTACATTTGATTATGTTTGCTTTTTACACTTCTTAGGTTGTGCGTTTATGTCAGAACCCCAAGCTGGCACTAAAGAACAGTCCTCCCTACATTCTAGACCTGCTTCCCGACACCTACCAGCACCTGCGAACTATCCTGTCCTGCTACGAGGGAAAGATGGAGACTCTGGGAGAGAACGAATACTTCCGGGTGTTCATGGAGAACCTGATGAAGAAGACAAAACAAACCATCAGCCTCTTCAAAGAAGGGAAGGAAAGAATGTATGAAGAGAATTCCCAGCCGAGGTAATGCTGGCTTGTGCTGGAATTTATCCATAGTATTCATTCTAGAGCACGTCTGGATCTGGGGAAGCCCCCTTGCTTCTTTCCAGATTCCTTGTCTCGGTGTGCTTTTGCTTCATTTTGGTTTTCCCCTGAGTTTTATGTTTCCCTGGCAGCTCATCAGTTTGAGTTGGAGGTGCTGCTCTGCCTGTTCCATTTTCACAGAAAACTCCATGTCTGTGCTCTAATTTAAAAGCACCTACCTCTTGAAGGTGCCAGGATTTGCAAGATAGATCATGTGCAAAAATGAGTTCGGTTGATAAACTAGCTAACGCTGTGAAAAATTAGTGAAGAAATGCTGCTATGGGATCTCTCTGAGCTTGGTGGTTTTCTTGCCGATATTTCATCCCTCAAACTAGGTAACATCACCAGTGCCAATGATGCTACCTATTTTGGGTAACGACACGGCTGCAAGAAAAACGACCAAGCTTAGAGTGCACCAGGGACCCCTCACTTCAACCCTGAGCTACAAATCTTGTCCAGATAAAGTATCCACCAATCCAATTAAATCACGTTAAGCAAGGACAGACAATGAATCTCCGTGGAGATTCTCCGTCATCCAGTTCATGGTTGTCCCAAAGGTGCTTTTTCAATAGGCAGCTGGACTTTTGTTTTTCCTTGAAGACGTTTCGCTTCTCACCCAAGAAGATCCTTCAGTTCCATTCAGCTGCTTCAATTAGTCAGAACTGAGGAAGCGGCTTAGATGAGAAGCAAAATGTCTTCAAGGAAAAACGAAGTCCAGTTGCCTTTTGAAAAAGCACCTTTGGGTACAGACAACGAAGTGAGGTCAGAAGAGAATGTATGTTTTAACCCTAGGCTAAAACCTGCCCTCTTATTTTCTCTAGGTAACTTGGAGATGCATTCAATATCCAGAAGCTTTCCATCTTATTTATTCTAATCTTTTTATCAGCCACCTTTCTCTGTAGGCTCCTCAGAGAGAGCTCTATTAAAGAAATGCAGGGTTTTTTTTTTACTTTGCAGGAGGAACAGGCAATTTCCAGCCTGCTTTGAAGAGTTGGCAGCTGCCCGTTTTCATCTTGCGGTGATTACATTTTAAATTAGGGATTAAGCTTCAGGATGACAATAGGATTTTTGAGATGGAGGCGCTGCGTCTGAGTATGGATTGATGCTGGAAGACACGTGGGAAGAGGTGGTAGGCCGAGCTGTGTTCATAAAAACCATCTCTTAATGTAGCATCCCAGCTGCCTCCCACTTCCCAATAGAGTGCTGAGACAATGTCAAATGATATTGTATAAATCGAGCATCTTTGAAACGCTGTTTGGGGCAGTACTCTAAATAAACAAGCTTGGGGCTTCGTTGTTACCACAACGCAAGCAATATTTTCCACTTCTGCGCGGCCTACCTTTAGAATTGAGAAAGCATCGAGCCTTGTGGTTAGAGCCATAAATAGAGCTGGATTCTCTCTCCACTGTTCTTTGAGCTTAGTTTCACTTTAGGCCAGAAGCACTTTCTGCTACTTGACTTGCAAAAGCTGATGCCAGGAAATTACTCGGAAGGTGGGCTAGTTTATGTTGAGAGTTTGGTGTCTTCAAGACCTTGGAAGCTGTCAAATGCCATTTTCATGCATTTATTAAAAACAATCGTTTGGAAGCCATCATTAGTCTTGTGAGTCAGTCACTATCTCTGGATAGGATGCCAGGAATTCAGTAAAGACTCAGTTACCTCAAACAGCGTCAGTGAACAGTACAGAGTAAGTAGTTATGGTTAAGGGAGAGGAGGCCCTTTGATCATTACCATGAGTCATTTATTGTGTACATTTGCAACCGGAGTGGGGTTTGTTCCTAAGACCTCAGCCTTCCCTGTGGCTTCCTTGAGCCAAGGATGAGACACAAGAGACTGGAGAAGATAATCTTGTTGCCTTGTGAGTGGTAAGCATAGATCAGGGTTTGTGTTTAACAGCCAGCCTTATCCTCAGAGAGTTCTGCAAGGGATTTGCCTGAATCCTAATCCACTAGAGGGAACGGCTTGATTTTGAACATGGGTCATAAAAATGCCTCAATCATTGCTCGGAGGTCAAGGTTTCAGCTGTGGATGGTATGATTTCACTGCAACATGGAGGACGGTACATCAGAAGAATGCCCAGCTCTAAAGAAATGGTTTCTCTGGATTTCTAAATTCTCCTCCCCTCATTTTAAAAATGAAAACATAACTTGGCATAGTAGGAAGGGATGAGCATTTAAAGCCAATAGTAGCCAATGTATTGAGCGCCATGTCTCGTCCTGTGGTGAGACTGGGGGCTTGTCTGTCTCTGCAAGATTTCATGCTTTCGCTGTAGGGCCTGGAGGAACAAATCCATACAGGAAAAAGCTGCAGTCATACCCAGGGCCTTTATACGTATGAAATATGTGCAGCTCCACGTAGGAAGGAAGCTGATCTTATTCAGGCTATTTTTCTCAGCGGTTTTGAAATACGCACGGCTGTCGTGCTTAATGTACTCGGAGCATTAGACACCCCCACCCCACCCCCGATTCAGAAGCAAGTTCGCTACTAATCACTTTGCTTCTTAATGTGCGGCGCTGGATCAGGAAAAACACAATCGGGCATTGTTGAGGCAGCCTATCCGAGTCTGCGGTTAAAAACATCGCCTGCGCCTTCCTTCAAATTAACCGTGCCCTCCAGAACGTAGCCAAATGGTACAACCTGCTTCTGCATTTCAATTAGCGCTTCTTAGGGAAAGTCCAAAAGCTGGGGAACATGAACCATTTGCTGTCCCGTTCTGCCGTCCTGGCTTTTCTTTAAAAATTGCTTGCAAAGCATCTAAACATGGTCACAAATGAAAATATGGGCGAGCCTTTACTAATGATCTATCACCTTTCCCAAACAGGTAGCTTCCCGATGAATGGAACTTCAGTTGCCATGAGCTCAAGCTAACAACCATGGCTTCTGGTGGTAGGGACTGGAGGACATCAAGTCTGGAGGTCGGGATATAGAAGCGCCGTGTTAGGTACCGAGGCAGAATGCGGGATTAGAAACAAATATATTGTGGTTTTTAATGTTAAGGGACGTTTCATGGTTAAGCGTTTATTCTTATGCTGATCCATGTGCATTTTATGCCAGTGCATAGTTCACATAATCAATGCTGGATAGTTCTTTGTATAGGCACTTAATGGTGACATAGAACATAGAATAATTGAGTCACTTGTATCTGTATGAAACGTATACGCTCCGTTTAGTTTTCTGTACTTCTCTAGAAAGCAACATACTCTGTGTTGCTGATTGGAGCAAAATAGAACTTCAAATTGTGTGTTGAAAAGCTGAACTGAGAGTAGTTGTGCATTTTTTTTTTACAAAGTTGGTTACTATGGGAAGCAGACTATGAAGCTGCAGGAAGTGTATACATGTCAACATATGATTTTAAATAGGACTACTCAGCATTCCAGAGGGGTGAATTCACAATACCTGTAGCTTCCCTGCAATATACTGTTACTGGAAGGCCATGCACCAATTTAACCACCTTGGTGGAATATGTTAGTTAGATCAGAGATGAAAAGCACATGGCTCATCATAGGCAGCATCATTCTGGTGAGGCCTTTAAGAAATGCAGCGTCTCCATATTTGATGCTTCATTATGAAAGCAAACCTGAAGGACTTATGGTTGAGACAAAGTTTCAAAGTTAAAGCTTCAGTGAATGTTTATGGTAAAGTTACAAGCTCCAACTAGTTACATTCCATCCACTCATCATATTTATGGCTACTTCATTCCACTTCTCAAACGTGGCTCAAACTGGTCCACAGACCAGGGCTGGGGACCCCTGGATTAGACAAACCTTTCTAATTTGTCAAGAACAGCTCACTAAATGAATTCTCCCAATACAAGAGATCCAATGCCCACATAACCTAATTTTCCTGCATAGCTAACTGCCTGTCGAAGAAAGACACTTAAGATTAATTCATCGGACTCAACTCGCAGTTGCATCGGGCAAGCACCGGGCACTGTGCTAACATCACAAGCTGGCGTTGCGTGCAGGATGAATCAAGTCCTTTCCAGATGTAGTAATTCATCACTCGAGATGGAAGAATTGAGCCAGATGCCTTCCATTGTAATGGCCGCTGCCCTGTTACATGTGTGGCAGGGTAACTGCGGGTTGAAAAAAAAAACCCTCCCTGAGTGGCTCATGGCTTTGTTATCTCCCTCTGGAAAGGATAGGGGGAAGTTAAGCTAGGATGTTTGTCTCGTCTCCCCGACCCAGAGAGGCACATGCTGCTTTTCTTCACAAGCTTCTAAACTATTTGAAAACGCTGTCATTAAATGTTTCCGTTTGGTTAGACTCGTCAAATTTCGGCATTGAGAGGAAGACAGAGTTAGAGGACAAAGGTGCGGGTTGGGTGGAGAGAGAGAGGCTCTGAATATTAATTGCTTTAGCACAGGGGTCTCCAATCTTGGCAACTTTTAAGACTTGTGGACTTCAACTCCCAGAATTCTTAAAGTTGCTAAGGTTAAGCATAATTCTTTAAGTATAATTCTTTAGCAATAGCACTACGCCCACTGTGTCAAGTTGTATTGAGATACTAAAAGATTGGATTTGGACTTTTGGGAGACTGTCGTTCTCGCACTTTTCAGAAGGAAGCTGTTGACGAGGTTCTAACGCCATGGCCTAAAAATCACACCGTAATTTGTCACCCCCCCTCGTTGCATAACTCAGACTCTGCCTATACAGGGAGTCCTCGGCTTACTTGACCCCAAAAATTTACGTTGCTAAGCGAGAGGCATCGGTTAAGTGAGCTTTGCTCCATTTTGCAACCTTTCTGGCCACGGTTGCTAAGCAAATCATTGCTCTTCCTAAGTGAATCTGGCTTCCCCATTGACTTTGCTTGTCAGAAGTTGGCGAAAGGGGACCCCAGGACTCTGCGACTGTCGTAAATGTGAGTCAGTTGCCAAGGGCCCGAATTTTGATCACGTGACCACGGGGACGCGGCAGCAGTTCCATTTTTTACAGTGCCGCTGTAACTTTGAACGGCCACGAAATGAACTATTGCAAGTCAAGGGTTACCTGTACACACATGCAGATTTTCTAGTCATCCTCCATCCAGTCTGCAAAATTGCATTCTTGACCTCAACTAGCCAGGAAGCCATTCTCTCTCCCCCCACCCACCCTTGTGCTGATATTTCAGACCCCTGTTTACTTTCTCGGGATGAGATCAAACGTGTAGCCTGCCCTCCTGATCGGAGAGACTTGGCTTTCCCTTCTAAACATCTCGCATCTTTATCAGTCTGTGAATTGAACCTTTCCGCCGCTGAGCCAGCACATCTGGCTTCCCTGGGAATAAAATGGGGAGAAACTTGGTGTATGTTTAAAGCTAATCACAAAGCACATCAGTAGAAGCCCATGCATTACCTTTCTGTGGGGGCAGCAGACTAGCTTCCTCTCATCCGTCTTGTGAGTTTGGACATTTTGAATAAACAGCGATTGCGGAAGTCAGACTTGCTTACACAAGCTGTCCCCAGGTACATCTTCAGTCTTCCTCACCAAACGTAAACAAGGAAGCATCCTTGTTATTTTTAGTCAGGATATTTATATATTTTTTTTTTCAGAGAGCTCTCTCTTGTGCTTTTAAGCCCATTCATAACATTTGTATTTATTAAGATCTCAAAACGCTCCCTTGTTGTTTTGTTTTGTTTATCCAATCCTCAGCCTTCCAACTTGTAACCTGTCTTTGGAAACATGCAATCATTTTGTCACCACACAACACATTTGTTTACTTACACTGGCAGTCTGATTCTGCAAGGAATTTTATCCCAATTGTAATTGTGCGTGCACAGATGTTTAGGGCTCAGGTTGAAATAGTAATGGCGTGTTTAATTCGAATTGCTCGTGTTCTGCTAGAGCTGCTTTTAAATTTGCTAACTATATTTGCTCTTCTCTCAAGGAAGTCATGGAGCTACGGCCACAATTGAGCCCCGAATTTATGTTGCTAAGCGAAACATTTGCTATGTGAGTTTGCCCCATTTTACGACTTTGCTTGCCACAGTTGTTAAGTGAATCTTTGCATTTATTCAGTTAGTAACGCAGTCGTTCAGTGAATCCGGCTTCTCCCATCGATTCTGCTTGCCAGAAGGTCGCAAAAGCATATCACGTGACCCTGGGACATTGCAACCGTCATAAATATGAACCAGGTGCAAAGCATCTGAATTTTGATCATGTGATCACGGGGATGCAACAGTGGTCATAAGTGTGAAAACCGGTCATAAGTCGCTTTTTTAAAGTGCCGTATCTTTGAACCGTCACTAAATGAAGTCGAAAACTACCTGTATATAATAACATCTAGCCAATTCCTTAGGTTCTCCTCTGGAATATTGTAGATCATGAACCTTACTTGGTGCCCTAAAATATAAATGGTATCCCATGTACCTTTAGTCTGCAATGTACTGTACCTGCCACATATTTTTTTTAAAAATGTTATACCCAGAAGAGAGAAATTCTATGCAGTGTTTACAGACTGTATCACTGCAGATTATTATGCATGTTTTCCCTTCCTTGATTTAGTTCCTGCTAGTCATATGAGTGGAATTAGCAGTATATGGTAGTGATTGCCGAGAGAAGAGTCGGGATATAAAGCTCTCCCCCAAATAATCTGAGAATCTTGCTTAATCTGGCTATGTAATGATGGTCCTGATGTATAATTTCAGGAAAGGTGTCGCAAAGCAGACATGTTTCCCCTGCAAAGGCACCAGCTGAGACTGAGAGCATTTTTTCCCTGCTGAATGTAATAAGCTCAGTTAACGGACTGAACACTGTTCTTCAGAAGGACTCCTGGGAAGTTCTGGAGCAGCTAGTTGGAGGTGTGAAAGGATGGTTTTAAAGATTTCATGCGTGCAAAGAAGGACAGAATGGGTTGACATCCCAGTGACTTCTGCAAGGCAAGCCCTTATCATGGTAGAATGTTTTTCATGCAGCAAACAGGAAGCAGGAAAAGAACAGCCTGCTGCAGGTCAGAGGCAAAGGCAGCAGAAAACTGAACTCAGGAAAATGAGGCCCTGCTAAAGGCTGCAGTGGGGCCTGAGAGCTCAGTTGACCTCTTCACTTTTTGCAGGACAGAGCCAGAAAGTAATGAGGAACTGCAGAGGACAGTGAAGCAGAAGTGAAAAAAAAAACAACAATATCCCTTGCCTTGATGCGGCATATTTAACAGGGTGTTAAATTTTTAATTCTGTCATCTGGTGAAGCTACTGTTGTCTTCAGGAGTTGATGCACAACTCCACCTTCTTGGATGGGAGACTCACCACTCTGGCCCAGAGCCAAGACTCGTATCTCACCCACTGCCTTTTGCTTCATATTTTTAGACTGTCCAGAGTGATCGGCTACCTCGAAGCATTAGCCTTCCCTCCCTTCTTTCCCAGCTGTCTCCCTCATGTGAAACTCACAGGCGTGTTTGATTCTCTGGGAGGTCCCCCTTGAGAAAGCATATTAATTGGGAAGTGAGAATGGTGCCAGAACAGTAGTTGATAAGGAAAATAATAACCCGGAATAAACACTCTCACAGCTAACTGCCTAAAAATTAAAACAGGAGGAATTCCATCACAGCTACAGCCTACTCGAGAGACAAAAATGCTCTCTTTGCTGCTGCTCTTGCGTAGATGTGCTGCTCCTGGGGTGTAAGAGCTAGAAAGTGCCTCACGTATCTTTGGTTCTTTATATAAGTCTGTGAGTAAAACGTAGATCGTGTTTAATATATGCTCGCAGGTGTTTCTTCCAGGGCTTTTTTCCATTTGACACTTGAACATTTTATTTATTCAAAAATTACATTTTAAGCCCAAAGTGGCCATGAAGTTCCAAACATGATTGATGCTTGTTCCTTCCTTTTTTTCCTGGAACAAAAGAAGCCATAATCAGTCATTAATTAGCCCAGAGATGATATTGCTTTAAGGTGAGCAAATAATGTGAGGATACTAGCAGAAGAGATCACCTGTGGGCCAAGAAAGGGAGGGGCTTTCCAGGTGTGTGAGTAAAATAAGTTTTAAATGGTATTAACTTATCTTAATCTCACTGATTAAAAACACAGCGAGTAGCTGCTCTCATTTCTTAACACCGAAGGGCAGTAAGAGTGAAGGAAGAATCTTATCCTTTGAATTTGGTTGTCATCTGGTGCTGTTGATTAGATCAGTTACAGGAGCCTCCCTCTTGCTGACCGTTGTGGCTGATAATTTTCTTACACAAGCAGTCCCCTCTGCACCCTAAATTTACCCCTTTCTTTATTTTATTTATGGGATTTATATGCCGCCCTATCTCCCGAAGGACTCAGGGCGGTTCACAACAGTAGAAAAGAACAATTTAAAATTTAAAAAGCTATTAAATCAAAATCCCAATAATTCAAAATTAAAAACGAATACAACAATAAAAAGTGACAAGTCCAAGTTGGCCTGTTGAAGAAGCCATGTCTTCAGGCCGCGACGGAAGGATCGAAGGTCAGGGGCCATCCGCAGCTCCAAGGGCAATTGATTCCACAAGGTGGGTGCACCCACAGAGAAGGCTCTCCCCCTGGGGGTTGCCAGGCGACACTGTCTGCCCGACGGCACCCCGAGGAGAACACCTCAACACCTGTGTTGAGTAGCCTGGGGGTATGTGCTCAGAAGGTGACGGCTCTTATGCACTCAGTTATGCAAACCTTAATTTTGCTTAATAAGCTACACTTAAATTATGATTAGAATTTTTTTGAATGAAATGCTGTCTGGACAGATGGTTATTATATAACACTGATTGAAGGACTTGTAACTCCTAGCTGGGTCATCATTTTTCTGTCTTACTTTAAAAGCATTTTATCCATCTTTCTCTTGCGCCCTCTGGGTAAGCCAATAAAACACCCGAAGAGATAAAGAAGGCTGTAAACCTAAATTTCCAAACTGCTGTGAATTAGAATGCATTGCTAGAAAAACCCAAGTCAGAATGTGACCTGAAAAAAACATCAAAGTTCCAGTTTCTTCTTCCATGTTCTGGTTGCTGCTTTCCCATTTCATGGCACCTTTATTTGTTTAATGTATCTGCCACTCAGCTCACTATCCAGAGTGACTCTGGGGGAATGGGCCTTACAGTTACGCAGATGTGTTTCTCTGTCCTTGCAGGCGCAACCTGACCAAATTGTCTCTGATCTTCAGCCACATGCTGGCAGAACTGAAAGGCATATTTCCAAATGGACTTTTCCAAGGAGACACCTTCCGAATCACGAAGGCAGATGCAGCCGAGTTTTGGAGAAAAGCCTTTGAAGAGAAGTATGTACAATTTCCACAATAAGCTTTTAGGCTTCCGGCAGTTCTTCAGGCAAACCATAACTGGAGTGGTTTGCCTCTTGTGGTTTTACCACATCCAACTTGTGTGAGATGGAACCCCAAAGCTACTAGACCAGGGGTGGGCAAACTTTTTGACTCGAGGGCCACAATGGGTGCTTAAACTGGACCGGAGGGCCGGAACAAAAGCATGGATAGAGAGTTTGTGTGAACTAATATAAATTCAAAGTTAGATTACTTCACGTAGCCTTCTGGGAGAGCAAGAGAACCTTCCGCTCTTTCGGCTCCGCGGGCCGGATAGAACAGCCGAACGGGCCGGATCCGGCCCCCGGGCCGTAGTTTGCCCACGGCTGTACTAGACTGTCAAAGCTGGGTGAAGGCATTCAAATATTTCTTTGAAATTATCTGGCCGTAGCCCCCACTCTTACAGGATTAAAATCCTTCCCCCACGCAGCTTCATGATAATTTTCAGCCTTGCCCTTTCCTTGATATAGAAGGGTTGACTTCATGGAGAAAATTGGTTCATGGTTCATTTGTTGAGGAATTGATGTTTCATTTGGCTTCAACAGGCTACACTGCCATAACTTGAGATGTTTATCTCTGGAGATTAATTTTGATCGCATTCCAGATTCAAGTTTTTTCCCATATGAAATACGCACGGCATATCTGCAAATTAAGACTTATGAAATATGTGCACTCATAACCTTGCCTGCAAAGCAGTTGGTCTTCCTTCATTACTTCCTCCATTTAGTATCTCAGTACAGTTACTTGCATGTCAAAAATCTTGTTTAGATGCAGTTATGTGACATTCCTTTATACTGCTGTTACGTCAGTAGCTGCTTTAACCAGTTATTGGACAAATTAAGGATTATAACTGAAGTTGGCTGCTTTCAGTAATTGTACATTGTTTCTCTCAAAGCAGTTCATTTTTGGAACAAATGTACCTGCATTTGTGTACTTCCATTCTTGTGGTTGTGAATCTATATGCGTGGACAAAAGGCCCATTAACACAGATGGTTTTAAGAGCAATTTATGGGAAATTGTATAATGTCCAGTGTCAGAAATTATGTGTGCTTTGAATATTTATGGCTAGGAAGCATGAGTGGGACAGAGCTGTTGAGCTGATGTCTTGTTCAGGGACTTCCCAGAGCATAGCCATTTTAAGATGTGTGGACTTCAACTCCCAGAAGACCCCTGGGAGTTGAAGTCCACACATCTTAAAATAGCCAAGGTTAGGAAAAACTATCTTATATGAATCTGATTGGCTCCTCTAGGAAAGACAACATGGGGTGAAAGAAGTCTTTTGTTTGATTTAGCAGATGTTTTAAGTCCCTATGATGCAAAAAAACGCATGCATATATATATATATGTATATGTATGTATATATATGTTTTCGTAGAGTTTCACGGGTAAAGGTATGTAGGTCTTGGTGTATTCGGGTCTTGTCCCGTGTAAGATTGAGAATACCTCATTCTCCCAGAAGAATGAAGCTGAAGACACCAGCCTGAAGATGATGGATGAGATTTCTTCGAAACGTTGCCAAGGTATTCTCAATCTTACACGGGACAAGACCTGAATACAGCAAGACCTACATATATATCTATATATCTTTATCTATATATATCTTTATCTTTATCTTATTGTTAGGACCATTGTCCCATGGAAAACCTTCCGCCAAGCGTTACATGAAGTCCACCCCATCAGTTCTGGCCTGGAAGCCATGGCATTGAAATCAACCATTGACCTGACGTGCAACGATTACATTTCAGTGTTTGAATTTGATATTTTTACCCGTCTATTTCAGGTAAGCTTTTTTTTTCTTTTTTATTGTTAAGCCACGATTTCCCCAAAGACAGATGTTGGTTCACCGCTGAGACAGCTTTTTCCTCCTCCTGTTGAAATGGTCGATCTTCCTCTCCTTGACTTGCACAGCCTCAACCTTAAGGTGTTCCTTCTCTCCATCTATTGGCTTCCTTGCCTCCCAAATCTCTCTGGCTTCTACTGTCCGTTTGGATTTCTGGGATCAGGAAGGATTGATAACCTGGCATGAGGGACAGCTTTGAAGAGAGAAATTGCTGTGCCCCATTAGAACGCCATTAAATTCTCTGCTGCTATTTGAAATGTAAGGTTGAACGTTGCTGAAGTGAGGTTGCTGAAGTGAGGTTGAACGTTGCTGAAGTCAATTCACGGAGGGGATGTGACTGCAGGGGAAGTGGAATGAGCCACGACTGGAAAGGCTGTTTCCTTGTTGAAGGAACTCCCTAACTTTTCACCCTCTCCCCAACCCAGCCCTGGTCTTCTTTGCTCCGAAACTGGAATAGCCTTGCAGTGACTCATCCCGCTACATGGCATTCCTGACCTACGATGAGGTCAAAGCCCGGCTTCAGAAGTTCATTCACAAACCTGGAAGGTGAGTGCTTCAAGGCAGCCTTTCTGACCTCCATTCATGTTCTGGTTAAGTGTTTTATATATCGAAAATAGTTGATACCAGGGACGTCATACATTTGAAACGCCATAAATTGGCATTTGCAGGGTTAAGCACATGGATGATTCATTTATTTGTCAATCCAATTTAGATACCGCTCATCTTACTGACTGATAGATTCTGGTTGGGTTTACAAAATCATAAGCTTCCTTCAGGCTTAGTCATTCCTCAGTAGGAATGCCCCAATAGGCTGATCAAGCCAACTTAGAATATCCAAGAAATAAGGGCCATGATAGTTTATACACATTGAAAGAAGCATTCAGATTATTACGATTGCCAGGATAGGGGAAGAGATTTTCTGCTGAGCTGTCATTCAAAAAAGGCTTTGTATGTCGGATGTCCAAATTTGTGTTTGTTCAGCTATCAATGTATCTTTTTGTTGTTGTTGTTTTAGTTACATTTTTCGCCTGAGTTGTACCCGACTTGGTCAGTGGGCAATTGGCTATGTCACTGCAGATGGAAACATCCTCCAGACAATTCCCCACAACAAACCTCTTTTTCAAGCACTGATCGATGGCTTCAGGGAAGGCTTGTAAGTGACTTCTTTTTTGCACCGTCTCATAACTCTGGTTCGTTCTTTTTTCAGATAAGGTACCTGTACAGGCAATCCTTGATTTATGATCACCGTTGAGCCCAGAATTTTAAGCCATTGTGATCATAAGTCAAATCACCCTGTGCTGGACTCGATTTTTACGATGTTTGTTAACCAAGTCACCACGGTCATTGAAACGAATCACGTACTTGTAAATCATAATCTCACTTAACCAGTGATCGTTTTTCCCCCTGTAAAAAGGGCAGAAACTCTCAAAATGCAATTGCGTGAGCATGGGGCTGTGCAGCAGTCCTAAGGATGGGCCATAAATAACATATTTTGAGTCTGTCATAATGTCAAAGGCTACCGTGTTTCCCAAAATAAGACCCTGTCTTACATATATTTTTTTGCCACCCAAAAAGGCACCAGGTCTTATTTTCGGGGGATGCCATCCACTGAATAACCTCACTTACATGCATCACCCCTGGCTTTCTTTTTGCTGTCAGAGGCCTTCAGGAACTACTACTTCTGTGGCAAGTAAGGCTTTCCTGAAGGCCCCTGCAGCCAGTAACAGAGCTCTGGATCGATCCAGAGCTTTGTTCTCAGCCCGAGGCCTTCAGGAAAGCGTGGCCAGCCTTGCTGGCTGCAGAAGAAATGACCTGGCAAGGCAGGTATCTGGGTGTGCGAGGCCTGGCTACAACTGTCCAAAGGTAAGTAGTAGGGCAGCTCCACCCCTCCCCACCATCCCCACTCTAGCTTAATTTTTACCCATGAACTCTGGAGTGGGCAGGATCTTAATTAGGGCTTATTTTTTGGGGGGGTATGGCTTATATTGGGTGCATGTGTAACAAAAAAAGCTAGGACTTACTTTCAGGGCAGGTCATATTTTCAAGGAAACAAGATAGTTAAGCAACCAGTTGTAAGGTGAGGACTCCCTGTAACTGAAGAATGGAAAGGAATTCAGTCTGTTAGCTGAAGAACCTCTGAAACTCCTTGGCTCTTTCTCTGAAACCCAACAGGGTCCTTGTGCTTGTCCTAATATAACCTGCCTCATCAGGCACCTGGATTCAAGGTTTTGCACAGTCCTTTGATACGCAACCGGTTGAGTTTCTCTTTCCAGCCCTGTGGCGTTTGACAGATAGGCATCAGTAACAAACCACAGCAAGATCAAAAAGAGGGCAGGTGTGTCAGCACCTCGTTGTGCAAAAAGAGGCAGTTGGGAACTTGCACGGCCATCTCTGATGCCAATGGGTGTGTGGCCTGCTGTGCATGTGACTTCCTTCCCCAGGCCGGTGCAAGCTTCTTTTAAGTGCCAGGCCTGCGATTGGCTAAAGCTGGTTGAGCAACAGGTTTGGCTCTGAGCAACTCGAGCCAAGAGACCTTTTCCATTTTTTCATTGGCAGGGGAATCACAACACAAACTTTGTTTATTTTCCCACGTTTGGGGGCCTTGTAAGGTCTCTTCCTAATTAAGTTTTATCTCCTAATTCAGCCCTCTGTAAGAATGCCATCTGTCCCATTTGTCTGAGGCTCTGCTCTGCTCAACTCTATCTTTCTTTTTAAAGAAATAATTTTCCCATCTCTCCTCTAGTTACTTGTATCCCGATGGAAGAAACCAGAATCCGGACCTGACCGGCCTGTGTGAGCCCACACCCCAAGACCACATTAAAGTCACCCAGGTGAACAGAGATCATTCCTTCCTCTCCATTCCTTCCATCTAGTCCAGGGCGTCTCCCACACTTGCCAACTTTTAAGGCTTGTGGACTTCAACTCCCAGAATGCTCTGGCTGAGGAATTCTGGGGGTTGAAGTCCGCAAGTCTTAAAGTTGCCAAGTTTGGAGACGCTTCATCTACTCCTACAGTTAACAAAAAACCCCGCAAAGTGCGCAGAGGGATGTGCAGGGTGGATTTAAATCACTAGTAAAAAGGCTTGATTTAAATCAACTCGATTAAAATCATAATTCTTAAAGAGCAACTGTCATCTCTGTCCCTCAGCAGCTGTCTCAGTCTCTCTGTCCCTTTGACCCACTGTTGACTCACCAATATTGCAGAATATACAGTCTCATGCTACATAGTTAAGCTCCATTTCACGCTGAATAACTAAATGATTAATGTATCTTAAATAGAAAACTATCTTTAGATAAATTTTTACTCCAAAAGCATTTGATTAAAATAAATTGGATAAAAATAAAAAAACTACGATTTAAATTTTAAAAAATAGATTTAAATTTTTAAAAAATCCATTTTTTAAATTAAAAAAACATCGATTTTTATCCACCCTGGGTATGTGTGGAGTCCACATTTGAAGAAAAGGGTACTGAACAGGAGAACTGTGGAATATGGGTTAGAGAGCACTTTCTTTTTTATCATATTTCCTGTCTTTTTCAACGCCTGCAGATTGAAATCCTTGCAGCCATGATTTAAGAATCACACCCTGTTCCATTAACAATATTCCTACTTTTTGAAATAAGTGGTCATCAATGGATTTTTAAAAAAAATGTGTTGCAAGCTCTCACCTTTTCGCGGCCCTTGTTGAAACTGAGCTTTTAAAAGGTTGTTTCCAGGAAGGTGTTTTTAAGATGTGTCCCTTTCTGGCTTTTTACCTTCAGGAGCAATATGAACTCTACTGCGAGATGGGCTCCACTTTCCAGCTCTGTAAAATCTGTGCTGAAAATGACAAAGATGTGAAGATAGAACCCTGCGGGCACCTCATGTGCACCTCTTGTCTCACGTCATGGCAGGTATGTGGGGTCACCCCCTGTCAGAGCCTCACTCCTTGGAACATGGCCCTCTGCAGCCTCTACAGAAAGTGGCACCTGGCCCAGTTTGCCTGGCTGGGCATGTTGCATTACCATCGCTACTGTCACCAGCTTTGCCAAAGGCACCTAGAATGGGTGTTTTTCCTCTAGGCTGAGCCAACCGTTATGCAGTTGTGCTCCAAGGTGTTCGTGCAGTGAAGGAGGCAAAGGTGTTTGTGTCTGTCTGTCTGTCTGTCTGTGAGAGGGAGGGAGGGAGGGAGGGAGGCAGAGAGAGAGAGAGAGAGATACAACATTTGATTTTTCTTCCTCTTTCTTTAGTCATACATTCAGACTAGTTAATTTTCTACTGCAGTAGCAAGTTATAAGTTTCTCTCTCTCTCTCCCTCTCTCTCTCTTCTTCCCTCCCTCCCTCCTGTGTGCCAAGATAATCCTGCAGCCACAATCCATGGGGTGGCCCTGAGTGAATCACGTGGTCCGTATGTCTCACCCCCCCTCGCTCTCTGTTTGCAGGAATCGGAGGGGCAGGGATGCCCATTCTGCCGCTGTGAGATTAAAGGCACGGAGCCCATTGTGGTGGACCCTTTCGATCCCCGAGGAGGTGGAGGGCTTCTGAGGCAAGGGGCAGAAGGAGCCCCCTCTCCAAATTATGACGATGATGATGACAGAACTGATGAATCCCTGTTCATGATGAAAGAGCTGGCTGGTGCAAAGGTAAGACTGCACTGATGGTCTCCTCCATGGAAGTACGCAATATAAATTGGGATGGGGATGGGATGGGATGGGTAGGTAGGTAGGTAGGTAGGTAGGTAGATAGATAGATAGATAGATAGATAGATAGATAGGAGGAGGCAGCCAGCCAGCCAGCCAGTAAGGTCTTCAGAATGTACAGACCCTGAACCTGCCTTCAGTTTGACCCCTTTGAATCACATGAACTAAGTTTGCATACGTTTTCTGGCATTTGGTTTTAGACGGTTGTCAGCATTCCACTTTAATTAAGTCTCTATTGTCAATATTAATGTCTATAATCGGCAGACAGCTGTGAGTTCTGCAGTAAAATGCTGCAGTGAGTAGCCCTATCCATTCTGCCTGCTCTCTATCCTGATAACGTTTCCTCCCAGCAGCCATGCAGAGCTCAAGTTGGCAAGGGGTGTGTGTGTGTGTGTGTTAGGTTTTGCAGTCTTTTACGTTTGGCTGCCCCACAGCTGAGCTTGTCAGTCCTGTCTCCTTGTGCTTGAGGCGTCCTGGTTAGCCACGCATCTCTTTGAGTCTCTTCTTGAGTAATGAATTCACGACCAACTTGGAAGACGTAGCCTTTGCTGGAGCTGCCATTGTCCGCCTGTTGATGTACCTCCTTTGATTGGCATTATAGATGGACTCATTTTGTTTTCTGCTCTCTTGGAAACCTGTTAATGATTTCTGGGATCACTGTGCCTCAGCAGAGACCAGTTCCGGGCCTGTGCCCAAATATCAGCAGGCCTGTGCCCTCAGCTGCTGGCTGTCCTTAAGGTGACCACCTATCACCTTTAAAAACTACGCCCTCGGCAAGTCCAGTTCAAGAACAGTATGCAGATGAATCAGTGACAGAACCGGCCTTGTTCTTGCTGAGATACTGTATTGGAATGAACAGGAAGGAAGATGTTATGGTTCGCTGGCAGCTGGTGCAAACAGCAGCAGAATCGGACAGTGGGGAAGAACGGGGACCAGTCCAGGAGTCTAGGGAGGACTCGAATGAGGGTCCTGCGCCAGATGCAGAGATATGCCCAGGACCATCTGGGAGTGGGGTGTTGCCTTCGGAGCCTCCAGAGTCTGGCAGCAGCGAGGCAGAGGAACAAGGGGAGCCTGTTCCCAGTGTGTGTGTGCACAGAGCTGCTAGAAGGTGAGAGCAGCTAAGACAAAAGGGGCGACTCTGGAGTAAGGGTGGGAAGTGATTGCCCCTCCCATAAGGCATAAAAGTCAGGCCAAGATGACGAAACCTTTGCAGGAAGCAAAGTCGTTTGATCGGTTCAGAGTCATCCCTGAATCTCTTTGTACTTCGGTTGGGGGCTTTTTTGTACTTCGGTTGGTTTCTTTTCTAGTTCATCTGATACTTCTGTTTCTGGCAGCACTTCCCAGAACTGAAAGGTGGGTGCTTATCTCGGGGGACTGTTTGAGATTAATTCCGGCTGGGAATGAAAACAATTCCCAGCGCTGCAATAAAATAAGTCTTGTTTTTAAAACAAGAGTGTGAGTAATTACGGTTTAGGAAGCCTGGGGTAGAACAGAAGAGCACCTGGTCGTATTTGTTGGGTAGAGATAAACAGCAGGTCTCCCGCTTGGCTTGAAGAGAAGGTGGCTAGAAATGCCATGGCAGTGGTATGGTAATCGCCGCCTCGAGTTCCCCTGATGGGGGAAGAGAGGCGGGATATAAATCTAGTAAATAAATAATGAATAAATAAATAAATAGTGGTCACTTGATTATTAGTCCTGATATATATTTTTAAATGTCTTCATTGGATTTCCTCTTGGCCTCTCTTCAGGTGGAACGTCCTCCTTCTCCATTTTCAATGACTCCCCAGGCAGCACTTCCCCCAGTACCTCCACGGTTGGACCTTCTGCAGCAGCAGCAGCGGGTGCCCAACCCACCTGGAGCTTCAAGCCCAGGGACCACTTCCAAGGTACCGGAACCTGTAGACTGACGAGGTGTCCTTCGAAAGATGCCTTACCTGAAATGGGCCAACGGAAGAGAGCCTTTGTAGCTGTGGTATCCTTGGGGCCTTCTTTCTTGAAGATGTTTCACTACCCAACTGGGTAACATCTTCAGTGCTACATGGTGTCAGCTAGCCCTTTTATGTTACCTGGCTGGATAACGAAACGTGTCCAAGAAAACCACCAGGCTCAGAAAGCTCCAAGGATCTCACACTGTCTGAATTGTGTTGGGCTTGATTAATTTTCTTCAGTGGCACCGTGGACTTTTCCACTTTCCCTCTTCTTGGTAATTCGAAACCCAGCTAACGTATTTGTTGAGTTAAACGATAGCCTTGATGGACTGATTTTTTCAGCCTGGCTCCTACTATCTTCTTGCCCAAGTTAACAGCGTGTTGCAGTTCCTTACAAGCTTTGGGCTGAGTCACCTTTCCTCTGTAACTTGCCTGTTGTAATCTAGTCATTGTTTTATCGTTAGCTGGAAACTTCTGACGTGGCCTTTCCGACTTTCTGCATACAAATAAGAAGATGATCGTGTGATCCATGCCTTTGATGATTACACAGGATGATAGAAAGAAGGATATTACGACTCAATTTTAGAGTATCTTAACCTCGGTGACTTTAAAGAGGTGTGGACTGCAACTTCTGGAATGCCACGGCTGGCTGGGAGATTCTGGGGGTGCGGGGTTGAAGTCCACGCATCTTAGGAGAAATGGCTTCGGAGAGAAAGGTTAAAATGTCATCGTACTTGGAAGGCTTTCCCTTACTTTACAGGCTGCACCTGGTTCTCTCCACAAAGACAAACCTCTGCCGATCCCACCAACTCACCGAGATCTTCCACCACCTCCTCCTCCAGACAGGCCCCACGCCGTTGGGGCAGAGTCTCGGCCCCAGAGACGACCCTTGCCTTGCACTCCAGGAGATGGTCCTTCCAGGGACAAGCTGCCCCCCGTGCCCTGTAACCGCCAGGGGGAGCTCTGGCCCTCGAGACCCATGTTGAAGGCCCCCCCTGAAGCCTGGGCCAACAGGGAGCTGAAGAACCGCCATTCCCTCCCCTTCTCGCTGCCTTCCCAGATGGAGGCCAGGGTGGAGCCTCACAGACTGGGCAGTACCTGAGCCTGGACACTCCGGTGGTGAGTGTGTGTGTGGGTGTGCCGGGCTTCCCTTGGGGAGGAGGTGGGGGGGTCTTATCGCCATCCATGAACCATTTCCAGAGAACACACCCCTGTTGAGGCACCAGGTCATTGGAAGGGCCAAGTGTTCAGGCCCTTTCAGAAAGCCAAAGGCTGCATGCGGATCTCACCTCGGAGGCATGATGTTCGAGTGGACGGGAGCCACGGCAGAAAAGGCTCTTCCCTTGGACCCCGCCAGTCAGACTTCCTTGACCAAACGGGCTCTGCAGCATAACCCTTCTACCCCTTCTTTTTATTTATGAAAGTTGTAAAGCTATAAAAATGCCTGGCGCAAAAGAGCAGGTTAACATAAGGTCCACTTAAAACTGATTTATTGCTGCTCATGATTATGCACAGGACTGGAGGGGTGGTGGCCTAGAGGTGGATCTTTTGCCTCATAATCAGGAGGCTGTGCATTCAATCTTGGGTACAGGCAGATATTTCTCCAGGCACAATGAGAATATATCTGCTGAACAAAACTCCGTATTGGCAACAGAAAGGGCATCCAGCCATTAAAACACACTGCTAGCTCCATTCAGCTGCCCAGTCTCCAGCCCGTAAGGGAATACGGGGTTGTTAAAAGATGATGATGGTTATGCAGAGGACTACTCAGTTCACAGTTAGCACCTGTCTGGAGTTAGATAAGAGCCAACATAATTCAAGGAGGGTTGGACTTAGTTCGCTTGTGGCCTTAGTAAGGATTCTTGGCCTATTCCTCTTTTGACTCCGCCCCCCCCCAGGTTCTGCCCTCCTTCTCCTACCCAAAGGCAACGTTGGGAATAGCAAAGATTCTTTCTAGTGGGCAAAGTTGCTTGGAGCTGGACCACTGACTCAAGGGAGACCTGGCCCTTCTTGCAATGAGTTTGATCTTACAACTCCTGAGGAAATGGACAAGACCTTTGTTATCTCCTCAGGCCATTCAAGAGGTGACAGAATAGTTGGGCCCATGTGGTGGTGATGTCTTCCTTGAGAGAAGGAGCTAATGCACTGGCTAGAAGCTAACCCAAGTGATGCCTAAGTGTGCCTTTTTTATAACTACAAAACAGTTCACAACAGGCTCAATAAATACACCTCTTTTGGTCTCCAACCATACGCCGGGCGTGGAGTCTGACATGATGTTTTCTTGCAGAATCAACTCGGGCTTCCTGCTGGCTTAGACAGCGAGCATTCTAAAATCAAACCTTCTTCTTCTGCCAATGCCATCTATTCTCTCTCTGTAAGGTAAGTTGTGTCCTCAGGGAAGCTCCCAGCCACGGAAAATTTTAAGAACATTGTGACATCAGTAGAAGGTTGAATTGGCCAATCGGTTACTCAAAGTTCGAAACTCTGTAGAAACTCGCGGGGAGAGTTTCCGGTTGGCATCTGATTCCTCATTGGTTTCTGATCCTCTCTGTAGCAAAGGCGTTGCTTTCTGTGATGCTGGAACGCACCAAATGGAGTGGGTGGTTTTAGGCTAAGCTGCTTAGGTAAATCTGGCTGGAGAGTTAGTTTCATTTGGGGAGGTTTGCTTGGATGGCTTCGTAGTTGGGAGAAACCGCAAGAGGGTTGAATTCAACATCATGAAACCAAAATAGGATTAAACTGGATCTCAACAGACGAGTAGCTTAATGTAAGAGGCACCTCTGTCTTAAGACAGTGCAAGGCTTCATGGCCTGGTTGTGTGTGTGTGTGTTTGCAGTCATATTGCCTGGTGTGTGTGTGCAGCTGTGTTGCTGTGTTGTCATTTGTGATGCAAGGCAAAGCTAAAGCTTTTGAAAGGTTTGACACACGGACCAAAAGCCTCCCCAGCTTTCACTTCAAAAGTTTCATCAGCAGAGAGCAGCAGGCTGCCTTCTTTCCCCGACTGCAAACCTGTATTGTCTTCTCTGCCCCAGGTCATTGGTTGCCCCAAAACTGCTCTCTGGAGAGGCCTCTGGGAACGGCGAAGACTCCGAGTACATGTCCCCTTCCTCCTTGCCCCTGGTGCCACCTGGCTGTGCGGGACAAAAACCCGATGCCAAGCTGCCTTTGGAAATGAATCCTGTTTCACGGTGAGGGAGTCCTTGTGTTTCCCCCTCCGGTGCGTGTGATTATGATTGAATTTTAGGGGTGTAGATGAATGGAAAGGCGTAGATCCGTGGTGGTGCAGTGGTGAGAATGCGGTATTGCAAGCTAATTCTGCCAACTGCCCACAGTTCGATCCTGCTCAAGGTTGACTCAGCCTTCCCTCCTCCCGAGCTCGGTAAAATGAGGGCCCAGATTGTTGGCAGGCAACATAAACTGCTTCTAGAGAACGGTAAAAAAACACCATGAAGCGGTATATAAGTCTTAAGTGCTGCTGCTTTTGCTAGTTGCAACCGAAATCAGGCTGGCCTTTGAATTCCCTGCAACATTGTAAGCTGGAATTGTTTGAGGCTTGGCATGGAGTTGAAAAGCAACTGGATCCAAAGGACGCTGCTCTCCTGGTGCAAAGGCCAGAGATGCTTACAGACTCAAAACGGCGCATGGGTCAAGGCGCTGCGTTGCCCAAAGCAGCCTGTATGTCTGTGCTGAAGTTTTGAGCCGAGCGTCTCTTCCTGTTGCAGGAGTGGAATCCAATGCCTTTTCTTTTTCTCTTTGCTCAGCGTCTTGGAAGATGAGCAGGAAATGGAGGGAATGACTTACGAAGCAATGTTCAACATTCAGTCCCAGGCAGCACCGTGTTCCTCTGAAGCTGCCAGGGTGCCTGGTAAGTTTCCTGGGAAATGAAATTGTGTTTAGGCTAGATTCACATTGCAAGAAGCCAAAATAATGAAGGAAACACAGCCTCTCTTGGCTAAGAAAAGGACACAAGCATTCCAGCCGGTGCCTCCCCATTCATTATCTCTCTCTCTGTGTCTGTGTGCCTCATCCAGAGCCATTAACACCTCATTTTCCTTCTGCTCCTGGAAAGGTTGGGGCAGTCCCTTCGGAGGAGGAGCCCAGGTGCACAGGGCATTCTGTACACGACAGTTTCCATCCTGCGTGTGACTTTGACAGCTCACTCTGGCAATTTGTAGCAGGGAGCAAAAAATAACAGGCTAATTCTTCCACCCGATGTCTCTTTTGCTCTCTGAGGTCTTTGCTTTCTGGGGAATGAAAAAAACTGCAGCTGCAAAGATGATCCCGCTGTTCTTCCAGATTTCTATTTATTTATTCATCCTATGGCATATCATACATGGACTAGCAATATATATTAATACCTCACCTAGATTAGTTATATATTGTATGTATGTATGTATGTATGTATGTATGTATGTATGTGTATATTACTAATGTCTAGGCCAGGAGTCTCCAACCTTGGCAACTTTAAGACTTGTGGACTTCAACAAGCTTTGCTGGCTGAGGAACTCTGGGAGTTAAAGTCCACAAGTCTTAAAATTGCAAAGGTTGGAGAGCCCTGGTCTAGGCCATTGTCAGACTGCAAAATGGCTTTTATGTGAGCTATGCATCACAATTTTAATTTCTGTGCCTTTGGTTCAGCTTTGAGGTTTAGGCCAGGGGTCTGCAAGCTTAAAGACCCATTTGGACTTGTTTCCACAGAAAAGAAAACCCTGGGAGCCAATAATTTAACAACAGGTGGGACCAGGTGGGCATGGCCAACTAGACCTCACTTGCTCCCACCCAGTCACCTGTTCTGGAATATGGAGCAGAGTCTCCATCCCCCGCCATCACCCTTACCTTCTCAGGCCAGGCCAGGAGTGATGGGGAGGGGAGGGCCCAGCCAGGGGTGGGATCAGCCGATGGGGAGCCGCAGCAGAGGGCCAAAAGAGCCGCATGTGGCGTGCAGACCCCTGGCTTAGGCTGTTGGCGTTCCTCTTCAAAACGCGCCCTCTGCTGGTGAGCCTGCAGGCCGGAGGCCTAAAGGGGTGCTGAAAAAGCTTCATCCTTCTCAGACGTAGGTGACATGGTAGCCGAGGACAACGTCCCCAACGGTCCCGAGGAGTCAGAGAACGAGGAAGACGGTTACGATGTCCCCCACTCATCCACCCAGCCCGCCGCCACCGCCGCTCGCCGCACCCTGTCCGATATCTCCAATGCAGCCACTTCCTTCAGCCGGGCCTCTCTGGACGGCGAACTTCTAACAGGTGCTTTCCCGCGTCTCCTTGGGCAGGGGTGGGTGGCAGGTGCCTCAGGAAACGGCCCTGTATTGCTCAGGGTGCCGGGACCCACAGGGCACGAAAGGTTGAGAATGGTGCCACAGCTGTCCTCGACAAAATGTCGAGGAAAATCCCGGATTTTGATTGGGAAGCCCCAGCAATCAGATCCTTGGAGCCGGGCGGTAATGACCGGCGGCTTTTTTTCTCTCTCTTATCCTCTCGTGGCTTTCAGAAAGGGGAGGAATTGGCAGGCACGATAATTTTGAGGAGTTTCACTTCCTTGCCCTTCATCAGGCGCTGCTCAGGAGGCCTATTGCAAGGATAAGCTCCTGAGTGCCACAATGTCAGCCCTTCAAGCTAGGCCAGAGCCGAGCGCCAGAACCATGAACCTGTTCCATCTAATTAATTGTCTGTATCCTTTTTTATTGATGGACTAATTCTCTGTCCTCCAGGTCTTGGTTGTCCCAAAGCTGCTTTTTTTCCCAAGAGGCAACTGGACTTTCCGGTTTTTCTTTCGAAGAAGCTTCTTGGATGAGAAGAAAAACCTGACAGTCCAGTTGCCTCTTGAAAAAAAAGCACCTTTTTGGGACGATCTAATTAATCAGAATGGAACAGGAAGGGACCTTGGGGGTCTTCTCCTCAAACCCCATCCTCAAGAAGGAGACCCAACCCCATTTCAGAGAAAAACCTCCAGTGATGAAGCACCCATGATGTCTGAAGGCAAGGCATTCCACTGGTTGATTGTCCTCACCGTCAGGAAGTTTCTCTTTAATTCCAGGTTTTTGTTTTTTTGTTTTAATTCACATTTATATGCTGCCCTTCTCCAGAGACTCAGGGCGGCTTACAATCTTCGGAGCGCAACCCAATGCGCTCAGCAATAGCCTTCCTTCCATTGTATATGCCTGCTTATTACTAAGCGGCATTTTTACAAAGTCAGCTTATTGCCCGCAACAATCTTGGGTCCTCAATTTACCTACCCCGAGAGGATGGAAGGCTGAGTCAACCTTGAGCCTGGTGGGATTCGAGCCTGCAGTAATTGCAGGCAGCTGGAGCTAAGTGCTAGGCGTTTAACAGCCTGCACCAACCAAGGTCTCTTCACCACCTAGATTGCTTCCCTCCTTCATGAGTTCCCATCCATTGTTTCTTGCCTTGCCTTTCTGGTGCTTTGGAAAATCTGAAGCTTAATGGCCAGAAAGGAGCGTCACCATCAAGCCAGGTAGCTGGCAGCCCTGCCATCGGAAGCGCTTCCAAATCCCTTCCTCTCAGCCACGTGCTGCTTTCCCTTGCAGATGCCTCGGACGTCTCCCAGGTTCCCGAGAGGCCCCCGAAACCTTTGCCTCGGAGAATAAACTCTGAACGGAAGGCGGGCAGCTGCCTGCAGGCCAGCGGAGCAGGGCCGGTCCCCGTGGCCCCCCCGCAGCTCTCCTCCGAGATCGAGAACCTCATGAGCCAAGGCTACGCATATCAGGACATCCAGAAGGCCCTGCTCATCGCCCACAACAACATTGACATGGCCAAGAACATCCTCCGGGAGTTTGTCTCCGTTTCTTCCCCCACGCACGTGGCCACATAGCACGCCCCGTTCTCTCTTGGCCCTACCTGGAGCCCCGTGCGTCCACCTGCCCGGGCAGCCTCTTGCCCGCATCGGCCTGGAGTTGAGTAGAGGCCCTTCGAGGGATTCCCCTGCAAAGCCAGGCCCGCCTCTGCCAAGATTCGGTCATCAGGGTTTTTGTGCAAGTCCAGGTGTTCTTTCCGAGTGGCGTGAAACGGAGCAGATAGGTGTGTGTCTTCAACAGCCTTCATGTACCTCTTTGGGTTCTCTCTTGGCCCGCCCATCCAAAACCTCCCCCCCCCCAGCCCCACCTTCCCCGCCTGCACTTTTCTGATTGGAGAGAACAGACCTGCTAAACTCTGGACAGGCCGGTCACTGGTTTCCTTTGCCGTTAGAATACGGGGAAGGGTTTGGTCAACTTGTCTTGTGCTGTGAATATCCAACCGGAGGCCAAGATGCTGAAGGTATCTCCCCCACCCCCAATCCCTGGTGGTTTGGGATACTGCACGCAGGCCTCCTTGCTGCTGTATGTTTTGGCTCAGGCTTTCCGAACCCTCCGCTGCCGGGTACAGATTCTTGATGAAGCCAGAGGTTTCGATGCCTACCTTCCCCCATCCTTCTCTTTCCTTTGTCCCGTCATGTTCAGTGCGCCTTCGGAAGTCAGCCGCTCCGCTCGCCACACACTGGATTCCACAGCGTGGTAGATGCTGACAGCTCTCCAGGGAAGGTGTCTGGGCAGTTGGGGAGGCTACCTTTTGCAGCCTCCATCCTTAAGTCCTTTGAAGTTACCCGGGCCGGGTTGGGCCACAGCAGCTGCCTCTGTGAACATTCCTGATGTTATGGTGAACAGAGCTGCCCATTTTAGCAGCCTTGCGGCTCTTCCACATCCCCTCATTTACCTGTAAAACTCCTAATTAAAAGTTAACCGCAAGCATGGTCCCTTAGACACTTACAGGGAAAAAAAGTGTATGTAGCAACCCCTGGAACCTCTTGCCTGCTCCGTAGTAGAAATGCAACCATTTTGGGTTCGGGGCGTCTGTGGAACAGTATAAAAGATGCAACTCTCTTTTTTCGTTTTTCTGGCCTGTTATATCAGGAACAAAAGAAAGTCTGTTTTGTTGGAAGGACGCTGTCCATAAAACACACTGCCTTTGTGATGCCTTGACTTGAGCTTTTGATGTTCCTTTTCCTGGGCACTCAGGGAAGAGATACGACGAAGCTGTTTTGGTTTTTTAGGGAAAAGTCAGCAAGCCTCTCTCTCTCTCTCTCTCTCCCCCTTCTTCCCTTTTCCACTTTCCTCATCTGCTTCCCTAGTTTTTCTGTACCACCTGCAGGGGGAGAGCATGTACCCTGGCATGAAAATGGACACCTCAAAGTCCCCTGCATGATTGGCCTTCCGTGTTTTAAGTAGCATTAATTCCTCCTCGCTAATTAAGGATGCTTCGTTTCTAAGAGGCCGGAGAAGAGAGTTTCTGTGGAATAAATGTTTCCTCCTCGGGAGGTGTAAAGAGGTCTTCTCTGGGCAGCAGAAGGCACCCAACAAGATGGCCAAGACCTCGTGGGGGGTCTCCAAGCCCCTCCCCTTCCCCCTCTCGCCCGTTGGAAGTTGATGAGGCCAGCCCAATCTTCCTGCCTGCAGGGGACTCCAGATAAAATATGTAACGCTTGAAGGCCTCATGGAGAGGACTCAGCGAAGGAGATGGTGATGGCACCTAGAAGCAGGGGAATTGTGCACCCTGTCTTCAAGGAGAACTTTTATTTTTTAAAGTTGCAGTGGCTTTGCTCCTCCCTCCCACCCCCAGCTTAAAAATCGGTGGAACTCTTTTCTGTTTCTCTCCAGGATGATGGCTAAATCTGGGTCAGTTGAGGAGTCAGTTTCTTGAATTCTTTGCAAAACTGAAGAAGCTTTTGGTGTGATCTCGGGGGAATTGTGTTGACACTCCTTGCTGGAAGTGGGATCTTGGCGTTGTATCAGCCCACGTCCTCACAAGGAGAGGCAGTTGTTCCCCTGTGGGTGCTATGCCATGGATCAGAGCCAAGCCAGCACCGCCATGCAGCGTAGCCAGCCGGATTCCTCTGCATGCGTTCCTTTCCTTTCCCTGTCTTAAATTTCACAGGGACATATTTTTGGGAGGCGTCTTTCTCTAGGAACCCCATGAATGTCACAGTCCAGCAAGCAGTAGGGAGGTACAGGCAAAAATGCTTCTGGGGGTTGTTTTCCCTGCTGCTTTTACGTTTGACTTTCATCCACCCCCACCCACCTCCCTCCTTCCTCCATCTCTTAATTTTGAACACACACACACACAAAGCGTTGGATTTATTTTACAGAAAGCCAAATGTATAGTGCCTTTTCAATAGGGAAAATGCTGTTCTCCCGAAGGATGAATCTGAAACTAGATTTGAAACTTGACTACAGAGCCCTGGAGCTCCTTCCTGTTGTATCGTAGCTTGGAAGGAAGGAGCCAGTGGTTGGCCAACAAGCTAGCAACAGTCACAACTAGCTCTGTTAAAGCTTCTTCATTACTAACAACGAAAGGCCGGTGTTTCCTGCCCCAGGCTGTACCTGATGGTCACAGAGTGCTGCTGGACAAGTTTTAACGTAGCTGTGGGGTACGTCTTCCATCATTGGTTTCCTTCATGAAACGAGTCTTACCGCAAGCAAAATCCAGTTGGCTCCTTTAAGATGTGTCTGGAGCGAGAGCGTCCAACTTCGTTGGCAACTTGAAGACCTGTGGACTTCAATTCCTAGAATTGAATTCCCTAGCTGGCTGGGGAATTGTGGGAGTTGAAGTCCACAAGACTTCCAAGTTGCCAAAGTTGGACATCCTTGGGCCAGAGCCTGCCTCGGGCCAATTTTGGGGGCCATTTTGTTGCCTTTGGCCTACTGAAGGGGGCAGAGATGGTGTACTAGCACTGCCTTTGAGCACTGTGCTTGAACGTTTCCATTTTTCTCCTGTGTGTGTGTGTTGTGTGTGTGGCTGGACAAGGAGTTTCCTGTGGATTAAATGTTCAGTGCCTAGTGAACCTCTTTCCTTACAAGTGTGGCCTCCCATGCAGTTGCATTGAGGGAGATTATAGCTTGCAGCAAACTTTGGAATTAATCTTGGATGGCATTCCCACCCAATGATCAAGAGTTCCCGTGGTTTAGGATTAAAACTGCAATCCGGGGAGAGGTTACACTAAATTATAAATTATCTTTGTTGGGTAGGAAAGAGTGGTTAACAATAACTAGCTTTATTTCTCCTGAAGGTTGAGAACCAATGTAATATTGGTGTTTAAAAAAAGAATCAGATTTTCACTGACTATTTTAAAAAGTTATAATATCATTAATATAAAAAAATATATTAGCAGTATTTAATCCTTTCAGACATGTAAAGAGTAAGAACAGAAGGTAAATATTCTTACAGAATAGCCGAGCTTTAAGATTCATTTGGGCTGAAGTCCTCGGTTTTTTGTTTTTGTTTCGTTTTGCAGATGCATTGTTAATGTTTTAGAGGTTATACTAATGTTATTTATTTTTTATTTTTCATTCTGGTAAGGGGCCGACTGAAGAACTTGGTGGGGAGGGCTGGGGGCCTTTAGGGAAATTCATGTGTGTTGATTAAAAAAAAAAAGAAACAAAAGGAAAGTTTTATTTTTAAATAAATTTCTTTGTTGTAGCACACGGCTTGTTCGATGTCAATGTCAATTCTTGTGATGCAGGGCTAAGATGTAGGGGCACCCCAGTTTTAGAGGGTCTCCCAAGAATGGGTTTTCCAGCAGTTCCACATCAATGAAAATTAGACCTAGACTAGGGCTTTCCAAACTTGTCAACTGGAAGACTTGTGGACTTCCAACACCCAGAATTCCTCAAGTCAGCCATGCTGGCTTGGGGAACTCTGGGAGTTGAAGTCCATAAGCTCTGCAGGCTGGGGAATTCTGGGAGTTGGTGTCCACACACCTTAAAGTTCCTGAGGTTGAACAACTCTGTCTAGACTTTGCTTGTAGACTTGATGGCCCCACAAAAAAGTCAAATTTTTGTCTGGTGTGCATTGTTTGATAATGAGAGTGAGGCCCCCTTCCTAGTGAACAGACACATGTGCACCAAGAAGCCCCTTGCTCCCTCCTCTTAGCATGGCTGATTTAAAAACAACCAAAATCATTCCCTGAGATTTTTCTTTTTCAATCACCATGTATACAAGAGGCTATTCCTGACGACTTCTTTAGCTTCTTTATTTTTCATTTATATTTATATATATATATATATATATAAAACCCTGCAACTCAGACACTCTTAAATTTACACACACGTCAACGAAAAATATATGTATATCTCCAACAAAAGCTTTTCCATTCTGGCATCTCCCAACGTGCATGTAAAGCGCACCAGCCCCTCACATTTTTTGGGTTAACCCTTTTAACCAGACGGAGTGTTTTCAAGCAAGTTATTTACTATATGGTAGGGGTGTCCCAACCTTGGCAGCTCTTAAGACCCATGGACTTCAATTCCCAGAATCCTGCCCAAGGAATTTTGGGAGTTGAAGTCCACAAGTCTTTAGTTGGATACCCCTGCTATATAGGATCTTTCCTCCCAGCCTCAAGTTTATGAAAGGTGAAAATAGGAAACAGCAGCCAGAAGATCCTGGCAGAAGAAAGAAAGAAGGAAGGAAGGAAGGAAGGAAGGAAGGAAGGAAGGAAGGAAGGAAGGAAGGAAGGAAGGAAGGAAGGAAGGAAGGAAGGAAAAGAAAGAAAAAGGAAAGGAAAGAAAGAAAAAGAAAAAAGAGAAGGAAGGAAGGAGAAAGCTTGAGTTTATGTCCACATACAGATCTTATCCATTCCAAGCAAGGATAAGTTCTAAGACTTTGGAAGACCATTAACACATCAGAGCATCTAAACACATCTTCGGTATTTGGTCTCTGGCAGTGGCAGCTGCCTATTTGTCCTCCTCCAAGGGTTTCAGCTGGACAGAAACCCAAGAATGGCATCTCCAATTCCCATTTTTCTCTCCTTGGGGCCGAGGGAGAAGTGGGCACTGCCTGGCTGCCTTAGCAAGAAGTACAGCAGGAACTGCGGACTTGAGCAGGGATTTTGTTGCGGCTGGAGGGAAGAGGGGACTAGCTGGAGATTTCTGATAAGAATATGCCACTGTACAGTTTGTACAAAAAATTTTTTCCCCTTATTCCGGCATTTTTCAAACTTGGCGACTTTAGGACGTGTGGGCTTCAACTTGCAGAGTTCTTAAAAGTTGCCAAGTTTGAAAAGCATTGCCTTGTTCCTATCCTAAGTAAGAGCCATGGAAAGAACATTTCATGTATTCACCAAACAAATTCCCCAGCGAGTGTCCTTAAAACAAAAACTTCAAATGTGCTTCTTCCTTTTTCACTTTTGAGACGCGACGTCTTCGGTTCAACTTCCGCCATTCTCCATCTTCAACATGCTTTTTAAACGAACGTTTCAATTTACATCCTTAACTGGAAACTAAGCTTCTTAACCCATTATCCTGTGCTCAAGACTTACAAATTGGGCGTTAAAAGAACAGCGTAGTAAGTTTTCATTCTGATCTGACTGGCTTGGCCAGTATTCAATTGTGCCAACTTAAAACCATTTTGTTCCCTTTTTTTCTAAAACCCGAAATGCAAACACAGACAACAACATACACGGAACAGCACAGATCTGCCTGCCCACCTTCCTCTTAACACAAATGTTGTGAAATTACATTGCCTCCAATCACCTTTCCTTGTCGTCCTCTTTGAAAAATCACCTCTTTGAAAAGACAGAAGGCAAGACTGCAAAGTGTCCCATACTGCTTCCTTTCTGTGCGATGTTGGATGTTGGTTATTTGCGTGTCTGAATGACGGGGTGTGGGGTGAATGTTTTAAGAGGGAGGGGCAGGAGAAAAATTCGAAGAAAACGGCCGGCTCTCTCTCTTCAGTTCCTCAGATCGATGTATTTCTCTCCCTTTTGAGAGCCAAGAGAGGAAGATCTTGCGTTAGGATCCAGAAAAGCATGCCTTTAATTTTTTTTTTAAAGAAAAATCCCAATTCACCCATTTCTTAGGTGGCTAGCACAGGGATGCAGTTGTGTGAACGAAAGCAAGTGAGAAGCTTGAAGGCAGGGCCAAACAACAACAACAACAACAACACATGCTGGATATTTTTGGGACTCTTGAAAAACGACCCGCTCTTCCTTCACTGGCCAAGGAGAGGACAGAAGGGGCCAAGCCGGCTCTGGGTTCAAAAGAAGCAGTGAAGCTGCAGTCCAGGGAGATGCTGAAGCGAGGCACGTCTGCGGGACGGACTTAACCTGTTTCCTGCTCTAACGTCAAACCTGCGTTTGCACCCTGTAGGGTAAAGAAACCAAACGGCCTAGATTCCCATGCACAATCCTAAAAGAAAACCCACACACCCCCTCGCCAAAAAAAAAAAAGGCCAGCAAGTTTTTCTTCAACCTGTCCTGGGAACCTCAACCAGGCTGGGTGCCAGGGTGAAGTGACTCAACTGCAGAAAAAGCAGGGCTTCGGAGAGAAGGCATATTTTGTGGCTACAAAGGAAAGATCCTGCCTGCAGGCTCGGCGTCTGCCGATGGGGCGGTCGGGAAAAACACTGCAACCCCCAAACAGAGATAGAGCGAGAACAGTATTGCTCAACCTGGGTGATTTTTTAAGACGTGTGGGCTTCCAGCTCCCAGAATGCCCTAGCTAGCATGATAAGAATTGGGGGATTCTGGGGAGCTGAAATCCACATGCTTTAAAAGTTGCCAAGGTTGAGAAAACCTGGGCTAGACGCTGACGGACAACAGTGACTTGCGCTCTATATAGATGGTCCATAACCACCATTTGTCTAAGCTCACTTTGAAGTTGCAATGGTGCTGAAGCAAGTGACTTCCAACCAGTTTTTGCGCTCACAACCATCATCGTAACTGATAAAAATTCAGGCACGGCAATCGGCATCTATGGACACCAGTTGCAGCATCTTGGAGTCACGTGACGATCATTTGCGACTTTCCCAGCTGGCTCCCAACAAACGAAGCCAGCAGGGTTCGCTTAATGACTTAACCACTGCAGTGATTTGCTTAGAACTGGCCAAAACGGTCCTGAAATTGGGAATTCAATTGCCTTGCTTAGCAATGGACATGTAGAGTAGAATAGAATAACAGAGTTGGAAGGGACCTTGGAGGTCTTCTAGTCCAACCCCCTACTCAGGCAGGAAACCCTAAAACATTTCAGACAAAGGGCTGTCCAATGGCTTCTTTAAAACTTAACAATGTTGGAACCTGTACAACTTCTGGAGGCATTAAATATGTATTAAATTGACGAGTAGCACCCAAGCCTCGATGCAACTCAAGTGAGCTGCACTGGAAAATTAGGTGTTTGGGTCTCTTGATAAATGGAGCAAGATTGTACCTTGATGGGTACTGTCATTTGATTGGGTTAGGAATATTTATTGTTGATGGTTTTAATGTTCTTTTAATGCTATAAGATGCTGCCCAGAGTCGCTTTGTAGCTAGATGGGCGGCAAAGAAATTTAATAGTAAATAGGTCGACATCCAAAGGCCACTGATTTGGCCAAGGACGAGAAGAGGGGGTGCCGTCCACTAAGAAGGAACTGTTTGCTGACAGCCCATCTGCACCCCGAAGGGTGCCATCAATCTGGAGGGACGATAGATGAAAGTTGTGTCCCCCCGCTACCCGAAAGGTGAGCAATGCAGGAAAGCAAACCCCCCACCAACACCCTACCAGTTGCAAGGAGCTGCCTACCTGGTCACCTGGCGATCTCTTCTCACCGTTGGCACCCTGCAGAAGGCCTGCCTCTTCGGGAAGTTTATCTGATTTTACTTCAACTACAATCTCGTCTTTATGTGCTTCGGGCCTTGTGCTGAAGAGGAGGAGGAGGGAGGAGTGTGACAGTGTTGAGACAGATCCAAACAGGGCTCTGGGGAAGGGGGTTGCAAGCAAGGGGAGGGGGCATGCTGCAGGTCAGAGTGGAAAGGGCACCTTTGTCTCTGCTTCCCGTTTCTTGCGTGAGAAGGCAGAACTGCTTAACCCAGGCGAAAAGACCCGCAAAAGACACTTGCTCAATTAGGTTATGCAAAGGCCTGTGGGAACGGCCTCGGGAGACGGAAGGAGGAAGAGCTGCAGACCAAACAACTATCATGCAAAAGATATCCAAGTCCACAGAAGCAGAAACAGGTGGGAAGCATTTCAGAAGGACCCTCTCTAGTTTTGGGGAAATTAAAACTGTAAGAGGGGTTGGAAAGTGCTTTGCTTTCAGACTTGCAAGATTCTCAAAGTTGACCCAGCCTTCCATCTTTCTTGAGGTCGGTAAAATGAGGACCCCAGATTGTTGGGGTAATAGGCTGTATAAACCATTTAGAGAGAGCTGTAAAGCACTGTGAAGCAGTATATAAGTGCTATTGCTATTCTCTTGCAATAATCTTACAATAAAGGTTGTACACATGGTTGGTGCTTCTTGTCTGGACAACTTTGAAGGGCTATGATCAGTTTTGTAAGTCTGGAAGTATTCCTCTACTTTCCTTTTCCCCCCTGGTAAATGCTTCCCACTTTTGGATGAGAGTTGTGCAGACTGTGACTTTCCCTCCTGTGCCAAGGCCATCCTCACAGACCGTTAGGGATTAAGCAGAAAATGGAGGTTCCCGATTGCTGTTTTGGGGGGGGGGAGTGACAAGGGGAGCAGAAGCCGATCAAGCCACCCATCCACCCCCCCGCTTTCCCCTGCATTCAGAAGATGTCTGTTGCTGGGTGCAATGAGATTGGGAAGCGTGTGGACTCGGACGGAGGAGCAAAGGGGAACTTCCCAGGAATGCTCCCGACTTACATTTCTTGTTTGCCGGAGCGCCCGCAAGCCAGCTTGCCTTTCTTGTGCAGGAAGTAAAGGACGGCCCCCAGGACGGCGAAGACCAGCAGGAAGACGATGACGGCTACGATGATCACCCCTTTGCTCTCCTGCGCTCTGGTCTCTGGCATGGGAAAAAGGTGGAGATGGAACGGAATGGCTCCTCTTGGCGGGGTTCTGCGTGACGTAGGAACTAGGGGCTGCATTTGGGAAAGGAGCCTTGCTCAGTCTCCTGCACCAGCTCTGGGTTGGGGGGGCTCAGCACAGAGAAAAGCCATATCAGGGTGGGCTGGAGAACCTCCCCAAAACAGGTAGCTGGATGGGATTCTTGCCAGTGGCACGGCATGGAAGTTGTGTTGGGTCACGAAAAGACCAAGCTTTGAGTCTACAGCAGGGGTCCCACCAGAAGTGGGTATTCAGCAGGTTCTGACCAGTTCTGGAGAACCGGTAGCGGAAATTTTGAGTAGTTTGGAGAACCAGCAAATACCACCTCTGACTGGAGATTTTACAGTATCCGTCCTCTGCCATGCCCACCAAGCCACCCCACAGAACCGGTAGTAAAATATTTCGAATCCCACCACTGGATCCCACTGCCGGGTTAGGGTTAGTGGAGCTTTGTGCACAAGCGCAACTGCCTGTCGCTCCCGTGAGTAGAGCTTCACGTGTGAATGCAAGCACCCTCCACTCGCGCACTAAGGTCCATTCGCGTAAGTGGAGGGTATGCATGTGCCACTCACAAATGGACCTGTGTGCACGCATGTGCCGGCCACTTATGCCAGGCTACCAAGCTGGAAGTTTGGGGACCACTGGTGTAGAATACAGAAAGTCTTCAACTCAGTCACTTAATGACCATCCAAAATTATGCCAGACCCCCCCCCAGGGATACTTATGACCTGGTTCCAACTCTCCCGACAGCCAGCTCACCTCAACATGTGACCGCATGATGGGTGCATGACGACTGGCCTGCGTCTGCAACCATTTGCAGCACCCCCCCAGTTGCACAACTGTGTCTTAACGATGGATTCGCTGAAAACCAGCACTGGTTTCCGGTCTTTGGCAAACCTGGCCCACCGCAAACTCCTGGTTCACTTGGTTCCTGGTTCACACCCGCCATCTCCACTTTACAACCATGATGTTTGCTTCATGACCACCTCAAAAATGGTCACAAAATCAGGTCAGCCACCTGCCTGATTTCTTTTTACAACAGGCGTGCCTTTTGACCTTGATCGGCAGGATTCTTTATTGTAGGTTGTAGGTTGAGGAATTTCCTGCAACGTTTTTTCAACCTCGGCAACTTTTTAAGATACGCGATTTCAACTCCCAGAATTCCCCAGCCGGCATGCAAAATTCTGCACGGAGGCCTCTTTTGTGAGTGACAAACGTCTGCAGCAGGGAAGTGCCCCCAAAGCCAAGAAGGTAGCTGCAATGAAGTTCCAGCTGCAATACTTTTTTGGGGGGGATGGTGGCTAACAAGGAAGCACTTACCTGGTTTTTCAGAATGGACTTTGGTTTTCAGCCCTTAAAAGGAAGAAGAGACACGTTGAGTAAACTTCTTGAGACATCAAGACCTCTGGAGGGCCCCCACTTGCAAACCCTTTGAACCAGGGGTCCCCAACCTTGGCAACTTGTGGACTTCAATTCCCAGAATTCTGGGAGTTGAAGTCCACAAACCTTAAAGTTGCCAAGGTTGGAGACCCCTGCTTTGAACCCACTTCACTTTGGGTTTCTTTTCTGCTTTGGCACATGTGTTCAAGCCGGTGTATTTCCTGTGATGATGATGCAACCTCATGTATAAACTCAGAGGAATGAGTTCATTCGGGGAACTGCCTTTTCGCTTGATTGATTCAGGAAGGAGAGGTTGCAAATTTTTGGTGGAATAACACAAAAGGTGAGATTAAATACAACAACCCAGGAACAAATCTGGGGCTGAACGATGTTATCCTGGTCCTTCCTCTTTCCCAGCTCTTGAAATTTTGCGAGTTCATGCGAGACTCCGGCCATTTCTTGAAACTGGATTTTATTTTGGAAAGCTGGAGGTGCTTCTAGCAGTCTGTACATGCTCTAGAACAGGAGTGTTCAACCGTGGCAACTTTTTAAGACCTGTGGACTTCCAGAATTCCCCAGCCAGAAGGTATTATGGCAGGTGTGTCCAACTTGGCAACTTTTTAAAACCTGTGGACTTCAACTCCCAGAATTCCTCAGCCAGAACGTATGATGCCAGAATGTATGATGGCAGATGGCATGGCTGGTTGGGGAATTCTGGGAATTGAAGTCCACAGGTCTTTAAAGTTGCCAAGGTTGGACACCCTTGCTCTAGAACAGGGATCGCCAACCTTTTGGACCCAGGGACCACCAAACTCATAATTTTAAATCCCACAGACCACTAATGTGAATTTTGACTGACGTTGGTGGGAAAGTCGGCCTCATATTCCAGAGCTGCAGGAGTCACAGGACTGGCCCTTTGGTCATCCTGGAGCAGCTGCTCCTCCACCCAGGTGCACCGGCCTGCCATGGACTGGAGCAGCTGCTCCAGGATGACCAAAGGGCCAGTCTTGTGACTCCTGCAGCTCTGGAATATGGGACCGACTTTCCCACCAATGTCAGCAAGCCACTCTGGGGCGGATTTCTCCTCTGCCATTGGTCTCACCTTCCAGTTCCAGCTCGCATGACTCTACTCAAGGTAAGGTTTGAACTCGGCCAAAGGGTGGGGGCCAGCGGGTGGGCGGGCCATGTGGGTGGTGCAGCCTTGTGTTCCCACGCAAAGATTAATTGCTTTGGGGGGGGGCATTTCTCTGTGGACCACCAAAATTTTCTCGTGGCCCACCAGTGGTTCGCGGCCCACCAGTTGGCGACCACTGCTCCAGAACACAAATTCCTTACAAGCTGGATTGGGAAATAGTTTGCAAATGGTTCTTCTCGCAGAGGGGGAGTGGGGAACCACTTACAGAGTGGGAAGTGCTGATTCTCTGACCCCAACTCATTTTCACCAGTGCAGTTGAGACCCGATGTAAGGATTTCCTTGGTGACCAGTACGGAGAGAGTGCTGTTGTAGTGGTATTTCCGTCTGGATGTATGTACCTTTAAAAAAAAGAGATGGAACGGTTCCTGTGTTGTTGAGAGGAATCCAACATGGATGAGATTGTTATTATCTTCACATAGGGAAAAGGCAAGAAATTATGACCAGCTATCCCAAAAGGTAAGCTTGACAGATAGTCCTTGATTTATGATCGGTTCCTAAGCAACCATTTGAAATTTCAATGGACTTGCAACCCAGTTTTGAAGTTCTGAGGTCACTGCCCCCCGCATGGTCATGTGACTGAATTTTGGATGGCTCCACAACCAGACTGTATTTAGAATATAATAGAACATCAGAGTTGGAAGGGACCTTGAAGGTCTTCTAGTCCAACCCCCTGCTTAGGCAGGAAAACTCTACACCACAACTACTTCCAGCGTTGGAGCATTTACAACTTCTGGAGGTGAGTTGTTCCACTGATTAATTGTTCTAACTCTCAGGAAAGAACCATCAGAGAAGTTGCTTCTCTCCTTGATTAGGTTCCATCCACTGCTTCTTGTCCTGCCTTCAGGTGCTTTGGAGAATAGTTTGATTCCCTCTTCTTTGGGGCAGCCATTTAGATATTGGAACACTGCTATCATCTCATCCTCTAGTCCTTCCTTTCATCAAACTAGCCATGACCAGTTCCTGCAACCGCTCTTCGTAAGTTTTAGCCTCCAGTCTCCTAATCATCTTCGTTGCTCTTCTCTGTTCTCTTTCTAGAGTCTCAACATCTTTTTCACATACATTTAGGGCCATTTGCAGTGCCCCACACAATCACCTTCCGAGGTCAATTAAAATGAAGACCCAGATTGTTGCGGGGCAAGAGGCTGACTTTGTAAACTGCTCAGAGAGGGCTGTAAAAGCACTATGAAGCGGTATGTAAGTCTAAGGGCTAGTGCTATGTACCGTGCCGTTACTTGTACTCCAGGAGATGTTCATCCGAGGCACCGAGTAGAAGGTGCAGGTCAGATCCACCACCTCCCCTTCCCGGACGCTCAGATTCTGCTCCACGGGCACCTTCTGGGGCTTTGCTGTGAGGGGAGACAGAGCAGTTGCTGGGCGCTGCCTGATGGGTCTCAGGAGTGCTGAAGGGAGAAGGGGGCGAGGGCTACCGGGTGCCCCACCTCGAACAGCAAGAATGCCTACCTCGAACAGCAATAATAATGTGCCTGGACCGCACCCAACCTGGGAAGTCTGGCATTGTCACCACACAGGTGTAATTGCCCATTTTCTCATAGGTGATGGAAGTCAAGTTCAGGACCGCACCGTCTCCGATGAGCTTCCCTTTCTAGAATGAAAAATAAATCAGCCTGTGGTCCTCTATCCTTAGCTTTTTCAGTTCCATCCCTCCTGAGAATTTTGACTCTCTTTCTCTCTCTTTTTCCAACCTGCCACCTCCACCCATCTTCCACAAGGTGAACCTCACCTTATCTTGCATCCATGCCCTGCCCACTATCACCTTTGCTCCCGTGAATGTCAACTACGGCCCACCTTTGCCTCAAAGTTGCCTACCCATCCCCACTGGGCACCACCTCTACCGAAAGTACCTTCTTCCACTGGTATTTCAAGGGTCCGGATCCTGTGGTGGAACAGGTCAGGACCAGGTCTTCTCCTTCCACTGGTTCCTGGGGTCCAACTGAGAAGATGGTGGGCACGTCGAGGTCTGGAGGAGAGAAACAGCCTTAACCCTGAGCCTAACCTTTAGTTAGCATCAAAAGAGACTTTGCAAACATCTTTGCAAAAGCCTACAAGAGGTCTCCAAACTTGGCAACTTTTAAGACTTGTGGACTTCATTTCTTTTTTTCTTTTTAATCCTGCGTATAATAACAGCAGCAAGATTAGCATTCGCACAATGTTGGAAAGGAGATTCAACGCTGACAGGTAGTCTAGTTATCCAAAAGATCTTTGACTGCGCAGAAATGGAGAAACTTTTGTTAGAATTAAAAGAGAAGGATAACGCAGTTTATTATACAGTATGGGAAAATTGGCACCATTAGAGAAACAAAATTAATAGATAAATAAATAAGGGATGTATAATATAGAACGATGCAGATGTATATATAAAAACAAATAGGAGTAGAAAATATGCACTGGAATAACAATTGAAATGCAAGCACTGTCAAAATAGATTGTAACATATATAACACTTTTATTTTAAATATTGGTATTGTGTTTTGTATGTTAATGTTTTAATTTTTCAATAAAGTTTTATTTAAAAAAAAAGACTTGTGGAGTCTGGGAGTTGAAGTCCACAAGTCTTAAAGTTGCCAAGTTTGGAGACCCCTGGCCTTCAACAACCTTCTTGGAATCCCAGCAGGGTCTTATCTCTGCGCAAAGGAAGGGGGCATAATTTGGAATTGGAACTGAAAGTTCCTGGCAGGAAACTCGCTTCATCCCTGTCCTATGAAATCAGAAACAAGCACCAGGACAGCTACTCACAGTTTACCATCAGTTCCACGAAAGCGACTAATTCCTCCAGGGTATGCAAATCCAGGGCTTTGCACCAGTAGGTACCACTGTCGTTTCTCATGACACTGGGAAAGAACAGCTTCCCATCTGGAGGCGAGTACTGGGTGTCCTGTTTGGGACAAGAGAAGGGGTTGGTCAGCTAGGAAGGAAGGAGATGCCACCTTCACCCCTCAGCATTCTGGGTTTTAACTTAATTAAATTCTATTTATTTCATATTTAATGTTTGTAGCTCTATGACGTTTTTAAGCCACCCAGAGTCACTTGACAGGGAGATGGACAGCATAAAAATTTAGTAAGTCTTGTCTGTCCGTCCGTCTGTCCATCCATCCATCCGTTTATTCATCTATCTGTCTATCCATGCACCCATCTATCATCTCTCTATCACCATGATGGTGAACCTATGGCACGCATGCCAGAAATGGCATGCAGAGCTATCTCTCCAGGCATGCCAGCTGTCGCCCGTTGCTCTTCCGGTTCCGGCACATACATGCACGCCAGCCAGCTGGTCTTCGCATGCGCAGATGAGATTCAAACTGTCACATTGCAGGCAGCCAACAGCCAGCAGAAATAGTCCACAGCACTGCACTCTAACCACTGCGCCACTGTGGTATAAGCAGCTCCCTCAAGCTGGGAAGTCTGCATTTGTACAATCTTTACTTATAGTCATTCCCTGGTTTAGCAAGATAAATGGGGATGTTGGAATGGGATCTGGGACCAGAGGCTCACCTCGGTCTTGAATAAGGTGTATTCAGGAGGTGGATTCCCATCACCTTCACAGACCAAGGTCACGTTGTCTCCTTCCTTCAACTCTTGGTTTGATTGGTCCAGCACAAAACTGAGGTTCTGGGTGGCATCTACAAGAGAAGCAGAGCAAAACCAGGGGTGGGATTCAGCCGGTTCGGGCCGGTTCAGGTGTACTGGATGTTAAATTTACATCTGCTTCGCTGAACCGGTAATTGAACCGATCGGATGGCCCCACCCACCCCGCCCTCTGCCTCCCAGAAGTCTCCACACGGCCCATTTTGGATGCAGGTAAGTGCAGGATCTGTGCAGAGGCTCTGGGAGGGCGAAAAACAGGCCAAGCTGAAAGTTCCAGAAATCCAGAAACGGGCCTGTTTCTGGCTTTCAGAGCCCGGGGAAGGCCATTTTCGCCCTCCCAGAGGCCCGAGGGAAGCCTCCAGACCCTGGGGAAGGTGAAAAACAGCCCTCCCAGAAGTTCCAGTAGGCCACGCCCACCATGGCCACACCCATCAGCAACCGGGCAGCAAACTGGTTGCTGGGATTTTTCAATCCCATCCCTGTCCGGTCCCTATCATAGTCGTAAGTTGAGGACTACCTACATGAATTGCCAGAGTGATCGCCCGCGGTCTCTTATGGACCCAACCCAACCCAATTGTGGAGCCCAGACTTACACAAAACGTTGATGTGGAAGCTCTCTGACACGGCGGTCTTGTTTGTCCCCATCAGAGTATAATTGACTTGGCAGTGAAACTGAGCTTCGCGGTCCTCTTTGGCGACTCGGGCGGAAAGCATGCTGCGGATGGTGATCAGCCCGCTGGATTCCGTGATGACTGTGGCATGGATCCCTGTTTCTGGTGGAGGGGGGATGAAAAAAGGAGAAAGCAATGAGATCAGCCATGTTCCAAGATAACTAAGCTGGAGAAGAAGAGATCGAGCGTGGAGAAAACAATTGTTGGAATTCAAGAATGCTCTTCTCTGTTCGTTTGGTCACACTGAATCGATCCCAAAGGGCTTTTTCAATTGGACTTTCTGGTTTTTCTCTGAAGACGTTTCACTTCTCATCCAAGAAGCTTCTTCAGCTCTGACAGGATGGCGGGTCAGAAGGCTGAAGGAGTCTTCTTGGTTGAGAAGCGAAACGTCTTCAAAGAAAAACCAGAAAGTCCAGTTGCCTCTTGAAAAAAGCACCTTTGGGACAACCAGGACCTGGAAGACTAAGAATCTCCACAGACATTGAATTGATCCGTTTTTGAGATAGTGGATCAAGATGGCATCGTACAGACAAGGAGAATCCCTTCTTTTGTGCAACCATGTTTTAGCCCAGAGGTTTCCAACCCTGGCAACTTTAAGCCTCGTGGACTTCATCTCCCAGAATCCCCCATTCCCCATACTGGCTGAGGAATTCTGGGAGAGTTGAAGTCTACAAGTCTTCAAAAGTTGCCAAGGTTAGGTGCCTCTGGTTTTAGCCAAATCAGTCATATTCGGAAGTCTTGCTCATTATTAAGCCATCATTCTCACAGAAGGTCCAAACATTGGTCTTTCCTGCTCCAAGTCAAAAGCTTTCCAGCTCATCTTCTCCTTGAGCCACCAAGTGTGGAGCTCTTGTTTCCTCTTGTTGCTTCATCCTTAACCTCTTTCCTTTTCTGTCCAGATGGCCCCCTCAAAGCAGTGGTGGGATTCAAATTTTTTTTACTACCGGTTCTGTGGGCATGGCATGGTGGGCCTGGCAGGGGAAGGATACTGCAAAATCCCCATTCCCTCTCCACCCCACTAACCTGCTTTCCAGCTCTGTTCTCCTGTGCAGGGCAACCAAAGGAGACCCAGCTGATCAGCTGGGACTCAATGGGAGGCGGAGAAGAGATGGGGTTGGTGGGGCCAGTCAGAGGTGGCATTTGCTGGTTCTCTGAATGACTCAAAATTTCCACTACCAGTTCTCCAGAACCTGCTGAATACCACCTCTGCCCCAAAGCCATCATCCTCACATGCCACCCCAAAGAACTAAACATTTATTGTTGGGGAAACCAGTCTCCCCTGGATCCAGGAGCAGATCAGTGGTGGTATGCTACCGGTAGTAAAAAAACCAAAACTACTGGTATGGCCGAACCAGTTCCTCTGATGACCAGCTGGGAGGATAAAAGAAGTGGTAAGTGCTCCTAGCTTTTTGCTTCTTCATCCTCTCAGCTGATTGGCACAGTAGTGGTGCACATGCACTTATTAGTGCATGCAGATGTGCGATGCAATCACCCACCAAACCAGTAGCGTCCAAGGTAGGAACCCACTACTGGAGCAGATGGCATCGTTCTCACCCACAGGACAGGGAATAGTAGAACATAGTCAAGATTTTTCCTGGTTCACAACATACCAACCTTAGAAAAGGGCCCTTCCTTTTCCTGGATGGCCTTGTGAGCCCTTTTCTGACTCCACATCTGAGGTGACCTTTGAAGAACATCCACAGAAGGACCTACCTTCATCTTTGGGGTGCAGGGCTTGCCTGTTCTTGTACCATGCAATGCTTGGAGCCGGAAAGGCGTTGCGGGCGGTACAGGTTGCTATCTGAAGAATAGAAACGCTGACAAGATCAGTCCTTGCAAATCTTTAGAAGTGAACAGTTCAGATATTAATATGGCCGCAGGGTTCAAATTCCAAAGTTGGAGATAGATACATCCTTTAGAGAGCTAAGGTGGAAAAGATTGGGCAAATCTACCCTTGGCAAACCATCATCGAAGGCGGGGATGTCCAAACTTGGCAACTTTTAAGACTTGTGGGTTTCAGTTCCTAGAATTCCCCACCAAGGATGACTGGCTGGGGAATTCTGGGAGCTGAAGTCCACAAGTCTTAAAGTTGCCACGGTTGGACATTCCTAACCTAAGGACTTTGATTTCCATACAGTTTGTACAGCCTATTTCAATCCCTTATTCCTTGCGCATCTGCTGTATTCCAAGGACTTAATACTTTTCTCTATTTGTTCCCAAATATACATTTATGCCCCCAATTTATCCCAATCAATGAATTAAAATAAAAAAGGGTATGATTTAAACTCCTTGTTGACTTATTTGGAGGAAGCAGAAAACAAGGAAGTCATGATGACGTGTTTTTGAGAATTAAAATCAATATGTAGGTTATACATGAAAACAATGCTAGAGTCAGAGGGTAACTTATATTTATTCTTAAAAATTGGAGGTCATTATTTTATCATTTGATTTTTGCCTCTTGTCTTTGTTCTTTCCTTCTCTCTTTCTTTTTCCATTCTAAATACTAATTCTTGCTGGTTTTGATGTTGAGTTCAAACTCTGAATACACTTTTGCATCCAAGGGGGAAAAAAAGCAAGATTTATACTGTAGCTCTCCCAGGTGAGAATTTTTTTTAAAAAAAGGAGAATGTCAGGAAATGCCAACCCTGAATGGCTTCACAGCTTTGCACCCACATTACAAAAAAATAGAAATGAAAAAGTGGGCCATTGCACAACCATCACCTTCATTTTTTAATTTGACTTTCCTTCCTGCTCCGCTTGCATCTTTCAAAGAGAAACTGGATGCCTCCGGAGCAGGGGATGGACCAGACAAGAGATCCAAATTTTGGGGTGAAGCACCACGCAGAGCTCCTAAAGGTAACATCCAGGTGACCCAGAGTGATCCCTACCTCTTGAAGGGTGGGTTCAGCAGCTCGGAATCCGTCTTTCGCCAGCTGAACCTCAGGGGGTTCCGGGGCTTCTGGAAGAGAAGAGAACCAAGAGAGAGGTCAGGCTGGGTAGCTGAAGGAAGATGGTCTCCATCGCTTGGACCCCGGGGTGGGATTCAAAAATTTCAGCAACCGGTTCCCTGCCTGGTTGCTGGGTGGGCGTGACCATGATGGGCGTGGCCTACTCAACCTCCTGCATCAGGGCAGGGGGGAGCATTTTCACCCTCCCCAGGCTCCGGAGGCTTTTCTCAAGCCTCCAGGAGGCTGAAAACGGCCTCCCCCTGGGCCGTTTCTGGACTTCCGGAAGGTCCATTTTCCGCCTTCCCAGAGCCTCCGCGTGGGCACTGCACTTACCTGGCATCCAAAACGGGCCACGAGAAAACTCCTGGGAGGGGAGGGTGAGGCCAGTCAGTCAGTTCAACTACCAGTTTGGCAAACCAGATGTAAAATTAGCATCCGCTTTACCCGAACCGGCTGAATCCCACCCCTGCTTGGACGTTCCTTGCAAACTTGAGATATGGATTAAGTGGGGCTGGGACCACTCACTTGAGACCTGCAGCTTGGTCCGGTTCTCGCCGACGCCGACACTACCGAGCCCCACTTGGCAAATGTAGAACTTGGCATCTTGCGGAGTGACCTTCTTGATGACGAGGGAGAAATTCTTGGCGATATTCAGATGGTCTTTGTACTGGTCTTCTGCCCAGTCTTCTTTGTCTTGGAGCAAGGAGATGATTCTCTTCCGTGCGATTTTTTCCCCCTGAAGTCCAAGAAAGAGGGCAAGCAAGAGAAAGGGGAGAGGGTCAGGACAGAGACGAGTCGCAGAGGGTCCACAAAGGATGGGTAAAGCAGTCAAGACACCAACCACCGTGGGGTATCTTAAGCTCACTCTGATTTTTATGGGCACCAACTATGGTTGCTGCACCTGGATCATATCCTGTAGGCTCCTCTGGAGGTAGGCCATTTTAGGCCAACTCCTGTTCTCCTGGGGGATTGTCTTCTCCAAATGAAGCCCAAGAATCAAGACCTGAAGTTCATCCAGTGATGGCTGGGAAGAATTATACTGTTGTATCCAAGCCAAGATTGAGCGGCTGAGAAGATGCGAGAGCATCAACCCCATTCATGGTTGGAAATATTGGGCCACCGCAAGCGGAATTGGTTGCATTTTTTCCAAGCCAAGCCAGTTGACATTGCTGGGAAATTGACATGGGATTTTCAAACACACCTATACAAAGTCCTCAATGTGCAACCATTTGTTTAGTGACCATTTGAAATCACCCCGGGATGGAAAAAGTGACTTGCAACGGTCCTTGCACTTATGACCATCACAATATCTCCATGGTCATGTGATCAAAATCAAAATGGTTAGCCACAGGTGTGCATTTACAAGGATTGCCGCATCCCAGAATCTCGTATTCACTCTTTGCAACCTTCTGACAAGCCAAGTTTCAACTCAGTTTGAAATTGGAAGTACATTCCAACACTTATCTTAAAAAGATTGTAACTAAGCTACCAGAGCTTTTGCCCGAGAATATATCTAATTGGAGAATGTGATTGATGACACCCAACCCTGAACCATGCTTAATTGGAGAATCTGGTTGATGAGAACCCAGGGGAGAGGAGGGGAAACAGGGTCACAGGGGACCGTAAATTACCTATGACAGAGTTGGCTTCATACAGGTCATGCCAGTATGTCGCCTCTAATAAATCCTTTGAAGTTTTTTGAAGTTTGGCTCAAGACTCATGATTTAATTAGGGCGATCGCTGAAATCCTGACATCAAGAAGGAAAATTGAATTCACTTAACAACCATTTGATTCACTTAAGAACTTAGCAACCCAAATTCTGGTTCCAATGGTGCTTGTAAGTTGAGAACTACCTGTAATTGCATTCCATTTGAACAAGATGCCAATCCTAAAACTGCATTATAACCCAGAACAATTTAAAAAACCCAACCTATTTATTTTGACCTCCTTTGGAAGGCAGTTTGCATAACGAATCAAATTGAGCGTAACTGAAACTTCCATAAAACTAGAATTTTCCTCCAGAGTCATTTTAAATAAATCGTCATATGGGGGCAGTGTTGAACTTCTTGATCCAAGAAGCTGTTTTCTACAAGCCAGCCTATCTTTAAAATTGTTCAGTTCCCGCTATTTTTATTTTTATTTCAAATGAACAATTTAGAACAGCTCAGAAGTCGTTCCTTTTTTTTATTCCCCTGCTTGCCACTTCCAGAATTATTATTATTAGCAGCAATATTTTTTTTTTTAAAAAAAACTTGGATGCTGCCCAACTCTGAGTGACTCAGGGCGGCTCACAACCATCAAAGAAATAACAATAAAATCAATAAAAGCCGAAGATAAAAGAAGATAAAACCTTGAAACAACCCAAAGCTCTTTATTTCTGGAACCAATATAGTACCAAAACTGTTTTACACTCTAGAAAAAATTTGCAAAAGTTAGGATCGCAAAAAGGAAAAAACGGAGTGATAACAAAAAGATAAACCCACAGGAAAAGGAGGTAAATGAAGCAGCACAGCTGCCCCAAAGCCTTGCGTTACCCAGAAGTCTCCATGTACATTTGGTAGAACCCCATGGAAGTCAAAATTTCTTTTGCCTCTGCCCCCCCACCAAAAAAGCTGATTTTTTCCCCTTTAACTTACAGAGAACCAGTTGATGTAAGCGAGGCTGCTGTTCTCTGGGAGAGAAAACTCGCAGTTGATTACAGCTGTTTCCCCAATTTCAGCTTCTACCACATCTGGCACGGAAACTTCTACATTTGTTTCTGCATCTCCTGGAAGATAAAAAAAGGGGGGAATCAGAATTAAAGGCTACAATCACACCTATCTAAGGGACGCTCGGTGGCTAAGACGCTGAGCCTGTCGATCAGAAAAGTCGGCAGTTCGGCGGTTCAAAACCCCAGCGCCGTGTCATGGAGTGAGCTCCCGTTACTTGTCCCACCTTCTGCCAACCTAGCAGTTCGAAAGCACGTAAAAAATGCAAGTAGAAAAATAGGGACCCCTTTGGTGGGAAGGTAACAGCGTTCCATGCGCCTTCGAAGGCGTTTAATCATGCTGGCCACATGACCACGGAGACGTCTTCGGACAGCACTGGCTCTTCGGCTTTGTAACGGAGATGAGCACCGCCCCCTAGAGCCAGAAAACTTTACTTTTACCATACCTATCTAGCTTTCACAAGGCTGCCAACCAGCATCTGACCCCACATCCACCCTACTAATTTATTAAATTTATTTATAATTTATTAATTTATTATTTAATTATTAAATCAATTCTACAGGTAGGTTAGAACTACACTCTCAGCCCTTGACTTGTGACAGTCGCTTAGTGAAGCTTCAACAGACCTCATGTGAAAAAAAAGCAATCCTTTGGAGGAATGGAAGTGTGTTAACCAGATATAAATATAGAAGGACTACATGCTAATTGGTACAACCTTGACATCTTCCTTTCTCAGTCCGTTTTATCACAACTGCCATGGCAACACAACTGAAATGTTCTTTTTCAAGACAACAACTCTTTCTTGAGGATAGTAACAGTAGATGGGCAGGGGAATAACCGGAGGTTTGCTGATTAGGACTACGGATGGTTCTATCATCTGTTATCTTGACCTATGCACCATTAACCCTTTCTCTTTTCTCCCGAAATGTATACATTTAAATAAATGAAAAACGCGCCCTTTTGTGTTGTAGGAATCCCTCTCATGGTTTTCTAGATGGAAATTCCTCCAGAGCACAGCGAATAAGTAACTATCAATCCATCAGAACAGACCCAGGAGGGACCTTAGAGGTCCTGTAGCCCAACCCCTTCCTCAAGCAGGAGAATCCAGATCATTTCAGACAAGTGGCTGACCAGTTCTCACTGCAAAAAAATTGCAGTCAGTCTTGATTATTAGTTTTATTTTTGTGTCCTGTGCTTGATTCTATGCTCCCCGGAGGTACTTGTAACACCGGTTTCAAAGTTCTGACGGCCACTCCCCTTTCCCGTATTCACATGATTGCATTTTGGGCACTTGCCATTTTGCAGAGTCCCATGGTCAGCCACTTAATGACCCTCATGTCAGGCACAAAAAACCAGGGACATTCGGTCAATTCAAAGCACAGAAAAGTTCATTATTGCTACCGCTAATATAAGAATCCACTCAACTAACAGTCAAAGCTAAACTGGCGCTAGATATGGATCAATGGAATTCACGGGGGGCTGGACTTAGGTTTTTTGTGACAACGCAATGACTCCAAACTGGTGACACACTTGACCCCGCCTTCCAGCTCAGGCTTTTTTTCTCTTACACACCACGACTTATGACTGTTATTAGAAGGTTTGCCCCTTTCTTCAGAATGAATTCAGGCAGTTGAAGGCACCTCTCTACCAGAATGGTCCATCATGTTTTCTTGCCTGTAGGCCAGAGATGGTATTCAGCAGGTTCTGACCAGTTCTGGAGAACCGGTAGCGGAAATTTTGAGTAGTTTGGAGAACCGGCCAATACCACCTCTGACTGAACCTGCCCCCTCTATTCTCTGTCTCCCGAGTCCCAGCTGATCAGCTGGGTCTTCTTTGGTTGCCCTGCACAGGAGAACGGAGCTGTAAAGCAGGTTAGGAGGTGGGGAGGGAATGGGGAGTTTGCAGTATCCTTCCCCTGCCACACCCACCAAGCCACACCACGTTCACCAAGCCACACACCCAGAACCGGTAGTAAAAAAAATGGAATACCACCACTGACCAAAGCATCATCCCAACTGGATGGTTGTTGTTTTTTCCACACACCCTTTGGGGCAACCTCTTTTCATTGGTCCAGAGTTTGATGACCAAACTCTCCGCAAAAGTTAGAACTCTTTGGCTCTGCCTCTTTTTTTTTTAAACGGGGTAGCAGTTGTAATTCTTTCCAGACCAGCCCTGAGATGGTCATTCCCATCAACATCCAAACAAGCAAAATGCCCGGAGTTCTTTGCAAAGGAGCAGGTGCAAAGCTGGGGATGAATATCCTGCACAAAATCATTCTTGTCCCAGAGAGAGGAGAGAGAGGGGAGGGAGGGAGGGAGGGAGGGAGGGAGGGAGGAGACGCTCCCTGGCAGCTCCGTTTCCTCTGCCCAACTATTTTGTGTGGCCCACAATCCTCTCCCCGCCACCGTGTTTGGAGAGGAACCCAACCTTTTTGCTGAACTTCTGCTGGGTTTCCAGGCATTCACCAAGTGGGCACGATTTCTGGACTTGGCAGGTGGGAATTCAGTTGCATCATGGAAGGGGATCCCAAATTATTTCTGATGACACCCAGGCTGTCATGGAGCAAGAATCCAACTTGTCTGAACAAGGAAGCCAAGAAGCAAAGGAGACTGAAAAAAGAACTTAAGGAGTCAATGATCTTCTTGGATCATTATGTTCTCAATCTCCCAGAGGCCACAGCCCTCCTAATAAGCTGCCTTAGACATCCAACCCTTCTAAATATGGAGGTTTCATTTAGTTAGACTAAATAACAGCTATTGATAGAACTGACCCAGTGGTGTGATTCACTAGGGAGTTACTTGACGGAAGGAGAAGTGGCAGGCATTAACTCTTACACATTCCTTCCCTGATGAGGAACATTCACATCAAGGAGAGGATTGGGAATTCCATCAACCACATCTCCCCAAAAAAACACCACCAGCAGTCCTAAAGGACTAACAAGACCATAATGGGATTCCCATGAATGAGGACCAAGCTATGAATTAGGCAGAGGTGAAGAACTCTCTGGGTTGCAAGCTAAGTATGACCAGCCGGCCAGGTTGGAGCACCAACTAGGTGGCATGGAGTGCCTCATTCCCTGCAGAAGGTGGTAGAACTTCACTTCTTTGGCTGATCAAGAAAAAGCAAGAAGAAGCCAGACTTGGTTTGTCTTTGATGGGAAGCTAGCAGGAAGTCTTCATTTTTTTCTTTCTTCTCAACTGGCTTGGTGGTAGCCAATTGGTGGGAGGATTGGGAGAAGCAAAACAATGGTTTAGTGGCTCCTTGAATGGCTTCTTCTCTGGAAGCCCAGAACAAAGCCTTTGTCTCTTCCCAAATAAAATCAACATCTTTGCCCAGCTGAACATCACCAGAGACAAGCCCAGAGTGAGCACAGATGACCTTCAGCAGTAAGCAAATGTGAAACATGATGAGGCGTGATGTTTCCATGCAACCAGCCTGAGGAAGAAGCCCGGCCAATTGAGTTGGACAAGCTTCAGTTTGTTCTGTTTACTTATTTGTTCTGGTTCGTGTGCTGTTCCTCTGTGGGCCTGAA